>JAAEAF010000377.1:0-108569 GCA_011037195.1 Triatoma infestans
GGGTATTTTTGATAGTTTTGACTTTATTAAATAACTCTTTGCCTTCTTTAGAGCTTTCTTTGACGCATCACTGATCGACAAAGGTGAATTTACACGCGCTGCTTTTATAACATCTTTAATAGTTTTTACCTTTTTCACCCCACCACCTAATTTTACATTAGCTTTCATTGTGTTTGTGACAGCACAAGCTGACGCTTTCTCACCAAAAGAGGAGTCACGTGCCTTTGTTCTTTGCCAAGCTTTGTCAGCGAGTATAAGATCAGCCTTATGTCTTGATTCTAGATCCTTATGTTGAGAGTATGCAATGTCGTGTTCCCGACAGGCTTCGTCTAAAGGATTAATACCTCTATCTCCTCGTTTTAATCTTTCTTGTAGCTTAGTTCCAGGACCGCAAAATCTGTACCCAGGTATGTGCACTTCAAAAGGGAGTTTGTTAATCGCTGAATTTATAAGACCTCTTCCGACTGTTTTCCTTCTCATTATGATGCCATTAGTGAGACCTGCAACTATATATATAGTGTCGCATCCCCTTGATAAATTATTATGTGTTTAGAGAAGCAAAGTGAAAGTTTGCCTATCTGCAATCTACTGAATAATTCGATAGACGAACATGTGAAAATAAATCGACATGGTGTACTACTTCCAGATAATATTCGAGCACTTATTTGTGGATCTTAAGGTTCTGGTAAAACCAATCTTATGGCTTGTTTGCTTTTACAACCAAATGGCCTAAAATTCGCACATGTATGTCTATGCAGTCAGTCGCTTCAACAAGAGAAATATTTATACTTAGAAGAGATCTTTAAACTAGTTCCAGAAATAGGATTCCTTACAATTAATACTACTCAACAAATAATCACTCCTGATCTAGCAGAACCAAACTCTGTCATAGTTTTTGATGATATTTCAATGGATGGGCAGGAAAATATCAGGAAATATTTCAGTATGGGACGTCACAAGGACATTGACTGCTTTTATCTTTGCCAAAGTTATGCTAGGATCCCAAAACACCTTATTCGTGACAATTCTAACTTTATCATATTGTTCAAACAGGATGACTTAAATTTAAAACATGTTTACAGTGACCATGTAAGTTCCCACAGTGTATCATTTGAGAAGTTTAAACAGATGTGTGATATCTGCTGGGAGGAGCCGCATGGATTTATAACTCTGGATAAAACAAGAAATTTTAACAATGGCAGGTTTCGGAAGGGGTTGGATACATTTATCTATATATAGCTTGGGAGTAGAATAGTTTTCTCATTCCGCTATGGATCCCAACGTTACTAAACAACTTATTGAAACTTCTAAATCATTACGCTCTAAATTCAAAAGTATGAAGCGAGGTCTTCAATCATCTCAAGAAGAACTAGAAAGGAGTTTGAAACCCATTACGGAGCCACTGCAAGAGCTGGTTCAGCGGAAAAAACGGGTCAAAAAAGATGCCCCGTTAATGGAAGATTATGTGCCCTTGAAATTGAAAAAAGATGCTTCAACGGACTCATCGATGAAAGCTTCTACTAAAGAGGATTCAACAGAAACACTAATTAAAGATCTTTCACAATCACCGATTGAAGCGTCTACCCCTATAAAGCATCCTATTCCAGTAAAACAAGAAGAAGAAGAGACTTTTGAGGAGGAGATCACTCCTTTAGAGTATATAGCAAAAATTGATAAACAAGAATTAGAGAAAAGTTTAAGAGAAGAAGAAGATTTCGGTCCTTTAATGCAACCATATATATTGAAAATGATGACTGGAGACACAGGGGATATGGATGATAGATACGGAATTAGGGTTCTACCATTAGGCGGTATGGCCATTGGAAATGCTCAGGTAACCATAGACGGTGGAGACATTAATGTAAACGGCGAGTGGTATGAAGGTACCGAAGGTTTGTTGCAGTTATTATTTCTAAAACAACCCACCCACTATTCAGAAAATGATCTAGATAATTATAAAGATATTCTAATTAGGAGTGATGCATATAAGCGTCAGTTTAGTGATGAAAAAGGAATTAGTTCTAGCAGAGGATGGAATTACAAACATATCATCGCTCCTCTTTTTAATCCACCCTCAACATCACTGGAAGAACTTTTACCACAAACTAGGTTTACTCCACCAAGTACAGCATCACATAGTCGAACACCCCTCACTCTGATTGCAACAAAACCTACTACTACTAGTAGATATCCGCTAAGACCAAGGCCAACTGTTGGTAAAGGTATGAGGGAAGATCAAAGTATTTATGAATACTGGGATGATCCTAACGAACTGGTTGAACGACTTCGGCTGCTATACGCCTCAACTAGTGCAGGTCATACAGGGCATGAAAATGAAATTCACTCTATAATTGAAGAGCTGAGAGAGGCTGATATTATTTATTAAACTGGTAAAATTTTGATTAACTGTTCAGTGTTAACTTAACACAGCGCCAAATAACATGTCGGTCGACAAATTTGGTAGATCATTACCTGAAATCAAGAAAGTATTTCACGCAAGTGACGATGAAGATGGTGATTATATCGACTTTGAAAATAAACGCTTAATCGGGGTGAGTGACGCTTTAAGGGGTTCTGATGCTGTTAATAAGAGATATCTGGAAAAATATGTAACTAACTTAAATACTTCTGGTAAAAATGACTTAATTTCTAAAACATACTTGGAAAATTATATAGATCAATCAGATTTACCAACCAAATTATACATTCAAAACTATCTAAACGAACATTTTGTATCCAAAAAGTACCTATTAGAAACTTATGATGAGGCTAGAAAATTAGTGACTCAGAAATATGTACAACGCTTATTTGAAACAATAATAAATAGACTGAATGCATTCAATCCGAATACTCCTTTAACACCCTATCAGCTAAAAACAGTTTTTGATTAAGTAAGTGTTAAGAATAAATATAATACTTATATTTTAGAAATAAATATCAGATGCGAAAAAATTCTGTAAAGGATAAGGTGCTATAAAGGGCAATGTCTTCCAAAAAAGCTGTAGTTACGGAACTTCATAGACAAGCACGTGTACGCTACCCTCGAAGACGTACACTGCTCAAAGGTATAGATGATTTATGGCAAGCTGATTTAATAGAAATGATACCATATGCTCGCCAAAATAGTGGTTAAAAATACATATTAGCAGTAATTGATTGTTTTTCAAAATATGCCTGGGTAGAACCTGTTAAATCCAAAGGCGCTCAGGATATCACTCACGCAATGGACAATATTTTTTATTCAAGTGGTAGAGTGCCCAAAAATATTCAGACAGATAATGGGAAAGAGTTCTACAATGCTTCCTTCAAGAAGCTCATGAAGAAGCACAACATTAATCACTACAGTACTTACAGCCAGATTAAAAGTTCAATTGTTGGAAGTTTTAATAGAACCTTCAAATCTATGATGTATCAGTTGTTTAGTCTTAGAGGAAACTACAATTATACAAAACATTTACCTGATCTCATAAATACCTACAATAGCAAAGTACACCGTACGATTGTATGACACCATCAGAAGTAAATCCTACCAATGAAGCATCCTTACTAGCTAATGTTTACTCTTCTAATGTAAAACGAAAAGATAAACAACGTTTTGAAGAAGGAGACTATGTACGTATCTCGAAAAGAAGAACTATATTTACTAGAGGATATACGCCCAACTGGAGTACAGAAATATTTAAAATTAAAAATGTTCGCAACACAATTCCATATACTTATGTAGGATTAAATTAGATTGAGTCAATTGCAACAAGGTTCAGCTCAGCCTTTATTTAAATACGAATTACACTTATTGGTTTTAACAGTTCTTCTCAAATAAACCGCTTCTGCTTACGATTTTAAAACGTTCTCCTTACTTAAATATGCTTCTCAAAGGTTCACCGAAAAACTCTTCGCCTTCACGTTTTCACTTCCCTCTCGCACTATATCACCTGGTATATCTTTTTTTTTTAATCATCTGTGACCTCCTCTATCGATTCCTATCAGCACATCGATTTTACTTCCCTACAACTCGGCCATCCTGCTAAGAATTCGCCTCGAATTCGTCCGGATGTATCTCTTGATTCTTTCTTTCAGCAACACTACTTTCAGCTATATCTTCATCTTTGTCAGATTCTCTATCCCATGAATCTTGCACATCTTCATTTTCATCCAATAAAACTGGAGATGTTGGCATTGGTTCAACAGGAAATGTAGGTTGTTCAACAGAAGCAGGAGTGTCCACTATTTCCACATGAACATTTTTTGGACCATCAAATTGTTTTCTCTTCAATTTAGTGAATAGTTTAGGTTTAGGTGGTGCTACCACTTGCTGATCGCTGGACCCACCAGCTGCTGCTATACGCATGGCTTTCATCGCTTCAAGTAGGCCTTGGGCACGAGCCTGATCAGCTTTCTGTTTGGAACTTAATAATTTGCCTTCCGTTTTTAAACGCTCTTTTTTTCCTTTTCTTTTCTGTTTTCGACGCTCTTTTCGTTCTTGTTCCAACCGTATCTGTTCTTGTCTGGCTCTTTCCGCTTCCTCTTCCTTCTTTAACTTTTCTGCTTCTTCAGCCGCTAATCTTTCCTCTTCTTCTTTGATTTTCTTTAGAGCTTCCTGCATAGCTGTTATTGCTTTCTTCTTAGGTTTTCCTGGTTTTTCTTTCTCTTCTTTTTCGCCTTCCTTTTTCTTCTTATCGTCTTCATCATCATCGTCACCTTCTTGTGGCTCTTCAGACTTTTCTTTTGATTCATCAGGTTTCGCCTGTGGTTCATGAACAGCTTCCACAGTTTCCTGCTCTTGTGGTTCAGGGGCACTAGCAATCTGTTTCTTTATTTTAGCCTTTTCCGCTAATTTCTTTTGTTTTCCTCGTTCTTTTCTCAAGTCTTGGAATTCATTTACAACTTCTGCTTCTATTTCCTTCCTCAACTTGAGGTCTTCTTTGTTTTTTATCTTGACTCCAAATAATAGTTTGAACGGGGTAGTGTTGATGGTTCTTTGACTGGAATTTTTGTCTCGATTTGTTGATTTAGAGCACTCCCTTCTACTGTTTTCTTCTTTGTTTTCAAGTGAACTCTTGCTTTCCCTAAATCTTTCTTCTTTAGAATCAGAGGTTTCAGTTTTTCGGCTAGATTCTTTTCCAATACCACTTCTTCTTTCCGTTCCATTTCGTTTCTTGTCTTCTCCTCTTCCTCTGTCATCATCCATGCTACCTCGCCTCCTGTCATCACCTCTTCTTTCGTCATCCCTTCTTCGATCATATCGCCTTTTACCTTCCTCATCCCGTCGGTCATCTTCACAACCCCATCTATCATCTCTTCTCCTATCACTTCGTTCACGATCTCTATCTCGATCTCTTTCTCTACAATGATCTCTCTTTCCTCCTCCATATCGTTCTGAGTTACTTCGACTACTTTCTT
This sequence comes from Triatoma infestans, assembly GCA_011037195.1. Taxonomy (NCBI): domain Eukaryota; kingdom Metazoa; phylum Arthropoda; class Insecta; order Hemiptera; family Reduviidae; genus Triatoma; species Triatoma infestans. The sequence goes on from JAAEAF010000377.1 coordinate 5,401, forward strand.
TCTCGTCAATCTTAACAAAGTATTGAACCCCACGGCCCTTTCCTTTCCATTTTATTTTGGAAACATTCTGACTGAAATCAACATGAATCCTTCTATCGTCAATTAATACATTATCCGTTTTCAAATATGCTTGTTCACAAGATCTTTGCTCTTCAAACTCAACGAAAGCATATTGTATTGATTCCCCTGTTGCATGATTTCTGATAATTTCACAACTTTTGACTTTGCCAAAACGACTAAAGATTATTTCTAAATCTTTATCAGTCGTAACTGGATTCAATTTACAAACGAACAACACATTTTCTGGTGGAGCAATATCTGCATCAGGTAAATCTCCAACTATTTCCTCAATACTTAGTTGTATTAAAAAGTTGTCATCCTCTTTCCTCTTAATTTGAACTTCCGATGACGTCATAAATATATCTGCTTGGTCTAAGATGTCTCTTCCGATAACAACAGGCGTCTGTATAGCTTCCAAAGGAACGACATGAAATCGTAAAGGAAATTCTTTGTCTTGAAGACTAATATTAGCTTGAAAGGAGCCGAGTGTTTCCACATTGGAATCACCTATCCCCTTCAGGCATATCTTCATAGGCGACAACTTTGGTGAACCAATTCTTGAATGCATATCTTCCCTCAGCACACTCACGTCGGCTCCTGTGTCCAACAGTGCAGATGTTTGGTGGTTCTCAATCTTGATTGGAACCTGATTATTTGGAAGATTTACAGTCATTTGACTTATGTTCCTTTCTTTCTCAGATGGTCTAATTTTGGTACAAGCTGGAGCTATGTGTCCAAACTCATTACATTTGAAACATTTCTGTCCCCTTTCCCTAAAAGGACACTCCCTACCCTTGTGGCCTCTTTCCCCACAGTTGTAACAATTTCTTTCTTGGGTCTTGTCCTTTGTGGGTGCAAACTTACTGCTGTCCGTTCTGGTTTTCCTGAATGATCCCTGGCTACTTCTTGTCATACTGGACTCAGCTATATCTGATTTAATTTTTGAATAAGTTTTCAATTTCTTCTTAAATTCATTATAAGTTTCTGCACCATAAAGAATTGCCTTTCTTTCGGGCTCATCTGGAATCCCATCTATAACATGCTGTATAACTCATTCAGCGTCTAAATTTGCGCGGCTCCCTATTTCCTTCATGGTTGCTAGGTACTCTTCAAAAGTTTCATCTCTCTTCTTTTTCCTCTTAATGAGCAGTTTATGGATATCAGTAGCGGTAGTTGTTTCTTTAAATTCTTCCCTTAGAAATAATTTTAAGCGTGACCAACTCACAATTCCACCTTCCGCCTGCATAAGAGTCTTGGCCATACCCTTGAGTAGCCTTTTCGCATAGATAAGCCTTTGAAATTCGCTCCATCTTGCCACATCAGCTATTTCCTCGAAGTCGTCTATCCACTTCTTTATAGGGTATCCACCTTTACCATCAAACGTTCTAATCGAATCTTCCACGTCTCGAAAGGTAAGGCTAAATCGCTCAGGTTTGTCTCTTTCATAGCGGAAGCTCATGTCTGAGGCCCTGCCTTTTAATTGGGTTCCTTCTTCGAAACTACCCCTTTGCTTTTCCCAAACTTTCTCTTCATTGTCTGAATCCTGCTCTTCGTCAAAGTCATCCTCTCCCATTTCGAGGGAATTCGGAACCTCCGTCGGCGCTTCTAGGTTACATAAGAATTTGACCAATCTGGTGGCGAGTGTAGTTTCATCTCCTTTATAATATAAATCAAGAACATGGCAGGCAATCGTAAGATCAGGCAATGAGAGATTATCTTTTATCTCATTGATTTTTCGTTTTCCTTCATCCGAATCTGCGTCAAAAGAGAAACCACAGAAATTTCTTAGATCTTGTCTCAATAATCTTGATTTTCCTCCTTTTCCAAAAATAATTTCGTGCAGTAACCTAATAGCGTTAACAGATGCAAGCTTCAGACTGAACTGTATCTTAGGAAAGTCGCCTAGTACTTTCATCTTGTTTAAATTTAATTCAAATTTAATCAACAAAATCAAACAACTTTTACTTTTTTATTATTTCTTCTTTCTTTAACTTGCAACTTATATTCAATTCAATCTAGCAGAATATCAAAATTAAATTAAGCTGTAAGTCAACATCAAACAATGGTGAACATAATATGAAATACTAAACCATTTAAATATAAACAACTTATCTTAACTGAATGTCTCTTCAACTATAAATCAACTTATTTACTTGCAAAGGTAAAATAAGTCTTCTTAGTAACACAAGGAAGAAGTATAAAATGAAAATTTAGATAGGTGTAATAGGTTGCAGTAACCAGACTTTTCTTTAATATTATTCTTTTTATTTTAATTTAAATTTTTTGTCTAAAAAAATAAACATATGTAACATAAAACTGTTCCTTTAACCTCTTCTTAGTTAAACTCAATTTTAAAATCTTTTACCTGGATATTCTTCTTTAAGCTGTACCTTTTATTGCAATTAATCCCGGAGCGGCCCCCAAATTTGTAGGATAAAATGTAGATCGAGTCAATTGCAACAAGGTTCAGCTCAGCCTTTATTTAAATACAAAATTACACTTATTGGTTGTAACAGTTCTCTCAAATTAAACCGCTTCTGTGCTTCCCCCCGGATTTTTAAACGTCTCCTTACTTTAAAATTTGCTTATCAAAGGTTCAACGAAAAAACTCTTAGGCCCTTCACGTTTTCACTTCCCTCTTCGCACTATATCACCTGGTATATCTTTTTTAATCACCTGTGACCTCCTGCTATCGTTTCCTATCGCACATCGATTTATTCCATATACTTATTTGTTGGAAGATTTGACAGGACAGCCCATTCAAGGTGCATTTTACACTTAGGAGCTGCAGAAAACTAAATATAAAGATGTATATCTTGTAGAAAAAATACTGAGACGTAAAAGTAATAAGCTGTATGTAAAGTGGTTAGGTTTCAAGAAACCTTCTTGGATAAATGTAAAAGATTTAGTAGCTTAATAAAGTGCTGACGAAGGTTATTGTTAAGATTGTTTAAAGGATGTTTGATGTTTGGTTATGTACCAACATTATGGAGAGAAGTAAGGGTAGTCTTTATTCCCAAGCCGGGAAGAAATGACTACTCCGACCCCAAGGCATTTAGACCCATTAGTCTTATGTCTTTCCTCTTGAAAACTTTGGAAAGGTTGGTGGATAGGTATATTACTGATGGCCCATTAAGGGATCATCCACTGCATCCTAACCAACATGCTTATATTGTGGGTAAGTCGACAGAGACTGCATTACATTGTCTCGTCGGTAGGATAGAATCTGCTTTGGAAATAAAAGAATATGCCCTAGGGTGTTTCTTTGATGTTGAGGGGGCATTTGACAGAGTATCGTTTGATGCTCTCGAAGATGCCTTGGTTCGAAAAGGTATACATCCTGTCTTAATCAATTGGATAGGTGTCTATCTTAGGAGTAGGGTTATACAGGCATCTCTTGGCGGGCGCACCGTGATAGTAAAAGCGGGGAGAGGGTGCCCTCAAGGGGGTTGTCTCTCACCAAAGTTGTGGTGCGTCGTCATGGATAACCTTTTGGTTAGGATGAATTCATCGGGATTTTATGTGCAAGCATATGCCGATGATGGTGTCATTTTATTGTTAGGGCGCTGTTTGTCCACTATTTCGGACCTAATGCAAAGCGCCCTTAATATGGTATATTGTTGGGCACAGGATAAGGGTCTTTCCATTAATCCTATGAAGACCCAGGCACTTCTATTCACTCATAGAAGGAAGATAGTAGGTTTTACACCTCCTAGGTTGTTAGGTACTTCCATACAGGTTAGCAAATCAGTGAAGTTCCTTGGGGTAGTTCTCGACAGTAAATTGAACTGGTCGGAGCATGTTAAGACACAACATCAAAAGGCGATAATCTCCTTTTGGCAATGTCGAAGAGTTGTTGGTAAGAATGGGGGAATCACTCCCAAGATGATGTTCTGGATTTATTGCATGGTCATTAAACCTAGATTGGTATATGCGGCTTTGGTGTGGTGGCGTCGCATAGAAACACGATCCGCTAGGCAGCTGTTGGAAGAAGTCCAACGCTTAGCTTGTCTGGCGGTGACTGGAGCGTTTCGGACTACACCGACCGCATCTATGGAGACTTTGTTAGGGATTCCACCTCTCTTTGTGGAGGTGAAAAACCAGGCAATGAAAGCCTGTTATAGAATTAAACAGGCAGGTTTTTGGCAGGGTAAGCGATATGGTCATTCTACCATTTATCGTGAGATGCTTTTAAGGATTCCCATTACAGGCTTTCCTTCTGATAGGAATCTGAAAACTTTTGTCTTTGGTCATTCCTACAGGGTTAGGTTGCCTTCTAGGGAAGATTGGTTAACTCTGGGTCCGTCTGCTGTGATTCCTGAGAATTATCTCCGATGCTACACGGACGGTTCCAGGATGGATGGTAGATCTGGGGCTGCCGTCTATTTTGAGACGGGAGATCATTTGGTAGCGCCTCTTGGTGAGTGGGCCACCGTTTTCCAGGCTGAGGTTTATGCAATTCTTTGCTGTATTTTGGATGAGAGGGTGCGTAACACTAATTTAAAGGGTGTTTGTATCTGCTCGGATAGCCAGGCTGCGTTGAAGGCGCTTAATTCATGTGTTTTCACTTCCAGATTGGTGTTGGAATGTTCTAGAAGACTGGAAGATCTTTCTTTATTAAAGGATGTGCTTCTGGTCTGGGTTCCAGGTCATATGGGAATTTTTGGGAATGAGGAGGTGGATAGGTTTGCCAAATTAGGTGCCTCTCTCCCTTTTATTGGTCCAGAGCCTGCTGTTGGTGTGTCTTCTGACACATGTTTGTCGGGCTTTCAGACGTGGATGACCTCACAGCACTCATCCTTATGGATGAGTGCAGTGGGTTGTCGGCAGTCTAAAATGCTCATTGGGGGCCCGGACGGAGCTTCGAGTAGTGGGGTCCGATGTCTTTCACGGACCTCCCTCAGGTATCTGGTTGGATTCCTCACTGGGCATTGTGGTTTAAGGAGGCATCTCTATATAATGGGACTTGTGCCAGACCCCTTTTGTAGAGTTTGTGAAACTGAGGAAGAAACACCCATGCATCTGATGACGAACTGTTTGGGTTGTGAGGAGATTAGGTTTAGGAACTTCGGCCGGAATAGGATGTCGGTAGAGGATCTTAAGCTGTGTCCTTTTAAGGTTTTGGTCCGATTTGTTCGGTCTGTTGTGAAACTTAGATGGTTGAATCCTGGGCCTGGATTTGTATTCTAGTCCCAGTGGTTGTTATTCTTTAGGGGTAGCTATGTGGGCCCTGGGGGGCTTTGGATAGCGTAGGGTTTTGCCCTCCCCTTTCGCGAATAATAATAATAATAAGCTTAATAAAGTTCATATAAAATTGAGTATTTATTTTTATTAACCTCCTGTTGATACCAGTTCAGGAAAATAAATAAAACAATCTATCTGATATAACAAATTTATTCAGCAGTTGTTACATTTTTGTTAAAGAAAAAAACATAGTTCAATAATTTTTTTAAATAACTGACTTGTTTATTAACATCTTCAATTACACTAACTAGTTTAAAATATTCACTTCTTAATAAATTGATCTTCGGAGGTTGATATTTGAGGAGTTCTTCAAGCCATGATGGTTTCCCCTGGATAACCATAGTTTTATGGGTGAAGTTCTCAAAGAAAACTGATGAATGCTTCAACTGAATATCGGACATAGAAGACATAGAATATCTGGAACATACATTTTTACCCTACTATTACATACTCATTAGCAGACTCAACATGGTCCCACAGCCGAATTCACAATTTAATAGCTATTGTGAACCGAGCGTATACATTAAATTTTTAGTGAGTTAGTGTTCGGCACACGTTTTGTCGGGAACCTTTCCACTGATATAAAAGGTTTTAAGAAATACATTCTTATTATAAGAAGAATTGAAGTAACTTGCCTTCTTCAATACATCATCCAACAATTGGTAAGTCTCTTTAATTCGAGAATTTGACCTATTTCTTTAACAATATTTATAACCTATCCCTGCCTCTTTACATATTAAACTGTTTTAACTTCTTGTTTTTAATAATCTATTTATAAAAAACATTTTACTTAATATAAATTTACGAGAATGGGCAAACAGCAAGTTAAAGTGAATATTAAAGCTCTACACAAACCACAGGGGTACTATAAAGGCTTTATTAGCAAGGTTTAAAACCTTTCTAAGTAAATTAGATGAAAACAATGTAGATATTAGCCTGCTAAAATCAAATTAGAGAAAACAGAACCATTGTGGGATAAATTTAATGAAGTACAAAACGGAAAAAGCGTTATTAGATCCTATTAGATGATTAAGAACTAGCGGAAAGAGAATGTTATGAAGATGAATTCTGTATCTTAGTTAGTAAAGCTAGAAATATAATGGACAAGGGATTAGCGTATGATAAGGAAGACTTGCAAGCAATAAGATCTAACGATACAGAATTACAGAGAGGTATTGCTGAACTTCCAAAAATCAATCTTCCAATGTGTGAAGGTAAGTGGGAAGAATTCCGTTCGTTTAAATAATAATTCAATTCTTTAATAGACTCAAAGATAGATTTAGCACCCATTCATAAATTTCGGTATCTCATTAGAGCCTTAAAGGTGATGCGACCTTAGTCATAAAGGCAATGGAAATTTCGAATGACAATTACAAGCGCTTGAAGAACGCTTCGATGGTAAAAGGCGGATTGTTAAAGCATGTGAAAGCAATCTTAGATGTAGAGAAAGCACAGCCTCATAAATTACAAAATCTAATCAACACGGTGTCATCACACCTTAGATCATAAAAATCAATGGGATTTCCTACCGATCAATGGGATGCACTTCTCGTGCAAATAATAACAAGAAAACGACTCAGATTCCCGGCTGCGTTGGAAGCAGGTAGGAAATAAAAACGAGGTTCCTTCAATGACACAGTTAATGACGTTTCTCTAAGAAAGAAAGGATGTGATGGAAGCATTAAATGAAGATAAACCTCGCAGCACCTCTCAAGATTCTCCAAAACGTACACCATGGAAGACAAGATCATTGGTTACAGGCAATCAAGTTCAGGCAAACAAGAAAACATCATCTTCTACAGAACCAGGCGATTATTGCGGAAAAGCACGTAGAATTTTTGCATGCCATCTGTTCCAACTCGCATTCTCGAAATTAAAAGGTTGGTTTGTGTGAGAATTGCTTCAAAAAAGACCATTCACGAGACAAAGCCGGGGGTCTAATCTGCAGGAAATATTCTAAATTTTTATAATACGCTTCTTCATCTTGATGATGCAGAGAAAACGAAGAAAAAATGTAGCAGGCGAGATAATATGAAGAAATACATTTTCTTATGGTTCTAAAAACCGAGACCTACGATTTTATTGTCGACAGCAATAAATTGTGCATGTTTTAAATAAGAATGGTAAGGCGATTGAATGCCATGTTCTTTTAGATTCAGGCTCGCAGTCAAACTTCGTGAGTGAAAACTTGGCTAACCAGTTATCAATGCGAATACAATCGCCGCCTTACAGTAAGCGGAAAAGGTGGTAAGATAACAGAACCGTTAAACTCTATTCGGTGCTCCATCAAATTCAGATATTAGCAGCTTGAGTAGATTTGGAATTTTTGGTATTACCCAGAATAATTTTACCTCTTCCGGAGGATCAAGTGAATACATCACCTTGGAAAATTCCCAAAGATATTTTCTTAGCAGACCACAAGTTTTATTGCCCAGGTAATATCGACATGCTCATAGGAGCAGAACAATTTTTTAATAACAACTGCTCTTGGAAACAATTTTCCTAAGCTCCAGAACACTACCATTGGATGGGAAATTGTTGGCCAGGTAAAGGAATCATTTAAAGTCTTGCTTGCAATAAATATGTTATTATATCATCAGAGACATTTTCCGTGGTAGCCTGCTTCATTTTGTCAAAAATGAAAAGCAAAACGAAGCGGAAAATGTCTCTGATGCTTTCCAGCTCTGCGGAACCAACCACCACAACAAAATATGTTATTATATCTTATCTAAATGTAAGAGCTCCAGCTGAATAATAGAGTGATGAGATGACCCAGAAAGAGCACTAAGTGGTGAGTCGAGCGTGTGGCCGGGTAATGGTCAGTTGAACAAGAGATCCCTGGACAAGCTGGTAATTATTTAAAGCACTCTGCCTCGTCCCCACTACTATCGAATCAGAAAAATGTTCCACTTATCAATTCCACTAACCATCAAACTTCAGATATTATACTCGTCCACTTATTCACAATTCCTTCCATTGGCAACAACTAATCTTGTAATATGATATTTCTTTTTTATTTTATTTAAAATGTTTCTGCACATTAAATGCCTTCTTCATTTTCTCTTTTTAATTGAACCAATTTCCCTAAAAACTTGAATTCTTACCAAACCTTTAAACTGGACTTACCAATTTACATAAACATTAATGTTTTTTAAGATTTTTTTTGGGGGGGATGAGTGCCAGATAGGCCTTAAATAAATAATAATTAAATAGATAACCAAAATAGAATGAATTATTATTATTAATTAAAAGCACATCCTTTTACAACAAACAGAAAATTAACACACAGAGACTTAATGGTACAAAAAGTGTAGATATTTCTTCTTTCACTGCATTTTGTAGACTCATGGGAAACCAATGTAACTCCTACTTCCATTAATAATGTACAAGTCTACCAAACTCTTATAAATATTAGTACATATTAGGCACAATTATTATTTTTTTATTTTCATAATAATATTGAGCTCACAATATAAAGTGATAACATTATATTTAGCAGGACTTATAGTACACTATAAAGATTGTAACGGGAGTTTAAAGTCATGTCAACTCACTTTCCTCATATCATAAAAAAAAATTTCGGAAAAATGTTTTTAATGAGGGTGATGGGTTTAGAACTCACGGGCAAAAAAGGGGCGACACTGTTTTCCTTAAAAAAAAAAAAAAGGAGTACTTTTTAATTTATTTTTCTTATAAATTGAAATCCAATAGGTTCTAAGGTAAACACAAGCATTATTGTCTGAGATGTCTTCAAATTTCTGAGAGTACAGCTTGAAGGAGATTGAATGAGCAAGTTTGATGGCTTTTCGCCCCACAAGAGGGCCAGAACAAACCAGGGAGCACCGAATTTCTCGCCTTGACTTTACTCGGCAATACATCAATTAGTCTATCTAGCAGTGGACAAGTGTATTGTTTACTGACGAGTCATGATTTGCCTAAAGGGCTCCAGATGGCCATGTACGTGTGTGGAAGAGAAGAGGTGAGAGATTGCACAGTGCAATTTTGTTCTCACTAGGCCTTTCCAACGAGGAGATCTGATAGTTTGGGCAGGTATCAGTTTACAAAGACGTACGGAGTTAGTGATCGTTCGAGGAGGTTCCATGACTGCTGCTTGGTATTTGGCGGATATACTGCAAGTACATGTTGTGGTCCCTATCATGCTGGAGATAGGTGAGGAGTTTGTGCTAATGCACGATATCGCTCGTCCACATATAGCTATATAGTGAAGTCCTTTCTTAATAACCATAATATTGACTTCCTAAACTGGAAAGCCCATTCCCCTGTCTTAAATCCCTTAGAGCTTGGAGATCCCCTGATATAAAAAAAAACAGTTTGTGAGATATGCTTGGAAGACGGATAAGAGATTGGAGAGTCCTTTCTGGGACGCTTCAGGAGCTAGAAAGGACACTTCAAGACGAATGGGCTCTAATGTCACAAAACGAAATTTCCCGCCTGATTCAGACATGCCGAGACGCTTAGAAGCTGCGATAAAGACAAGAGGAAGTAATAGGCGGTATTAGCACCACCCCACTAAAAAATAATTTAAAATTAAGAAAAAAAAAACAGATAAATATAACTTTCCAAATTCACTTTTTTTTAATTAATTATTTTAAATTTCCTAATAATCCTATTTATTTTGAAATTCAGTTGACCTATAATCGATATGAACGATAAAAATTATTAAACTATTGTAAACTATAATAGAAATAGTAAATTTTTCGAGTGGCCGAAATTTTTTGCCGGTGAGTGTATATTTCATTAATCAAACAACTTCCCAAGGGTAGCCGGTTATGGTGATAGATCCACAGATTAAACAATTTATTAAATCTATTTTTAACATGCACTTTTTTTATTTATACACGAGAAGTTCACCATCTATAGCCTGGAAAGGAATATTTAAATCAAGTTTGTTGATGTCTGTTAGAAATAAGCATGGCAATAGAGTAATAATAAATGGCAAGCATCCGTCTGGAATGGCCAGTGCCATATCAAATTCAATGATATACAAGGCAGACAATGCTGAACCCCGTGCTATGTTCATAAAACCACTAACCACTAAGTCTACACACTGTTACAGCTCAACAAAGAAAAAATCTGGTGGAAAACGCTCCATCATATTCTCTTACTGAATTCATCCGAATTGCAAGTGACGAATTTTCTCATGAATGGAATTTACTCAACGTTTATTTAACAGTGAACAGTCCTGGTCCAGCAAATAGCGGGTGGTGAATGCAATTACACTGTTCTGACAGTGAAGGCCGCTGGCCGCCACACTCCAAATCTAATATCCAAGATTTCCCAGAAATCCCCTAAAATTAATTTCTCTGACAAATAAATGTTTCCAATAAAACTGAAAAATATAAGAGAAAACTGTAGAAGAAAGTAAAAGAAATATGCGGTCGATTTCTCTTTCTGCAATTATAGCATCCAACTGACAAATTTTCTTCAATTTACTAAACATTTGTTGGGTTTAGATTAATATCATGGATGGGGATTAGAGTTTTTACTATAACAGTGTAATAATAATAATAATAATAATTATTATTATTATTATTTATAGTACTATTGTGTTCATTTCGTAACGTGATGTGTGAGAATTATTTTTACCAAAATTTTTTCAGCCTTTTCATAAAATTTTTATTTTAAATTTTTTCCATCTTTTTTATCTCATCGCAACGTTTCGACGTTTCCTTATTGTCATTTTCAAGAGATCTTTTTCCTTTTTTATCTATATTACATGAAAAAATATATATAAACATTGTATTAATTATAACAATTTTTTAATAATCTTTTAACAGGTTGTAATTAAAGTTGTAGTGCTTAAATTATATAAATGTTTAATGTCCAAAATCTTTTATTTTTTTAAATAAAAGTACTAACTTAATATATTTTTAGCCACAATAAAGTTTTGTTTTAATGGTTATTCTGTTGGTTTTGTTAAAGCTTTTTTTTTTTCTTTTTTTTTTTTTGTAGTTTTCATTAACAGGTGTTTAACCTTCCGTCGGGCGCAACCGGCTTTGCAAGCACAGGGCTCTGAAAAACTTGTTTACCTTCTAGACTATTTGACGAGGAATCACCATCCCTCTAATACCTTCCTACTGTTATCTTTTCATTTAATACACATAATTCAGTAAGTGCTGGGGTTTCCGCGGGTACAAGTATAAGCATTTTGGCATGCCAGGCTCATTGCGCCCGTTCGTGATACAATCAGCAGTGATAGATATTATTTAGGTAAGTTAGTTTTTATGATGACTGATGAATTCCTTGAATAATTTTTTTTTTTGTGCAATTATTTCTTTTTTAAAGTAATTATCAAGATTTTTATCGTGTTAGAATCGTGTCTCCTCTAGACATTGCGCCAGACCTTGTAACTTTTCTTTCCTTTGTCATTTGTTTCAATATTTTTTCGTTATGGCTGCATATAATAAAAGTATGATCTTCGGCGACCTGAAGATCTTCTTGAAGTTCATCGAATTCTACTAGAAGAGAATTCAGATTATGATTTTGGACTGTGAGTTCTGAAGCCAACATTGGGGAACGATACGGAGATTCAGTCAGAACAAGATGATCGTGAAAGTTAAAAAGTTTCCGCCAGCCTTCATCTTCTGCGGAGGATCAAGACAAGAGTGCTGGAGGAACTTCTCAAAAACGTAGGAGATGCATTCCAGATTCAGGTTTCCGATGATGTCAAAACTAGAATGTAGGAAGTTTAGAAACTCAATTTGTTTGAAACATTCTAATGTAGTATGCAATTCCTGCTTCAACAACAACAACGAAACAGAAATATAAGTATATAACTATTTCCAATGTTCTATTTTTTTTTTGTATATAATTTTTCATTTGTTTGTAAATTTCTGCACTTAATTAATACACACAAATTAATTAAAGTACACAAATAATGTTACAACTTAAATAAAAATAAATATGAAAACACTTTTTTTATAGAGAGAGTTTCCCAGGCACATTGCGCCCCACAGTGTTACTTTACACATTGCGCCTGACGGAAGGTTAATAATGATTTTACTTATTTTGTTTTATATTTTTTTTGCATAAATGTCCTAATATTTTATTAAAATCTCATCATCAATTATCATGTCTAGGTCGAGATGTGCCATGTGCTATGGGGTTTTTAGAACAAATCCTATTTTTGTTTCTTAAAAAGGCCTGTGGAGAGAGAACATTTTTTTTTTAATATTGAGGATGTTTTAAAGTTTAAATTAATATTAATTTACCGAGATGGGTTGTGTAACCCTGCTTGGTATGTGTTATGCTGGTAGACTGAAGGTGAACCAGTATGCATTATGAAAATTTTATTATTCCAGTGGGGGTTATTGTAAGTTGTTTATTGTTTTTTTATTTTATAAGGTTTTTTTGAATATTTTTTCTTCTTTTTTAGAGCAATATATTGTTTTATTAAATTTTACTGTTTTAGGGTGTTTTTATTACTTTATTGATTGTAAATGATTGTTCTATTATCGATTTATTGTTTGTAGATCGATTGTTGCGGTTTAGAGTGTAGTGGTTGGGTTATATCCTAGCTTTACGGTTACCTTTGAAATTTATTTAAGAATTGTTGTCTCTAAAAAGTAGGATTTTTTTTTAAAAACCCCATAGCAAATGGCACATCTCAACCTAGACATAATAAATGATGATGAGATTTTAATAAAATATTAGGACATTTATGCAAAACAAATATAAAACAAAATAAGTACAATCATTATTAATTGGCACGTAGTAATGAAAACTAGAAAGAAAAAAAAAAGAAGACCTTGAACAAAACCAACAAGAAATAGCCATTTAGTTATTTTGAAATGTATGGATAAACAAAAACAAACTTAATTGTGGCTAAAAATTTATTAAGGTTGGAACTTTTATTAAAAAAAAACCTTTTTGCACATTAAAAACTTACATAATTTATATAGTATGTAAAAGCAGTACAATTTTTTCAAAATTACAATCTAACCTGTTAAACGATTATTAAAAATTGTTATAATTAATACAATGTTTATATATATTTTTTCATGTAATGTAGATAAAAAAGAAAAAAGATCTCTTGAAAATGACACATAAGGATGTCGAAACGTTGGGATGAGATAAAAAGATGAAAACAATTTTATATGAAAAGGCTGTAAAAATGTTGGTAAAAATCATTCTCATACATCACGTTACGAAATGAAAACAATACAACTATAAACTACATTTAAACAAAGCCTGGAAAAAGAATAAAGAAGAAACCCTAATAATAATAACTGTACTTTATTTGAAAATAATGCATAAACAGGAAAACTTTACTAAGTACCTCCGTCTACCGTAGTTTAGGATTGAATACATAGTAAACAAAAAATTGTACATCAAGATAAATAATCGTTATAAATGATGGCCACAAAATATGTATACTAGCTATAAAAATAGATTCAAACAAAAATAAAAGAAATGACTAAAATATAAAGAGATAGTGAATTATAATTCAACAATTAAACTCGTTAATGAGGCTGAACCTATACTTCCAGGCTTGACTGGCATAATTAATCAAATTGGTGCAAGTATATACAGTTAGTGACAGTCATATTCATACAGTAGTCTGTGTTGTACATATGTACACAATGTATATGTACATGTACTTTTTTTTTACCAACTTTACATGAAATATATTTGGCACAGTTAGCTGCTTGCTACAAAACAATAACATTTGCTTTATCTAAAGGAATTTATTAGAATAATGTAAATATCAAATACAAAGTAGCAAATTGATGCGACTTTCATATTCATACATTACGAACAATGAACATTTTTTAATTGAAAAATAAAAAAAACAACAAGAAAATCAATATTTTGTTGGGTAACCTTTTCTTTTAATTACCTCAATGAGCCTCCTAGGCATCGACTCAACAAGTTCTTAGTAGTTTCCGGAGTAATGTTATTCCATTCTTCAATTACTTTCTCCTTAAGTTGAGTTGTATTTTGGTTCTGATAATTTTTCAATTTTTTTTTTAACTCTGCCCACAAATGCTTGATTGGGTTGAGATCTGGTGACTGTGGGGGTGTTGCCATCACTTTGGGGCAATTATACAATAGCCATTCTCTTGTTTTAAGGGCTTTATGTATAATTGCTCATAGAAAATAAAGTTTCTTCCAATTCCCAAATTTTTGACAGATTCTTTTAAATTTTTTCTTAAAACATTTACGTACTTCTCAGAATTCATAATCTCGTCGATAAATTGAATTTTCCCCACCCCAGAAGCTGAGAAGCACCCCCAAACCATCACAGACCTACCTCCATACTTTACTCTCTGTTGTACGTTCTTAACAGAAAGGCTTTCATTTCTTTTCCTCCAAACTTTACATTTTCCATCGGATTGTAAAATGTTAATTTTAGTTTCATCTGAAAATAAAACGTTTTTCCAGAAATCAAATTGATGATTTCTGTAAGTGTTAGCGAATTGAATCCGTGTTTTTTTATTTAAAAATGGGTTCTTCCTTGCTGACCTGGAAAAGAATGAATTTCTTTTGAGGGCTCTACGAACAGTCACAGGATTAATATTCCTTCCCAACTAGAACTTATCTCCACAGCTAAGCTTGGTGCACTTATTTTAGGATTTTCTTTCACTTTTCTTACTAGAAATCGTTCATCATAATCACTGAGCAACCTTCTATTTAAATTTCTTGCCTTATGTTCAATTCTGTTTTCATTTCTGTACCGGTTAATGATACTTTGTACTGTAGCATGGATCTTCTATTTATTAATTTTCCAATTTCACGCAAACTTTTTCCTCTTTTCCAATTTTCAATTATGATTTTACGAATTTCACTACTCGTGCCTTTACCTCTTCCTATTTTCAAATTTTAAATTTAAATTAGACCCACCAAAAATGATAGAAAACATTAAACTGAATGTAATTTGACAAATGAATACCTTTAGAGATGAAATAGTAAACAATTATTAGTGAATGAATGAGTAATATGTAGTGTGTATGAATACGAAAGTCGCATCAGGTTGGTATTTTGTTTTTGATATTTATATTATTCTAATAAATTCCTTTAGATAAAGCAAATGTTATTGTTTTGTAGCAAGCAACTAATTGTGCCAAATATATTTCATATAAAGTTGGTAAAAAAAAAGTACATATACGTATACATTATGCACATTATCTACATTATGACTACTGTATGAATATGACTGTCATTAACTGTATATTACGTAAAGAATCTGTTACGAATTGAGCGGAAACAAATTTCGCAACCATGCATCTCAAACGAAATTCGGACAAGACAGGGCACTCATACAGAAAATGATACAGATGCTCCCTTGCATATAAATTGCACATTGCACATTTTTCCTTGTATTCCAGTTTATCAACCCATGTATATAATTTAAATAAATTAATTTACTTCTCAGTTTAAAGAGCCTCCTTAGATCTGAAAGCTTTAGTTGGGTATCAGAGTCAACATAAAATATATTGAGCTTGCCGCTCGTATCTAACAAAGTCCTGTACAAAACAAAACGCTCAGAGCTCATAGCGCGATTCACAGACCGCCTCCTCCAAACTAACCCGTTTTATTGTTTGAAAAGCACTGAAAATTGAGATTCCCAACCCGAGGGAGAAATCAGAAGTCAAGGAGTACTTTGGGGCTAATTTAGACCGTTCTTTGAACAAAAGTATATTTTTGCTTATAATTTCGCAGGCTACAATTTCGGAAAAGCGATTATCGATGACAGACAAGATCTTTGAACAAAATTGAAAATGGAGGCACAAAATGTATATGTAAACCAGATCTAAACCAGTTTCAATATTCAAAATGTAAGAAGGGGCAGTAGAAGGTAGTGCAAACACTTTTGGACGAAATTGTTCTAGAATCTCAAAACGTTGGTAGCCCCAGACTTGAGCAGCGTATCAGATTATGGAACGTAAGACACTATTGTATACACGATATTTGGCCTTTAGAGGGACTTCATTTAGTGAAAGAAAATGATTCCACACTCTGTAAGCCCAATTTTGCTATTGAAACTTGATCCTTAAAGGGGTGCATATAGGAGAGAGGATGTCAACGTTATACCGAGATACTTGTGTTAGTTATTTCGATTGGGACACCATTAAATTTCCATTTTTCAACAGAACTCAATCTACTCCCTTTTCTAAAAACTATTACTTTTGTCTTCTCTAAATTAACATTTAAATGTCATTAGTGACAATATTTTACAAGAATATTAATGTCCCTCTGCAAGCCGACAGGATTATCCGATATAATCATTAAGCCGTCGGTATATAGTAGGGAGATGATCTTCAATTAACCAGCAAAAACACCACACTCAAGTGCAGAAGGAAGATCATCGATAAATATAGAGAAGAGGAGAGGGCTCGTTATGACATGTACCAGAATGTGATCACACTTGAAGCCTCTCTCGCACCACTAAAATCTATTTTTCCAGTAAAATGTTTGAAATAAAAAGGTTGGCTTTATAACTGCCCACTTACCATTTCAAACTTAAAGAAAATCGTTCAGGTCGTTTTTGAACAAATCTTGTGTGAAACACTCACACCACTTTATTTTGATGTAATTATTACAGTTCTAAGTGGCAAACTTGAAATGGTCATTAAACATTTAGGGGGCCTTAATTACTTACTATAAATGTGGGTTGTGAAGATCACTTTGTGCTGTCGGTGTACAAGCAGCACTTTTACATGAATGTGGTGCCACATCCATTCTCTCAACAAACAATTGTATCCTGAAAGTTATGCCTTACTCATACATTTCCAAAATCCTTAAAATCCGTTTTTTAAAAATAGTTAGGATAGGCTGAAATCTGAGCAATTGGCACCACGTTAAAAAAAAATTGGACGAGTCATTTTCGAGACAACTTTGTAAATTGCACTTTCGCTCAACTTAATCATTTGCTGACAACATATATCACTCTTTTCCAACTTGATACTCTAGCATTGCAATCTTAATATTATGTATAACAGGAATAAAGCACACATTTTACCTCGAAAAAAGCTGTAATTATTGTTTATCAGTACTTGATAATTTGCAACATTTTTTTGAGAACTGTTCTCTATTGAATGCCTTACATAATGGATGGTTAAGTAAATATATTGACAACTCAAACCCTTGTTTCTCTCTTAGAACTCAATACAAAAAATAAACAGCATTTTTAACTATGTAAATCAAGCATTTCAATTAAAACGCAATTGATTGAAAATTATATATATATATGTATGTTTTTTTATTTTTTTTTTTTCTCTTTTAAGACTATTAAGTTACAGTTTGTGTATATTTAAAGAGTGTTATTTTCTTTCGTTTTATTACTTACTATTTTTGTTTTCATATCTATTTCTTATTTTTTTTTTTTTATTATTCAAATGTAAGGCGAACTCCTTTGTTACAAGACTTTACTCCTTTGGAGCAAATAAAATATTTTATTATTATTATAATATTACATACATGAGTTGATAGAACCTTAAATTGCAATAAGGGGTATTTAGATCAAAGTTTAACATTGCACTTCTCTCCTAAAACATAGAAAATTCTTTCAAGTAAATGTGATAGCATATTTTATATAAAATGTATGCGAAGTTCAAAGAAAATCGTTGGAGCATTATCGAGAAAATAGCGAATAAATGAGAAAACCATCAAGTCACACTTCCAAATATTGGATTTTACCTGTAAACTAAATATACGGAAGGTGGTATATCTAAAAATCAAAAGTTCGAGCTTTCTGTGTTTTATTATTTCTGAAATATTTTATTCAAAAACATATGCTGCTTCAGTCCAAACTACTTTTATAAGTGACTGCTGTTTTCAGTCCAAACTACTTTTATAAGTGACTGCTGCATCAGTCCAAACTACTTTTATAAGTGACTGCTGTTTTCAGTCCAAACTACTTTTAAAGTGACTGCTGTCTTCAGTCCAAACTAGTTTTATAATAATGTATTTATTTATAATAACCACAAACAAAACAAATACACTTCTCTACAAACTAAAATAAACTAAAGACTTCATAAGGTTTGGTTACTTTAACCGTCACTGAGTAGTGCAGTTAAATTAAATCTAAATATTGAATTAACTCACTGTTATTATAGCAAAATAAACTAAACAATTATTCTTATAAGATCTAAACTATGTTTACGAATATTCTAGGGAAAAGTTTAAAACTATCCTAATAATTAAATTCCTTCAATAATTGCTCTTTATACAAATAAGCAGATTTACAATAGTTGTAAATGGAATGATATTTAATCCTGTATTCTGTCAATGTAGGACATACAATGATGCAAGTCCTCGATATCACCGTGATTACAGAGAAAACACAAACTACTTCATATTCTTTAAATGGAATATAGTTAAGTTTCAGTATACCACTTCTCAGTGGCGGCTCCTAACTTGGATACGTGGGGGTTCAACACTTTTTTTTTTTAAATACTTACATTACCTATCATTATTAGTAGCTTGGCTAGATAGAAATCATGAGTCCTGTAACAGGACTCCTGTATCATGACTCCTGTTTTACAGGAGCCCTGTAAAAACCTGCATCCCTCCCCTACAATTAAATATATTAAATTAACAATAAATCTGTCACTGTGCACCCAGAGAAAAACTGTGAAAAAAAGAGTTGTACCGTTTGAGTTCGAAAATTAAGTGGTTATCTTAAACGGAAATTTTTATTATCTAAATAAAGTGTTTCGGTTCAAAGGAAATGTCAATGAGTTAGCATCGATTCTTTGCTGGGTCATTTATCTTAGTGATGTTTTAAGTACCAATACCAACATCAAATTTTTATAAATATAAAAATAATATATAAAAATCCACACATTGGCACAGGCACATCACATCACAAAAAATCTGGTGTGAAACACTCACACAAGTTCTCAAAATTATAATTGACAAATTTTATAGTTAGTGTACCAAATTGAATGGAACCGTCGAAAACTGAAAAAACTGTTCAGTAAAAACGCACTTCCGGTATTACTATTTTCTGAAACTCGGAATTTTGGCCATCTATTTATATCTAATTAATTTTATTTGGATGTTAGAATTGTACAATCAACTATGATAGTACTTTGGAGAAAAATATAACCACACCCCTTCCCTAAAAGTGCCCTTAAATGAATTTTACCAGACAAATGTTTCAAATAAAAGTTATAAATCTTTGTATGTTTAGTTTATATAAGAAGTTTCAAGAAAATCGTCTGAGCAATTTTTGAGAAAATCTCGAAAAAATGAAAAAATCATTTAGTAAAGTGATAAAGTAAACGCACTTCCGGTTATCCGATTTTTCAAACTCGGAATTTCAACAACATATTTAATTGTAATTAACACTGTTTAAATGCAGAATTGTCTAATAAACTGAAATAGCACTTTAGCTGAAAACCTAACCCCATCCCCCCGCCCATACTGTCCTTATTTGAATTTTCCCAGAGAAATGTTTTAAATAAAAGTTGCAGCTCTTTGTATATGTAGTTGATATACCAAGTTTGAAATCGTCGAAGCCGTTTTTGAGAAAATGGCAAAAAAGTAACAAAAAAAACAACTAGTAAAGTGGTACTTCCGGTTGAAGAATTTTGACAAACAACTTAGGGTCAGATCCCATGGTGATACCTAAACGGAATATCAAGTTTCAACTTTCTACGGTTTTTCGTTTTTGAGCTGTGCTCTTCACACGACACGCACGCATTACATTTGCTAAAAACATCTTTTTTAACTCCGGGTAAGATACGGTTAGTTCGTTCGTGGGATCGTAAGTAATGTTCATTGCGCAAGAATCCCCCACTCTGATTTTAAAAAGTAATAAGGAATATACACTTTTCTATGCTAACACAAAGAAATTTTTTATATATGCATATATTAAATTCTCCAGCGCGATGCCGAACTGTGAACCTCCAACTTCCTACATTTTATACATCTCCTGATATGGGCATGCATTATACCTACAATCGTACAAAAATGCACAATACATTAAACAACTCATTAGAGTGAGCTCCTATATTGATATACGTTCCTATTCTTTTATTTCTGATTCTCCTCGGATTTGACAAACAAATTATTTTTTTTCACATCATTCTTAACATGGATTTGATTGAAATTTGATATCAGGCAATATATATACTGTTTTTACTGTGACTAAGGTTTGAAACTAATGTAAATAAAAATGAAAATATTTTTTGAAATTGAAATATGAAATAAAGATAAGAGAAAGTAATAAACATATGATCATAATTTGTTACTTTTTATTTTTTTCAAATAGCTGGGGGGTTCAGTCGCGCAATCGCGAATACCAGTAGCCGCCACTGCCACTTCTTATCTTCAAAACGCATGTCATATTCTCAAGCGCCATATTGCTTTTCAAGACATGACTGTCACCTAAGTCAAAATTAAATTCTCTGTAATGACAATAAAGCTGCGATTCAATCACATCCATGATAAATTTATTTTGATAATTCAATGTCAATTTATTTCTAATTTTGAAACTTTTACAAGTGACTGCTGTTTTTAGTCCAAACTACTTTTATAAGTGACTGCTGTTTCTGTCAAAACTGCTTACTGTAAGTGACTGCTGTTTCAGTTCCAACTACTTTGTTATGTATACATATATATATATATCATTAAAAACATCTTTCTCAGAGGACCTCAAAAAAGTATTTCCGGCGAACACAATTTAGAAAATTTGCACACGTTACATTCTTCATTCATAGCAAATATTTAATTAATTTTATAAAAAGAGATCGAACTTCTTAACATATCGATTAGACTCTTCCCGACAGCCACCAATTATCTGATTCATTTTCAAATAACTAATCTTTAATTTAACAAAATCGATAGTAACAACAAGCAAATTTATTTTCAAAATTTAGATGGTAATGTGTCCACCATGCAGATATACTTCTTCAAAAATGATTCAATACATTCTCTGAGGGTCTTCCAAAATCTTTTCTCTTTTTTCAGTTGCCAAATTTTCGCAAATAGAATTCGAGCACCTGGAAAAGAAAAAGATCTAAACAATAATAAATAAATAAACGGATACATGAGGAAAGTAAGTGTCACAATGGTGGTTGGAAGGTGGCAAAGACATATGGTTTAGGGACGATGGATACACCCGCAGGAAGCCTTCAGAGGTTTACTGGTTAGCAGCAATGAGTACACCAGTTCCATTGTGAGGCCAGAATCTCAGATTCCATGATGATATTGTCCAATCACTAATCATGTGACTGCTGTTTCAACCCAAACTACCTCATTCTAACTGCCTACTATATAGTCCAAACGTGAAGTTCCAAAAGGCAACTGATGTGGTTGAACCATGGCTAATTCTTATCAGTTGTTTAACAATAACTGACAAGAGTGACAAACCCTAAAAACAAAGTTTTTTGTAAACATTACTGTCACAGTAATTGGCACAATTAATATAATAATTATTCTAAGATTCATTAAAGTTTTCTGGAAATACTCAGCCGCAGTTGCCAGGCAATCGTAGAATGCCTAAGTTGAAGCAGCACTTCAACAAGCCTTCATTCCAATAACAAGTGGTTGTTTAATAGCTAGGCACAATTTTAGCGTAGTAGAACCAGAAGCAGTGGTTAACCAATTACCTTCTTTTCCTTGAACATGACATCTAAAGAAGAAGGCTGGAAAAGTGGATATAAAGAACTAGTGGACGTAGGGAACGAGTGCGGTTGACGTTAAGTGCTAATTAGATCTCTGAAATGGCAAATATGAAATTCACAACACTTGACTTGCGATCTGCTCCTAGGTGGTTCATATTCTTACAATTATCTGCAATCCAAGATTGGCGACTGAGCCACGCGCCATTTCTCTTCTTACATCTTTAACGTTCCTTTTGCTAATTGTATTTGTACAATAATATCATTAAATATCAAATTAGATCTGGGAATAGAATATAATGCAAATGAATAAAATTTAAGGCTTTATAAATCAAAATGTTTTTAAAAATGAGTCAGTTTTAAACAATAAATAGAAAGAAATAATAAACATTTCTGAACATTTATGCTTTAAAAGTACAGTCAGGCAGAATGCTGGAGGGAGCGGAAAGGCACCAGGAAGTTAGATGTGTGAGAAACAGCAGTAGTAACCGTGCGTAATTCATCAATTTAGCAATTTGGCTTAGAAAAAGATAGAACTAAACAGAGCATGAAGCATGTCCTGTTTACATTTTAGAACAATGTTGTCTATTTGTTAATTTTCTTCTTTGGCATTGTTATGTGGGCAGATGTTTTATGGAAAGGAAAAAAGTGAGTCGAACGGAGAAGCAGTCCAACATCGGTCACTGGTGCACATCAACTACCACAAATCTAGCCAGCACAATCTATTCCATACTGTTTAGTTTCGTAATAAAAAATCTGGCGTTTGTAAGTTGTACTGGTTGAATAGTTGATATATGTATGTTTCAGTGTGGCACAAGCGGTTTTGAAAGGGTACAGCAATTTTAAGAAATCTGAGAAGAACTTAGTGAGTTAAGAAATAGAATTTTACCACGCTTTATGAGAACCACTACTTTAATCACTAGATAGATTTCGAGTCGTTTGCTAGAGTTCGTGGCGTATACATCTCCAGTGTAGCTCTGTATTTGATGTTATTTATGTGGTTTTCTCTGCGATTTGTACGCTTTTTTTTTAGTAAAGTGCTAAATTAAGTTAAAGTCAGACTAAGGTATAGTTTTGTAAAGAATAGTTTGGAAAAACTGTAAGAAAATTGCATTTTTCTTTGGAAAACTGATACAAATACTATTGTTTTGGATTCAAAGTTTATGTTATATTTGAGAGAAAGAGAATTTGTTGTGAGTAGTGCTGTGAGAGAAGAGGAGAGAATAGTGGGAGCACGACTTCAAGGTCAGCCTACGTTACTCATTCGTTACTTTATAGTGCAACGGATTACATCTCTAAATAAAATAAATTTGCAAAGAATGTAATTAACTCATTTTAAAGCATCATGGCACTTAATTAATATGTTTTGTTTTATGGCAACGTCATATTAATTAGTTATTTGTTGGGTATAAAATCAATTAATAAAATTATAATTAAATAATAGCGCCATTAAGTGATAGCTCATTTGAAGAAAAACTTTATGAATAAAAACAAAGTTGTATATTCTGATTCATTTTAAGATTGCAGATTTTGATATTCATCAAAAAAAAGAAATAGAAACTCCCCTGAAGAATCTAAAAATAAAAGTAAACGATTTCAAACTGAAATAATGAGTTCCTCATCAGAGATAATTGAAAATATAAGATTAATGTTTGACGCTAAATTTAAAGCTCTTAGTGAAAGTTTACCATCCAAAGAGGATTTTAAATCATTGGATGGTAAATTAGACTTTTTGCTTATCGAAAATACAAATTTAAAAAAAGAAATGCAAGAGCTTAAAGTTAAGAATAAAGTGTTGGAAAACGGAATAGATGTTTTAGAAAACAATTTACTTAGAAACAATTTAATCTTTGGAGGGTTAGATGATTCCAGCCTTCAGGAGGAAGTACTTGTATCTACTTTCTGTAAGGAAGTTTTAGGCGTAGAAGTTATTGCAGACGATATTGACAATGTTGGTAAGATAAAGATACCAAAGCTTGAGAAAAATTTATTAAAAGTTTCTTTTTTTCAAAATAAAACAGTGAGAAATATTTTGAAAAATACTATCAACTTAAGAGGGACAGGATTCTTTATTGCTAGGGATTATACATATTCTATGAGGAGAAGACGGAGAACATTGTTTCACTATAGGAAGGAAGTACTACAGAAAGATAGAACCAAGAGAGTCATAGTACGTAACGATACCTTATGGATGGATGGTAAAAAGTACTATTGGGACGAAGGTGCGGGAATAGTAAAGGAATGCAACGGAGATGATAGTTCTAATGTGCGCACAACTCCATCAGGCCTACATTCGCCAGTTAATATCTCTTCAACTATCAAGAAAGCCGAGTCCATCACATCTCTGCCTGCTAGGTGAGAAGACGTCGTCGGCCGGATATCTGACGTCAAGTCTACCTGACTATCGATTATTCCTTTACATGTAAATGGACATAGAAGCAAATTGACGATGTTCTATTTTTTTATATTTTTTATAAAAAGTTTTATTTAAATATGTATAAATTTTATTTCAATTTATAAAAAGTTATATTTTTATTTCGATAGTAAGTTTTGTTTGTAAAGAAAGTTTTAGTTCTTACCATAATTATTTTTTAGAGTACAACCTTTGGTCGACTTTGCTATGATTTTAGGCCTTGAATTTAATTTTCAATTTTTCCCTGTCCTTTTGAATTTACTTATTCTTTATTTCTCCTTCTTTACTTAGAAAATTGTCTTAGAAAATTACTGTTATTATTGTCTCATCGTTTAGTTTTTCGCCATTAGTTATTTGTTTGTTACTTTTTCTGTTGTTCTTGCTTTCAATTTATGTTTTTTTATTCATTTTTATTTTCTTCCGATATCTTTTTTTAACTAATAGTTTAATGTGTATAGAATACAGTATGATAGGAATAAATTTATATTATTTCTGTATTAATATTTTTATTAACTATTTTGATATCATTTTTATTTATTTTTTCTCTTTTCTTTCTGTAAGTTGCTCTAAAATAATTAGGCTTGAATTTTTGAGTTACTTAAGTTTATTAGCATTTTTAAATCTTAATTATTACTAAATCAACTTAATTGTTTTATTTTCAAATCTTCCATCCTCGACTTTGGCTTCGACGGATAACTCCAAGCCGTAAAGTGTTATTATTCTTTTATATATATGTATTTATATACTTAGAAAAAAAAAAGAAGTAGCTTATGTTTTTTGTTTATTTGTTCACTTGTATATTTTCTTCTAAATAAAGCACTATTATTATTATTATATTATTATTAGATAGATTTCTATATGTACATAATTTGTCTTCGCTACTTGTTCCTCACCTTTTGCTAGCCAACTGTACACGTTTTCCTCTAAACTCATTTTTTTTAAATATACTTAAAATTCTAATTTTCTGTTTGTTGCTTCCATCAATGTGGAACACTTCAATTATTGCAATACAACATTGTCCAAGTAATTCCGAAAAACCGAAAAACCTATTCTGTAAAGTGTCACCAGTTATCTTCAACCTACAATTATTATCAGGATTAGCTGTATTCGTAGTACCGCAGTTTATAGGAAAGTTCAATGTTGCAGCTCCCCTTGATTCCTCGACAAGCATTAGGTAATTCAAAAAAGTAATTAAAAGTGTTTGTGTCTAGTTCGTAGGCAAAGTTTAAGGAAAATCTTTGGAACCATTTTAGAAGAAATTTCGAAAAACTAATAAACATTTAAGGAAATCGCACGACCGCTTTGCTTCCAATAAACACATTTGGTTTACACATTTAGTGATGAAAGATTTGAATTCAAATTTAACCATCCTTTCTCCCCACACGAGTAAAATCATATAATTGCCACCATCTCTTCGGCCGTAAAGAGACGATAGTGAGCAGAGCAATTTCTGTAAGAGAAATATGACGAATGTTCCTTCTTATCAATAAATAGAGATCAAATTTGCAATAAGTTAAATGGTATAATTATTAACAAGGGTTGCGCTTTCCCCGACTGTGCACTTCTCCTTACTACTTAATTTAATATGCTTGTACTTTGTATTTAGAAAATGGTAAAAAGTTATCATTGTTACTTAATACTAATAATGATGTTGGCTTTTTATTATACTATCTAAATACATAGTGGATGCAATTTTTATTATTATTTAATAAAGAAGGAGTATAGTCAATGAGGTTTAAGGAAAATCAAATTTTAAACTTAACATTTGCGCGATTGCCCATGAAGGGCGAGGTCAGCCAGACCAGGCGATTTGAATTGGGGGCACGCCAGGGAACCTATGTATCTCGGGCTAGGTCTACACACTCTGAACCCTGAATGCTCGCATCAAAGGTAGGAGTCTACCGCCAGGAAAAACTTTTAATTTAAATTTAATGTGAAACAGAAGCAGCTATGGACACGAAGGAGTTCCGCCGCCGAGGCAAAGAAATGGTCGATTACATATGTGAATATATGACATCCTTACAGAAGAGAAGGGTGACTCCCAGTGTTGAACCCGGCTATCTAAGATCATTATTACCAGAACAGGCACCTCAACATCCAGAGCCATGGGAACAAATTATGGCTGATGTAGAGAATTACATTATGCCAGGGGTAAATCGCTACATTGTTTTTAATCAAGTGAATATAAACCATTTTTTTTGTGTAAGCAATCTAATTGATGAGTTGCTATTGGGGAATAGGTGACTCACTGGCAGCATCCGAGATTTCATGCTTACTTCCCTTCAGGCAACTCGTACCCATCAATCCTAGGAGATATGCTGTCCGATGCCATTGGTTGTATTGGATTCTCTTGGGTGAGTTATTAAACTCATTCAAAATTGTTTATTTTTTATGAAATTTTATTTTTTGTTTTTGTGTAACATGAAGTTCCATACATTTGTGTCCAGGCAGCGAGTCCAGCTTGCACGGAATTGGAAACTATTGTGCTGGACTGGCTAGGTAAGTTACTCATCTTTCATTACATAAGTATAATCTAAAAATAATGTCGAAATGATGAAAATAAGATAAGATAGGATAGAAATCCACTTCAGGATGGTCTGGAAAGTTTAGAATAAAGTTAATGAACTTTTTACCAAACATCCTCATATCAGAAATATTGACTGAGATATTGAATTAAATATACAGCTTAATTCACTTTTCCTTGATTCACTTTATTCAAATATGGATTCTTCTTTGTTCTTCGCTGAACATAATAAGCTGGCATTCCTTTCTATTCTCGAAGATCAATGTACTTTGGTCATGAAATTTTAAATTCCTAAATCTTAGCAGGTGTATCTAAGAATAATTTATGTTTTGATTGCTAGAAGTAATTCTGTGCGTATGTGGGATCAAAGGTTAAATGATCAAAATGTTCATTACAACCGATGGCTTAGAATGTCATTCTAAAAAAAGATTAGCGTCAGTAATGTAATGGGATTAATGAGAGGTGAAAGAATAAAATCGCGAACTACTCACATAATTGCAACTCTTGGAAGATATACTGAATGACATTGAAACCTGGAGGCGGTTTGGCACACTTGCTGGCTCACGTGGGCACACTGACTTCTAATTTATAACTCTCACGTGACTTATTTTGTTCAAGTTTCCCTTTTATGTCTTAAGAGTCCCGTACCTAGGAGAATAGTTAGTAGTGGTATAGCCTCGTTGAGAAGCTGCCATCTGTAGCGCTGTGGTGATGACCAACTCTCTAGTCACGTCTCTTTCTGAATGTCACTGTACGCCAGTATAACTTGCTCAAGATGTGCTGTATCACACTATACCAATATTGTATTAGTTACGCTGATAAAGCAGCTCATGTAGAAACAACGCTGACATATTTTTTTCTAATGATAACTTTATTACTGCAAACTCTTCAAAATTGCTACTTCATTTAACATAGCTTCACTTTTTCCTTTTTTTCTTCAACCTATGAATCCAATTTGAAGGTTTTTTTAACATGATATTTAAGACTTCTAGTTACATTGTTATCTGCCGCATCAAAAGTTGCATTTAACTTAAGGCCTAAACACTGATTGGAATTCTGATAATAAATAATCTATTTACACGATATTACCTTGTCATTATAAAACTGCTAAAACAGAAGAGGGAATTAATATTCAACCAGTGGTTGAGTGGCACATGTTACCTCTCTGGTATAAAGTAAATAATAGACTATTCTCACTAATTTGTCTACATAAAAATCCTAAATGGACAGCATTCCTACAAATTCATATCTTAAAAATAAATTATAGCTCTGTAAGTGAACATTGAAAACGGTGAAAGAACTTAATGGCAGACTAGACAAATTTGAAATTAGTCGCTAAATCTTTCTTGGCATTTAGATTAAATTTATTTATGAACAGGTAAAGCTATCGGCCTGCCTGACGAGTTCCTGGCATTCGCTGAAGGCAGTAAGGGAGGCGGTGTAATCCAGGTAAGTAGAAATCCTTCTTTTCTCCCCTCACAAGTACATTCTATCTATCAATCTCCTTAGCTCTACAACCTTCGTCGGTTCTGGCCTCCTCAATGCGCCTATTTCACAAATTTCTGATTTTTGCAAATTTTCCAATTGGAAGTGCCCAAGATGCTCTTTGAGTGTGTTGGACAGCTCATCTAGCCACTGAGTTTGAACGTTCAGGTCTTCTTGTATATCCCCTTCTTAAATGTCCAACCCGTTTACAGTATTCTCCACGGCACATCGTACTTCTCCAACCTCATTAAACGGTCCACCCAGCTCTACCTACTTAATTTTATTGTTAGAATGACGTCCGCCTCACATACATCTCTACCCCTTTTTCTTTCATCTTCTCCATACATCTTCTTTCACAAGACAAATATTCGTCATAATATCTTTCTTTCAAAGATATACAAATCCCTTTCATCTGCCTTTGAGATGGTCCAAGTTTTGCAAGCATTCGTCATTTTTGGGCAAATGCCCACTACTTTTATAAAGAGTAATTCAATATTCCTGGTGGCTCATTTGGCCATTCCCACATGACATTTATTCCCAGCCATATTCTTCTGCTGATTTCCAGCGAGGTATTATTAATGAAAAGGGGGAGTTTGATGGAGTTGTTATTAGCATGGACTTGTAGTTAGGAGGTTTCCGGTTCGAGTCCCGCGTAAAACTATATTTAAATTTATATTAGTTTAAAATGTTAATGGTAAAGTTGCTTCCGTCCCCATCGGCGACATCTAATGTAATAGTTGGACGTTAAGCCAGCCTGAAAAATTAGACCTTTTTAACTTTTATTTAAGGATTGGTCCTAAACCAATATAGGCGAACTCTTGCAATTTCTGGAAGATGTAATTTGCCCTCCCATTACTTCCCATTTCTCACAACGTATATTTGTTATTTCCGCATTTATAAGCAGCCATTAAAGTTGTGCTGCTTAAAAAGCAAGAAAAGCCCTCTTCAAGGCGGGGAGGGTCCGAGCTATGAAATCAAGATCCTCAACGCTTGAAAAGATTTATTAATTACTGTTCAATGAAGTCCAGAATCTACATTTTCTAAAATTAAATTTAAAGGAGACTTGATATGTGAGCGCATCACTTCGCCTTAGAACTCTGCTAGCCTAAACTCATATATGAAATGTCTCACTTGAACACGAAATTTCCATCCGAGTCATTTTCAATAATCTAACAAGATTTGACAATATGTTCGTTTGGAATGGAAAATAAATTACCTCTTCTTATCTGTAATAACTAATAGAAAAGTAAGGCGTTACTTTTCTGTAAAGGGCATTTATTCATCTAGTCTATTGGTGAGAAACTGACGCTTGTATGTGAGATAGGAATTTCTATTCCACGGTCCAGCTGTTTAGATGAATGAGATTTATGAAAGATTGTGACATGCACATATCAACACATCCCTACTAGATCACTGCATTCAATGAATATAGATTGACTTTATAAAAGCAATCAATGCTGCCATATCGAACATTTCCTTTTAAATACATGAAAAATGTCTTTATTCCAAATATATAAAAGACAAATTAAATTATACGTTTTATTCAGTTGTATGTATATATAAGTCTGGGGAATATTACATGGTGTGCGGTGTGCACATATCCATGGAGAAATCGCTACATCAATTATATTCATTTTATTATCTATGAAGTTTCAAAAATTATTTTTGTCGCATGTTTTCTTCTATTTATATCAGTGCCTTTTATATTGCAATTGATTCCGTGCAGTCAAATTTCAAAATAAATATATCTAAATGAAACCAAAGCAATTGAAAGGGGACGCAGCCATCTTCACCCTATCTCTCTGACAAATTGTCTTTTTCTTTTAATTTATATTTTTTTTTGCCTTCAAATGGGATATTTTCGTTTTCTTTCACAAGGTTTTAAGAAGACGTAAGCTTGCATCTTCTCTCCCAAATCTTCTGCCCAAAAAATGAGCACCTGAGATATCATTTAATAAGCATTTTCCTCCTTTTCACCGAATAGTTACCTATCCGGAAACTAATATTTTTATATAAGTTGATTATTTCTTATTTTTCTAACAATATTTTATATGCGACGAATATTTTATATTTTATTATATAAATGCGACGCCCCTGATATATGCATTCCCTTTATTCCTATATTACTTAATGTTTATTTGATTTGCTTAAACTGTTGTTGGTTTGCTAGACGTCTGCCAGTGAATGTGTTTTGGTGACAATGCTTGCAGCAAGAGCGCAAGCAATCAAACGACTGAAACAGTTACATCCTTTCGTTGAAGAAGGAATGCTTCTATCTAAATTAATGGCCTATTGTTCGAAGGAAGCACACAGTTGTGTGGAAAAGGCAGCTATGATATGTTTCGTTAAGTTGAGGATACTTGAACCGGATGACCGATGCTGTCTGAGAGGAGCCACGTTAAGGCAGGTACGTACACAATTAATACCCAAGCTTTCCTCATCTAATTTCTTTTTAGAAACTGAACGTTAAAAAGGAAGGAATGAAAAAACCTCTTTATAAATGTATAATAACATAGAACGTAAGTGCCGGACCATGATATGTGGAAAGGGGAGAGGAATTTGTAGGGAGGGGGAGGAGATGTGACTTGTTTCTAAGGGTGTGAGAGTAACGTGTGCACACAGATACAAATATTCAGATATTATTGTGAATTCATTGTTTAACTTTAAACGTAAATACTAAAGAAAAAGGTTGCTGTAAATAGGAAACTGATAATAAATAAAAACATCTCATTTGATGAAAAGATTCAAATTTTCAATATTGCCGTAGTATATTGCCAACGAGCACAAGTTGGGGCTACATGAATTTATAAGAAATGAAGACAGTTCAAAAATATTTGTTGCAAAGATTGCCTTACGTCCCTCCACAACTGACGACATTGTACTTTATTAAAAAGCTATAACCGCAAAGTACAATATTAAATGAATTCTTAAACAGACGGACGAACCAATCTAATGGCCAAAAAGAAATGTAACTTTAGTGTTATCCGAAAATACTCGATAAAAACAACTTTGCATTTGTTACCTAAATTACAACATCCGTGATAAAAATTTTTACTAAATATCAGATATAGAATATTTAGAGGCAAGGACGAAAAAAGCCTACAGAGATTCATGCACACGACCTCCTATTGCATTTCATCCTATTCTGATTGATAATATTTCTTCAGGTCTTAAAGAGTTATTTAAGTCTGCAGTAAGCTACTTGTCTATTCTTAATAAAACCATTTTTCAAAGATCAGTTTTCAATAAATGCATATACTTTACATTTATTTGATTAATATACCCTTCAACTCTTAAATTTTTGCAACACACTTTGAATTCGAGTATGCAGCTATGATTTCAGTCATAAAAGCCTTAACATAATGCAGCTCAAAAGTCGTACGCTACCTAACAGTAGCAAAAGAGCGTGTTCATTGAAAAAATCTGGTGTGAAACACTCACACAACTTTCTCTTACTGCAGTTTACAAAATTGTAACTGACAAATTTTATAGCTGGTATACCAGAGTAATGAAATTCGTCAGTGTTTTTATAAGGAAAATCGCGAAAACTGAAAAACTGCTAAGTAAAAACGCACTTCCGGTTTAGTAATTCTTAAAACTCGAAATTTTAGCAATTTAATTATTTCTAATTAATTTTGTTTAGATGTTTATAATCAACTACGTTAGCACTTTAGAGGAAAACATAGCCCTTCCATCCACCAAAACCTCCTTAAATGAGTTTACCTGGAAAAATGTTTCAAATAAAAGTTGTAGCTCTTTATATGTGTAGTTCACATGCATCCCTTGTTTAGAGAGAATTGGACCAGTTTTAGAGGAAATAGCAGAAAATTGTAAATACTTTTCAGTAAAAACGTACTTCCCGTCATCCGATTTTCTTCAAATTCGAAATATCAACAACATATTTAATTCTAATTAATATATATATACTTATTATCTTTGGCGCAACAGCCCGTGAAGGGCCAAGGCTTACCAGCCTGCGATTTGCGGTTCCTTCGCCATTTAGTTCCGGCCTTCGCTACCTAGGTGTGGTATCAACCATCTCACTTTTTCCCACGATGCTGGGTCAACACCGACTTAGCCATCACGGGAATCGAACCCCGAATTCTCGCACCAAAGGCGAGTGGTGCTGGAAAATTGATATTTACATGATAGAATTGGGTAATAAACTGAAATAGCACTTTAGAGGAAAACAAACTCCAAAACCCTCCCCCAAAACTGCCTTTAAATATATTTTCCCAGAGAAATGTTTCAAATTAAAACTATAGCTCTTAATATGTGTAGTTGATATTTCAAGTATAAAGAAAATCGTTAGAGCCATTTTCGAGAAAATTGCAAAAAAGTGAAAAATTATTCAGTAAAGTGGTACTTCCTGTTGAAAAATTTTGGCAGATAACTTACTATTGGATCCCATGGTGATACCTAAAAAAAGAATATCAAGTTTGAACTTCTGTGATTTTTCGTTTTTGAGCTATGCTGTTCACACACACACACACACACAATTTTCTAAAAACCACGTTTTGGACTCAGGCCACAAAATGTGTATTACCGGTGAAAACTCGATATCGAAAATTTGACAAGATTACTATACTTCCTCTTACAATGTAAGTTGCAGATTAGTAAAACAATTTGTAAAACTATTTGCTCTGGGATGTTGGCATTCACAATTCTGTTCCTACCAGGCAATGGAGGAGGACGAAGCTATGGGTCTCATACCTTTCTTCGTGTCCACTACTCTGGGCACAACATCCTGTTGCAGTTTTGACTCACTGAACGAAATTGGACCAGTGTGTCGTCTATTCTCTTCAGTATGGCTACATGTGGATGCTGCCTATGCTGGAAATGCTTTCATATTACCGGAACTGAAGCCGCTACTGGAAGGAATACAATTTGCGGACTCATTCAATACCAATCCGAACAAATGGCTCTTAGTCAACTTTGATTGCAGCACGATGTGGGTAAGAGATCGGTTACGTCTGACTTCAGCTCTTGTAGTAGATCCGTTATATCTACAGCACGGTTATTCTCATTCTGCCATTGACTACAGACACTGGGGTGTACCTCTTAGCAGAAGATTCAGGTAAAATAACCAATCAATTTCTAAAAGAATTAATATATACGCTTTGGTAAAATCTTATCTCCAATAGTGTTTGTTTTATTAAAAAATTAAATTTACCAGGTCATTGAAACTGTGGTTTGTGTTGCGCTCTTATGGTATTTCTGGGCTGCAAGAATATATCCGCCACCACTGTCGACTAGCAAAGTTATTTGAATCGCTTGTTAAGGCAGACAATAGATTTGTTGTCTGCAATGATGTTAAGGTAACTTAATAGAACAATGTTTAATCAGACCTGGGCAAACTTTTCACCTGCTAAGCCACATAACGAATCTCGCAGTAATGGTGACTCGTCCTACTAATTGTTTTGTTTGTATTTTAATATTTAATTTTCATGTTGCAAATTTGGCAACATCAATTTCACCCATTTCTCTTAAACACATAAGGTAATTTTCAAAATCCCGTTGTAGCCGCAGCTTCATTAGCTTGAATATAATGTAATTATAAAGAAAAAGGTTTTTTGGCCTTTAATTTTGTCTTCACACATAATCATTTCAGATCTTAAGCTTCTTATCAACATTTTCTCATAAAAAGACAATTTGTTTCATTGTATCTAAGATAATTTCAGTCACCCATATTTAGATATTTTAGTAGAAATTTGGATGGTATGAGACACTGCGTTCTCAAGAGATCTCTTACACTCTATACTGATGCTAAATTGAGAACTCTCAACCTACAGCACAGTTTCTTTTAGAAATTTCCAAATATGGGAAAGCTATAGGGAGGATATCTCCTTCTAAGCGTGTAAAATTAAACCTGGTAGGTTCTAAACAGTCTGGG
Organism: Triatoma infestans; assembly: GCA_011037195.1. Lineage (NCBI taxonomy): Eukaryota > Metazoa > Arthropoda > Insecta > Hemiptera > Reduviidae > Triatoma > Triatoma infestans. The sequence goes on from JAAEAF010000377.1 coordinate 39,612, forward strand.
TAATAGCGATGCAATTAGATGGGTTGCTCCTCCCTCTCCCCAATAAATATGCAAGCCCCATCGCGATGGTCCCATCAGTCTATTCCCCATGAGAAGAACCTGTTAGTATATGCAGCCTATTTTTGTTCAGAGTATGCACGCCTTGACCTTTTGCGATCTTAGTCTGCCTCAATGTTGGGAGAGGTTGTCCAGTATAATGCTCTCTTCACTTCTTCCTCATTTCTCAGCTCTTCTTAGAGAAACTGGTCGCTTATTCTACAAAAGAGATCGGGTTCTATAAAGGGGTTGCTGTGCCTTTCCTTGCTAGATTGTGCTAAATCTCCTTTGTAGAAGGAATGGTACCAAAAGAAAAAACTCTATTATTTCGAAATTAACACAAATTATATTTTATAAATGTAATAAAGTTTTGTCATTAAATTTTGCCAAGGCGTTTTGATTAACCCATGGATTTATAGTCTGGTTATCGGATAAAATTATAATCTCTTCCTTCCAATTTCTTCTCTCGAGAATGAACTGGACCCATCTTTCAAATACGTGAAATCTGCCAAGAAGATGTAGAGTAATTTGCTTATTGCCTAAGAATGTATAGTTCAAGCCCATATACTCCTACTCCAATCTCCTCAGGAGTTCCTTCTCGATCCATTCGTTTATCAGGTAATGGCATGTTCTCTATTAGCAGTCAGAGCAGATTCATTGCTCAATTTCTTGGATAAATGAAGCTGAATAATGTCCACTGGGATTACAGTGGAAAATTCGATGCATTCCCTATTCCCTATCAGTAGCGTTCTGAGGATAGCACCTTCACAACCCCTCTCTCATATATGGAGAGGTGGAATATTAAAGATTACCTCCATCTCAGCAACGGGGCAGTACTAACTGTTGTTGGTAATGAGAAACTTTACCTTACTCTCCCACACCACCATTATGTAGACGATCATAATAGACCTCACCATTATGTATGACGTCTCCTCAAGTTTCTATGGAAACACCGTGTTTGTCCTGCATACCATGAAAGCATGCGTGGCTTTTCATAAGAGTTTCCTAATAAGAATCATTTCTAGATATTTAATCTCTTTCTTTCAATCAAATCAACTGGGGCTCACATGTGGAAGTGTCCTTCTTCCAGTGAAGATATTGTTATCTTCAAGATAGTCGCCCTATTCTAATCTCATAGTACTATGTCACAGAGGGCTCTTTCCAACTTGCTACTAGCCATTATGATAATAATAATATTACAGGCATAACGCTTATGATATACGAGATCCAATTTGCAAAGGAGCAAGTCCTAGGCTAAGTCTAAACTAGGCTCAACATAAAGAGTGATAGATAGATGGATAGCTGGATACTTTATTCCAAAAGTACCGAGCAGTATCAGAATTATCCAATCATTTTTTTGAGATATTTATGGCGTAATTTTTTCATTTTGGGAACATTTTTTATGTTCTAATTTAAATTGGTTTTTGCTTAGCCTTAATTGAAGCAAAGATTCAGGCAATCAATTATAGAATTCAGCGGCCAGGTAGACTTTTTAAAATTCAGTTTTACGATGTACGTTTACCTGTATAAGTTCCTTTGCCGTGCCAGTTTCTGTGTTTCTTATACCATGAGTTTCTGGATAGTGACCATACCATGAGATCATCTTCTAGTTGTACCGATGTAATCCTCTGGTAATATGAATGAATGTACGAGTTATAGGCAATTCAAATTTTATGTATTTGAATGAAATGGTATAATTTTAACTATCAACATCTTCGTAATATCCAGATCTATAGGAAATTTCATTTAATTCCCATCACTTTCTCTTACTATAGTTATAATATCTCAGAACTTGAAAGTTCATTGGGTCACTTTTTTACCACAATATTTTCTATGCAATAGAATTTTCCACGTTTTTTCACAAATATTAAAACATAACAAGCAGAATGTAAAATTATAAGGATTCTCTTTAAAAAGTAATCTTCTCAGCTGGATATTTAATCGACATTTTTACTCCGCTTGAGTTATTATTCACTATTCTTAATGATACCTTATGCCTCATAGATTGGATGCAAAAGGGACATAAAAGTTAAATTTTGGTTTCAGCGGAAAGAACACATATTGATCTTCATCATCTTGCTAAAACACGGCAGTAAACAGCACATGATTGTTTTCTAAGTCAAGATTTTTGTTTAAAAAATGGTGGACGGTGATAGTTTGCCCTGGCTTATATTTACAAGGTAGCACTGAAATTAATTCTTTTATTATTACAGCTGGGATTAGTGTGCTTCCGGCTGAAGGGCACGGACAAGCTGAATGAAAAACTTTTAAGCAACATCAATGGCAGTGGCAAATTGCACATGGTGCCGGCCAACGTTAACGACCGCTACACTATCAGATTCTGTGCGGTAGCCCAAAATGCCACAGAGGAAGATGTAGGTATGTTGATACTGAATAGTTAATAAGTAGGAGGCTCTACCTATGGACCAATAGCGGTTGGCAACTACTATAATATTGTTTGAAAAAAAAAATCTGCTGTGGAACCTGCACGAATTTCTTACAATTAGTATATTGTTGAATATGTGATTGCGACCGAAGTGCTGGATAACGTATACGATTTTATCGGTTATAGCATGCTTCATGTTATTGGTTTCGGATATTCGATCACCGTCAGAGAAAAGCCATCAATACGTGTAGAGAGTTGACCTTTCTGTCATACACATCACACCATGTGATTGCGGTGCGCGTCAGACCACTATTATGGTGACAACTTGTCTTCAACGTTGCAATTTTTTCTTAAACGTTTAATTTTCCTTACTATTGCTACTAATGTAGATAGTGGAAATTACAGTTTTTGGTTTTTGGAGCACAGGGTATTCTTCAATGTGTCTAGATTTATGGCAGCGCCACCTGAGAGTCACCAGCAAACCTGTAACGGTGTTTACAGTTAAGCCCCACCATAGATTATCCAGATTACAAAAAATCAATTTTTCCGGAAAGACTTTTCTACGCTCAACTGTCAGTAGAGGTTTCAATATGAAGGTTTCAGACAAAATCTGTCAGTAGGAAGTGTGACTTAATCAAATGTTTTTCATTTTCCACGACTTTCTCGAATGCGGCTCCAGCAATTATTTTTACAATAATTCCAATTCTAAGTGCATAATCCCTTGAGGAGCTCCGGCCATATTAAAATTCGAATCTATAACATGCAACCAGCCCTAACAGTTTTGTTTTTTTTAATTTATTTTTTATTTACGACAGATTCATTGCCATAAGTAAATTTGTTGAGTGCAATACATAGTAAAGAAACAAATAAAATAAGGCAAAAAATAAAATAAACGAGCGGAGAAATCACCAAGTGGTGACACTCCTTACGAGTTTAGTTACTTTCATGTATTAAGAGATCACGAGGCCACACTCGTCGCAGACGACTGGAGGGATTATCAGGGAGTGTGCGGGATGAGAGTCGACGAACGAGAAGGTTGTAATGAGGTTTTTAGCGGATTTTGATGATATTTTTAAGAAAACTGATTGAGGCCATTATGGATTGTTAAATTTGATACATAATAAAGAGTATTATCTGTGGTTCTAAGGATTTTGGATTGTTGGGATTGGATGTATTCGAGGTTTGAACGCCTGGTTGAATCCCACAGTTCAATCGGTATGACCATATTGGTTTAAGAAATGATGTATATATTAGTCGTTTGTTTTCTAATGAAAATCGTGGTCTTTCGTTGTCGAGAAGTCTTTTAACAGTGAGTACCTGTCTTTTGAGTCGCGTTTGGGGATTCCAAGTTTTTGTCAATATACAGGCTAAGATAGGGGACAACATCAACAGAAGTGCAACAGTTCCATCTCTATACTGTGATACACAATAGGGAACATTAACTAACCATGCTCCACTTGTAGTTATGTTCCCTATTATGTTCATAGTTTAGAGATGGAACAGTTATCCGGCGCAATGTGAAGGTGATTTGCTGACATTTACTTTCATTGATGGATTTTTTCATTGGATTTTCAATTTTTGGAACCAGGTTTCTATTTCTGTTAAATCAATTTGTAGGTTTGTACATGAAATTACACGATCAGGATGATGAGAGAGAATTGCAGTGTCGTTAGTACAGGTGGGAATATCTGCAGAACATAGGTTCGAGGATATTGCCCTGAGGCACAACTGCCTCATACGGATGGAGAGGAGAAAGAGAGGAACCGATCGATAATGTTTTAATTGAAACATTTTTTCGGAATAATAGTTTTTTAGTGGGGCTGTGGGGGGTGGGGGAGCAGAATCGACAGATTGACTGCGCTAGCCTTCTTTTTCTATACAATCCACGATTCCCTATATATCTGTATGGCAACTTTAGTATATTTCTATTTTCGAATTGAAGATAATGTGCCGCTAAGAAAGGAGAAATCTGCCCTAACTGTAAGCTGTGTGATAGTTTCGTATCCGGTTTTGTGTGTGTGTGAAAAATATCTAATAGGAAACATGAAGTTTATCAATTTTATAATGCAATGTCAAATGCTGGTGCACTATAAAATTTACAAATTTGAAGCGTTAATATCTCTTTCAATAAAATGAGGCCATTTAAATTTTATGATTATTTATTTAGGGTTGGCTGAGGTGAAAGAAAAAAACTCAGGCCTACGATTTAACAACCAATCAAATTGTGACTGTTGCTGCAGGGGCTTACAAGAGTAGCAGTTAAGCGTTAAGGTGGCCACAGGTATGCTGAGCTCACTTTCGAATACTAATCGATTAATTGATACTGATGGACTTCTAGTGAGCCCCAATTGCGTCGCAGTCGGATGCTAAATGATTACCAGCCCCCTTGTAACGTTTCTGTCTGAACATATGAGAGTGGCATCTCTCTAATTTCCTCGTAATATGTGGTGTTTCACACACTTAGTCCTCAATCTTAGTTTATTGGCAATACTAACAACAACAAAAAATCTCATGTTTCGTGGCGTCAGAGAGATTAAAATCTAGTCATGTTTAAAAGATATTTACAAAAAAAAATTATAATTACAGATTATGCCTGGGGTGTTATCACGGATCATGCCACCGAACTATTGGAAGCACAGCAGCTTGAAAAAGAACAAGTAATTACTTGAATAAAAAAAAAAATCTATAAATAAATAAATTACAATAAAAAATAGAACTGAAATTGTAGCTCCTCTTCAAAAACAAGGTTATACTTAATTTTGCAGGAAGCAGCTGATGAAGTGTTTGAACTTCTAGAACGCAAACGCAAAGAAACACTGGCCTACAAACGATCCTTCTTTGTACGCATGGTGTCAGATCCAAAAATTTACAACCCAAAGATCGCTAAATCTTTACCTGGAAGTAGACGTCATACAAGTCATGTAACTGATGACGAGGACGACATAGAAAATACACCTGATAATGGGGTATCTGCCCATACACCTATGTAAGTATGCCATTTTAAGGTATCTTTAAAATCTAAACTTTTATAAATTACTAACCTGCAATGTACACCGATAGCATAGCCTGGCCTTTTAGGTTGGGTGTGCTGCCATTGGTGTAACAAACCAGAGATTATACACATAACATCTCGTGAATTTTGTCCTAAAATGTTTTTTTGTTTCACGTAGTTTAGTGGGAATAGCTAATGACCAAAAGTGTAACTTGTAGTTCAGACATTTCTGAAAGTGAAATGACAAATAAGACGGTATATATGTGACGGAGTGTTCATGCCACTTGTGCCGGAAGCCAGATTGGTGAAAATAAAAATATATTGATGAAAATAATAGGTATCAGAAGAAGAGAAATTAGTGAGGAAGAGTTTTTGAGAAATAAGCTAGAAAGAATGCTGAACACTGTATAATAAAATACAGACACAAAAGTGTCAGGTCGTTACACGTAAATAGAACTTAGAGATTTAGACTGAGTAAAGAGAAAGGTAGTAGTTGGTTGCTGACGCGTTGTAACTACTGTATAAACTGTTCTAAAGACTCCCCCTGGTAGAGCTAGCGCAGCTGTATATATACAGAGTCTCCCACTCTAGTCTGGCCTAAGTAGCGAGTGAGGTTCTCATTTTGTGTCTCTCTCTTTCTGCTTTAGATTACTCTTTTCGGATCCTATTCCACATTCCTTAAAATAAATTTCTCTGCCAACTCTGTAACGTAAGTCTCTAAGACCTACTCAGTTTGAACTGTTACTGGAATTTACAAAAAAAGACATGGACATAAATGTTGTAAGAACCACTTAAATTATAGTATACCTAATCAGGGAAACATTGATAAATTTATGAAAGGCTCGATAATTATGGAATTAGAAGAACGTAATGAAAAGAAAAACAATTTAATTATTTTTAACGTTCCTGAACACTATCCAGAAGTTAAGTGAAGAAGGTAGGCAGTGTGACAGAAATCAAATTAAATTATTGGAAGTAAAATTACTAAGGTTACTGGTGTTGCTGATGCCATTGTTGTGACTTCCTTCTAAACCTTCTAATGTTAAAGTTAGACCAATCAAAGTAATATTTGAGCAATGAGCTTCAGCCTTGGTGGTTTAAGAAATATAATTAAATTAGCTGATGAACTTGATTTAAAGGATATTAATATAAAGAAAGATTCAACATTAATGGAAAAAGAGATCTTAAAAACATTACGATTGGAGGAAAGAAGAATCGAAGCAGGTGAAGATAATTTAACTATAAAATATATTAGGAATTACCCTCGTATAGTGGACCAAAAAAAACTGTAGTTTAACCCAGTTACACATGTACTATCAGAACTGTAATAGAATTAGAACTAAGTTGCAAGTATTTAAAGGAAAAGCCAGTTCTAGTCTTTATGATATCACTGTTTTACCAGAAACCAATCTATCAAGTGCAGTTAGCACAAATGAACTGGGGCTTACCTATTACCATACAGGAAAGTGGTGGAGAGGTGCTAATATCAGTTAAAATATAAGTTCGTATGTAGTTAAGGTTAGTAAAAAAATATCGAACATTTATTCGTCAAGCTCAATATTGGATGTGCGTCCATACTATTAGGCGCCGATTACATTCCTGCTGCATCTAAAAATCAACTATCTTATGACCACTCGTCATTAGAGGAATTATTTGTAAATTCTAACTATAGTGATGCCTTTATCATGGGAGATTTCAATCTACAACAGCTCTGTGATGTAATATTCAGATGTCAACTTTTTCCCCTCAAACTCCCTCCGAATCGGGAAGAATTATTTTGGACAACTATAGTTATGCGCAAATGTTTCAGGTAAACACAAAGACCATCAGCATGAATTTTTAGACCTGATATTTTCGAAGAGGAAGCAAACTGAAGTTAATGTGGCATGTGACAAAATCTTCAGGACTGAAAAATATCACCCTTCGCTGGACTTTGAGATAATTCAGAGTCCGCTTTTCAGTGACTTATTCTAATGTACGAGTAGTTTATAATTTCTCTAAATGTAATTTTGATGGGCTATCGAAAGTTTTAACGGATATTACCGGAAACCTATTTTAAACCAGGATGACACAAACAAAGCCTTCAATAGCTTCTATAAAGTGTTACACATGCTAATTTCTGTACACACTCTTGCAACAAAATATTCCATTCCCATTATCCAAGATGGTTTTCTAAGGAGCTAATCAGTCTCGTGAAGAAGAAGAAAGAGGTGCACAGGATCTATAAGACTACCCATCTCCATAGTGACTATCTATATTTTGCTAATTAAGAACTCAATGTAAAGTGTTGACTAAATCATAATTTAGATAAAGTTGAAATCTCGCTATCTGACTAGCACAATATTAACTATTTCTGGAATTATGTGAATACTCTAAAACAATCCATAGACCTCCGTCATAATATATAGTCGAATGGTATACAATTACTGACAGATCTATCATGATCAATTCCTTTGCTAGCTACTTCGCTACCTCCAGTTCAATTCCCAATCAGTCTATTAATTCACCCTTCTCTTTCAATTCAGTAAATTTACAGCTCGAAATTCAAGTTAATGAGGTTACCAAACAGTTAAATCGGATTAATTATAAACGAAGTCCAGGGCCTGACAAAATCCCACTCATTATCAAATGTAATCGTCTTCTGGCTCCAGTACTGAATGAATTATTTAACAAATCACTATTTAGTGGAATGTTTCCTACTGTTCTAAATGATGGTTTCATTGAGCCTATTCCTAAAAGTGATGATAAGATAGAAGTTCCCAACTATAGGCCTATTAGGCCTATTTGTATTCAATCAGCTGTTGCTAAAATCTTTAAAGCATTAGTACTTAGTAAAAGGCGCCTTATCTTACATAATCTCGTCATTCCTCAGCAGCACGGCTTTCACGCTGGTAGATCAACAACTACCAATTTGCTGGCATTACGATTATGTAATGACAGCTTTGCCGGTCATCATCAGCAGATGTTATTTATTTAGATTTTGCTAAAGGTTTTGATTTTGCGGACCACCCTATCCTAATTACAAAACTCCATGTTTTTGGTATACACGGCTCTTTATTAAATTGGTTTCCTTCTTTCTTAACGGATAGATATCACTTTGTTAAATTATCATTTGTAATTTCAAAGGTTTCTTGTAACTTCTGGCGTCCCACAAGGTTCACTTCTGTGATCTATCTTGTTCAAAATATTTATTAACATTGCCTTATGCTTCACTTCGATGGATTTCTCTTTATGCCGACAATGTCAAAATTTATAAATCTTTAAATTCCTTATTGTTACAAATACTTTATTGTTACAAAATTCATTAGACAATCTTGAGCACTTAAATATAGTCTATTGAATATAGAGAAAATTGAAGACCAGACTGCCTGGACTTAAACCCGGGACCTCCGTGTGCGAGTCCAGCGCGCTACTACTGAGTTCCCATCCCTTTTATTTTTACTGAAGTTTAATAATGATTAAAGGATTGAAATAATTGCAAAAATATAAAACAGGTAAAGTCTACCCGTTTACCCGTTTTATATGGCCATATAGGGCGCGCAATACATTTGCATACCCTGAATGTATTATTCACCCACTGTGATTTCCAAAAGGCAGTTTTTGTGCATTCCATGTCTAATTAAAGGGGGTGAGGAAAGACAGCGTTTGCCAGTCTATGCAAGATGTTAATCTTGTACATCAGTGGAACTGCTTACAATCGAAATATCAATAAAATTTATTCTCAAATTATTTTATACTATTAGTGTCCATGTAAACCAGATTTACACATCTGCAATTGTCACAGTACTAAGTGAAAAATTTTCTAAGAAGTTGGCTTTACGTATTAAACATTAGTACCATTATATTGTGTACTATAGTACAGGCAGTGGAATTATATTATACAGAAGAAGTGGAACTAGAATGAAATACAACTGGTTAGCCTGGAGTCGCCACCACCAACCCATAAAATAATTTTTGCCGGAAAAATGTTCAAAACCAAAATGGTAAATCTTTGAATGTCTAGTTAGTATACCAAGTACCTAGAAATGTCTAGTTAGTATACCGGAGTTAGTTAGAAATATCGGAGCAAGGTTTCTGATAAAATTCAAAAAACTGAAAAATCTTCTCAATTCCCGTTGATCAATTTTCTTCAAAAATTTTGCTAAATAACTGAATTAATCTGAAAACATATACAGCTTCAGTAACCCTACAACAAGAAATGGCACTTTCTTTACGAAAATTAGACGAACCTCCCTCTCTATAAGGCAGTTAAATTACTTTCGTTTCAGACACTCTGAAGACCAGTGTCAAAACAAACCGAGATGAGAACATTGAACAGAAATGTTTATAAACGTTCCATCATAGAGGTCACAATGCCTTTATGTGTTCTCTGTATAAATTATCTTGCGATTTTTTGGATATCGCTATTAGGTCTATTACCGGTTCTTATCTGTGGTGTCTTAAATACACTACTTTAACGAATATAACTTAAACACTCGTAACGGATGTGCGTTTCATAATTAACAGTAGACATTTATTGGATCTAATAGATTCTCTGGACATTGAATGATGAATTACATTTACTTTATTGAATAAATTTTATTGACGCCCATTTTATCTGCGGTTGCTGCTTCCATGTCTCATTCCTCTGGGATAAGATGCGAAAGGAATGTAATCAAAGAACCTAGCATATCGAATCATTTGGGTTAACGACAAGAATATTGAATATTACCCACCTCGACGCGGAATATAGAAGTCCCCGGTACAAATCCAGCAGTGCTGCCCTCAGATTTTCTCTCCTAGGAGCCTCTACAACTCACTGCCCGGTGAAGAGCAGTGCTATATCCCTATAATCATCTAATCTAATCTAGTCAACAACTTGTGGCTACATGTTTTACCTTAACTGACTTTAACTAATTGGAAAAGTTTCGTTTACAAAAAATAGGAAAATGATTTTAATGAATTAATAATACCAAAAGAAGTGTAAAAATTACCATTTAATTATGTGCAGATTTAATAACACGCTATTTTTATATAAAAAATAAATACAAATTAAATAAAAAAAATATACTGCAACGAAAGGTAAAACCTCTTAACAATCAATCCTAGCACTGAGCGTTGCCATGATACTATGTAAGTTTGCCTTACTAGCATAGTGATGAAAGGACTCGTACTCTGTTGGAAGAGTTGTGCAGGCAAAACTAGAATTCGTACTTAAAGATTCATCTAAACTATTCGAAAGTTTGAGGTTAGTAAAGTTGGATGTTAGAACGCGTTGATTGGTGATATGGTTTAATGGCGAAAAGTGTTCTAAAATTTGATGTTAGTGTGGCTGGATGTTAGAACGTTGATTGGTGATATGCTTAAATGGCGAAAACTATTCTAATATTTGAGGTAAGTGTGGCTGGATGTTAGAACGTTGATTGGTGATATGCTTTAATGGCAAAAAGTGTTCTAAAATGTGAAGTTAGTGTGGCTGGATGTTAGTACGTTGATTGGTGATATGCTTTAATGGCAAAAAGTGTTCTAAAATGTGAAGTTAGTGTGGCTGGATGTTAGAACGATGATTGCTGATATGGTTAAATGGCGAAAACTATTCTAATAATTGAGGTTGGTGTGGCTGGATGTTAGAACATTGATTGGTGATGTGGTTAAATGGCGAAAACTATTTTAATATTTGAGGTAAGTGTGGCTGGATGTTAGAACGATGATTGCTGATATGGTTAAATGGCGAAAACTATTCTAATATTTGAAGTTAGTGTGGCTGGATGTTAGAACGATGATTGGTGATATGGTTTAATGGCGAAAAGTGTTCTAAAATGTGAAGTTAGTGTGGCTGGATGTTAGAACGATGATTGGTGATATGGTTTAATGGCGAAAACTATTCTAATATTTGAGGTTGGTGTGGCTGGATTTTAGAACGATGATTGGTGATATGGTTTAATGGCGAAAAGTGTTCTAAAATTTGAAGTTAGTGTGGCTGGATGTTAGAACGTTGATTGGTGATATGCTTAAATGGCGAAAACTATTCTAATATTTGAGGTTGGTGTGGCTGGATGTTAGAACGTTGATTGGTGATATGGTTTAATGGCGAAAACTATTCTAATATTTGAAGTTAGTGTGGCTGGATGTTAGAACGATGATTGGTGATATGCTTAAACGGCGAAAACTATTCTAATATTTGAGGTAAGTGTGGCTGGATGTTAGAACGATGATTGGTGATATGGTTTAATGGCGAAAAGTGTTCTAAAATTTGAAGTTAGTGTGGCTGCATGTTAGAACGTTGATTGGTAATATGCTTAAATGGCGAAAACTATTCTAATATTTGAGGTAAGTGTGGCTGGATGTTAAAACATTGATTGGTGATATGGTTTAATGGCGAAAACTATTCTAATATTTGAGATTGATATGGTTTAATGGCGAAAAGTGTTCTAAAATTTGAAGTTAGTGTGGCTGGATGTTAGAACGTTGATTGGTGATATGCTTAAATGGCGAAAACTATTCTAATATTTGAGGTTGGTGTCGCTGGATGTTAGAACGTTGATTGGTAATATGCTTAAATGGCTGGAAAACTATATCGAAAACTATTCTAATATTTGAAGTTAGTGTGGCTGGATGTATGAACATTGATTGGTGATATGGTTTAATGGCGAAAGGTGCTCTAAAGTTTTAAGTTAGTGTGGCTGGATGTTAGTACGTTGATTGGTGATATGCTTTAATGGCAAAAAGTGTTCTAAAATGTGAAGTTAGTGTGGCTGGATGTTAGTACGTTGATTGGTGATATGCTTTAATGGCAAAAAGTGTTCTAAAATGTGAAGCTAGTGTGGCTGGATGTTAGAACGATGATTGCTGATATGGTTAAATGGCGAAAACTATTCTAATATTTGAAGTTAGTGTGGCTGGATGTTAGAACGATGATTGCTGATATGGTTAAATGGCGAAAACTATTCTAATAGTTGAAGTTAGTGTGGCTGGATGTTAGAACGTTGATTGGTGATATGCTTAAATGGCGAAAACTTTTTTAATATTTGAGGTAAGTGTGGCTGGATGTTAGAACATTGATTGGTGATGTGGTTAAATGGCGAAAACTATTCTAATATTTGAGGTTGGTGTGGCTGGATGTTAGAACATTGATTGGTGATGTGGTTAAATGGCGAAAACTATTTTAATATTTGAGGTAAGTGTGGCTGGATGTTAGAACGATGATTGCTGATATGGTTAAATGGCGAAAACTATTTTAATATTTGAGGTAAGTGTGGCTGGATGTTAGAACGTTGATTTGGTGATATGCTTAAATGGCGAAAACTATTTTAATATTTGAGGTAAGTGTGGCTGGATGTTAGAACGTTGATTGGTGATATGGTTTAATGGCGAAAAGTGTTCTAAAATTTGAGGTTGGTGTGACTGGATGTTAGAACGATGATTGTTGATATGGTTAAATGGCGAAAACTATTCTAATATTTGAAGTTAGTGTGGCTGGATGTTAGAACGCGTTGATTGGTGATATGGTTTAATGGCGAAAAGTGTTCTAAAATTTGAAGTTAGTGTGACTGGATGTTAGAACGTTGATTGGTGATATGCTTAAATGGCGAAAACTATTTTAATATTTGAGGTAAGTGTGGCTGGATGTTAGAACATTGATTGGTGATGTGGTTAAATGGCGAAAACTATTCTAATATTTGAGGTTGGTGTGGCTGGATGTTAGAACGTTGATTTGGTGACATGGTTAAATGGCGAAAACTATTTCAATGTTTGATGTTAGTTTGGTTATTAAGTATGGTATTACTCTCACGCGTTGGTCTAGTGGCTAGCACGCCCACGTAGAGAATTCAGCCTTCGTTTGCAATAAGAGCAAAAACGGTGTTGTCCCAGCATTCTGAGAAAAAGTGGGAGCTCCCTTGGTACAATGGACAGAAGTAAACGGTGGTGGAAATCGTGGCATGCTACCAAACTTCTCCCAATAAACTCGCTGTCTGGAAGTCTTTATCCTACTTGAGCTATTGCGCGTAAGGATTTTTTTCGACAGTAAAAGCGTGCTCACTAAACTTAAATAAGGTTGTTGTTCTCCTGCAAACTGTACAAGTCAAAAAAATGCAGCTCGAAATGGTAATATACCACGGTTAACTTGTATTAAGAGTCTGTGTTGAGCTTTTGAAGAGTGCGGATGAAAGTTCAAACTCCTGGAGCAGTGTTACAGACAAACTTCTATTCACTTTAGTCTATTCTTAAGTTCTTTCTTTTTTTATATCTTTTTACCTTTTTCTTACCGGTATCCTATATTTTATTTCTTTTTCCTTTTCTCATTTTTTTATTTTAATATTTTTTCTGTTTCTTTCTTTTTTACCTTTTATTCTATTGTACTTTTGTGAAGTAGTTACCAGTGGTTTTTAGGTTTATTTTATTTTTGTCTTCTTCCTTTTTTTCCCAATGAAATTTATAAGTTCGTCTTTAGAGGTAAGTAAGTAAGTATCTTTTTGTTTTTTAATAATGAATGATAATAGAAGGAGAATGGTGGGAGTACCACCTGATATCGAGATGATAGCGGACGTAATGGTATTAATCAGCATAAAGATGAGGTAAATTCGACTAATGTAATTGATAATAAGGTTCTAGAAAAGTCAGTAAAATCTAATGAAAATGGAATATAGAAGTACAGATTTGGGGCCCTTCTGCGTAATAATAGAAAGCACCAATAAAGACAAAAGGGCACTTCGAGGGTGCACCCAATGTCAATTGGGAAATTACTCCATGAAAACCACCCTGAAATTTCACAGAATATTGATATGGTGAAAAAAATTGATATAATTAGATTGAGAATGGAATTCAATAATGGCGTGTCAGCAAAAAAATTATTGGGATCTACAATTTTAAAAGAGAAGGCTTTTAAGGTATACATTCCCAGATATTTATTACAGAGACGAGGGATAATTCGGGGCGTTGTCCGAAAACGAAATAGGTATTTAGAGGTCCGCCTGGGGTCAATTATGAATTAAGAGAAATAAGAAGGTTGAAAATAAAAGTTACAGACAGAGATAGAAAGTAAGTGAAGTTTATCCCAATCTATTTTATTCACAGTTAGAGGGCAGCAACTACCAAAATATGTATTTTGTAGTATATTGCGTACGGTGTGAGATGAATACCTACATTCAAAACGTAATACAGTGAAAAATTGCTTACGATTTGGTCACTTTAAAGACCAGTGCAAAGGGAGTATAAGGTGTAACAAGTGTGGCCAAAATCACGACGTTTCTGAGGGTAACAGTGACGTAAATGTATTAACTATGGGAGTTGTGGTCATACGGCGTCTAATGCAAATATATGCCTACAATGAAAAAAGAAAAAACATTAAAACAATTAATGGGTGAAAATAATATCTCTTATCTGGACGCGAAAAAGTTCTTAATAGCAGTTCATTTGCCGCATTAGCGGGTAAAGAGGCCCCCACTTTGGATAACCTATAGGAATTCCCTTTATTGACAAAAACGATGTAAATAATGGACGGTCATTTGCATCCACTATTTCGCACAAGAGAATTTACAACCAAATCTGCCAACTGTACACTAAAGTCTTCACTCACAGATAGTCGTTAAAAAAGAATGCCCCTCCTTTTACAGAAGTTTTATTAGAATTTCTGCCTTTAAAAAATGGATGCACTCATATTAAGTTATGTATGTATATATAGAAAAGCGAATACCTTTTACATGAAATAAACGTTAATACTTCCTTTGACTTGAATATTGTACCGGAAGGTATGAGGAATACGGCACTAGCACATTACCTTTCCACTTATTATCCGGGAACATACTGTTTACACACAGACGGATCAAAAATCAATAAAGTCGGAAGCGCTATGTACGATCCGCTTCGCAATTTTTTTATGACTGTTAAGCTAGGTGATAATGCATCCGTGTATACTGCTGAGTTGATTGCAATTCTGCTTTCACTAAAATACATAAATACTCTGAACGGGAAGAAATACTCCATACTGAGTGACAGCAAGAGCGCATTGCACAAATTATCACATTTAGAAAACCATTCAGTTTGAAACATATTACTGCTGAAAAGTTGAGCTTGTAGGCCTTCTTAAAGAAAAGGAGGTATGTATAAATTTTGTTTGAGTAAGAGGTCATTGTGGTGTTAAAGCAAATGAAACTGCCGAGACACTGGCGATGAAAGCCACTGAGCACGGAGAAAAGGAAGATTATAGACTACCATTTACTTAATTACAAAAATGGCAGATAGACTATAGTAGAGGCATCAAAGGTATTGTAACGTTTTTCCCTCTAAACTAGCTGCTGCAACTAGTTTTAAGTGGGTTCGTTTAGATAAAATACTCTAAACTTCAATAAGAAAAACACCAATTTATTGTTTTACACAATAAATTATAAATACAACACTTAATTAATTCACAGCTTAAACCAACAAAAGTTCACTTTGTTCACTTTTTATACACTTATCACAAATGCACACTTCGTTTGAAACAAGAATCTCTCCTAGACTCTCTGTTGTCCCACTATTTATACCGGTGGAGAAGAGTCTAGAACTTTCTCGATTCTTCTAGAGAGAGCTAGAGCGCCGCTAGCGCTTCCTAACTTGAAGTACCTGCTTTCTCTCCTAGATGGTACTAGTGCTGCGTTACACGGCTCCCCTCTTAGATCTATTCGTCCCGAACAGAAACATTGCAGGTAATATAAAAGAGGATCATTGAATGGTCCAGCCTCTCGATTATAGCTATTCATTCCATTAGTAGTATAGCCACTAGATACTCCACTACTACTGCCTCCACTTGAGTTAGCTGATGTTGCGTTAGCTAACAGCTGGCTAGAAGGAGTTGATGATATCTGGAATAGAAGCGAGTCCCATCTCTTTCTACCTTCGATAGAATAAGATCTCTATTTTGTTGATTTATAATTCGTTCTGAATTTGGCTTCTTTTACTGGAAATCCTCCAAGCTCGCTGGCTACTAACCCTGGTTCTAATCCGACAACTTCCATGATACTCTTCCAAATAAATCTGATGCCATTCTCCAACGGCCAATAACACATCAGCGCTAACCCAACCGCTGCAATCTAACAGAATTATCGGCACATTAGGTTGCAGAGAGAGAGGTTCCTGGTTTGGTATAGTTGCATCTAACTGCATATCCATTTGGCCACTAGTGCTTCTTTCTTGTTCGGTCTCCATTGCTCCGCCTGTCTCTTTTCGTTCTGGTTCAGAGCGATGTGCACTTTCTTAATGAAAATCTCAAACGTGTAGGTAAAGTACCAAGCTGAGTGGTAGTAGGACTGAGTCCTTGATGCTCGCTGATATTCACTGGCTGTTTAGGAACACCAAACAACTGATCTCTAGTTGCATTCGGTTGCAACAAATGAGGTAATGCTCGTGCCATTGGTATCATGAATGGATCTGGTGGACTGCTGCCGAGCCACAATGTTGAGTCGGATCTCCGGAAAAACCGATGCCGCCTACCCTTTCCTGCTGTTCCAAGTGGTTCTACTTCTTCCACAGGTTCTGTCTCCATAGCGACTGGTGATGGTGGCATATCGTCTTTGGCTTCATCGTTCTCATTTTCATCTGGCTGAGTCCATGTTTTAGGTAGTAGAGCTTCCTTTCGTACAGGATTCTGATCAGTACCAACCCTCAACAGGTAGATCAGAGCGTCAGACACGTATGCTATACGTCTGAAAGAAGGTACATCCAGTACTGGTAATGAATCAGCATGTTCGGAGTTGTGACATTTCATCAATGACAAATAGTACATCAGCAACTCCCTTCGGGTAGACTAGCCTTCATTCCCACCATCACGATCCCTAGATGGTCTAGAAGAGTCAGAATTAGTGGTAAAACCAAAATCCTAGTTGAAGGAGCTGAAGAACTACTCCAGGACGATACGAAGACTGTGTAGTAGACCTTGATGTACTTCCAGAAGTAGTATCACTAGTCGAAGGACCACCAGTTCCGCTATTACTACCGCTACCTCCGTTACCACTGTTCGAGCTTAAGCAACCTGAACCATGGTAGAGAGGATGATTTGGATGTGCAGGATCTGAAGCTGTCGTAAGAGAAGCTCCAAAGCGTAATCGGGATTCGGTTGAATCCGTTACTGTCAAAAGCCAATCCCACGGTGGCTTTAACGGTCTTTCTACATAGGTATGTATAATTGGCACAGGTTGTTGTTGTGGTGCACTAACATTATGTAAGCTGTCTAAAGGATCTGCAACTTGTCGAAGTAATAGCAAAACTACTAGCCAATCAAGCAGCTGTTGTACTCATGGTATCCCTATCATGGTTACTATTGTTTGCCGAAAACGTGTTAGTTGAACGCCTCAATGAAGATAGATCAATGAATATCAATAAATTGCCAGAAGCTACTCTGAAACCATCTAATAATTTTGAACCGGTGACTCTACTTCTAGTAGCCCATTGCATTGACTGAGGAGCAAGATTACTCCTTTGGCCCTGACCACTTTGTCCCGAACGTCTTTCTAACTGTTCATCTCCAAGCACCGTCTCTTCGTGATCCAATCCTTCGCTTTCTCCATCATTTTCTTCATGCTGACTTGAATCACCACTTTCATCTTCTCTGAGCACAGTAGTAGGCGGGGTATTAGATTACATGCTGTGCAGTTTCTTGGTTACGCTGATCGCTGTCGCTTTCAGTTTTCACCAATAAATTTTCGCTTTCACTTTCCGCACCTTCTCTTTCACTCTCAGTCTTACTGCCTTTCCTATCATTCGCTAGTGCTACTAAACTTTCTACCATTTTTTCCTGGATCTCATTTTTCTCATTTTTTATTTCTTCTCTCTTTTCATCCCTGCCCCTTTTCAATTCCTCTTGGCTCTTCTTCATTTCGTTTATTATTTCATCCCAGCCCCTTTTGATTTCGTCCTGGCCCCTTTCTATTTTGTCTTTTATTTCTTTCATTACGTCCTGGCCCCTTTTTGCTTCCTCTCGCATTTCCTTCAAAAATGTCATCACTTCCTCCATTTCCGCGTTTGACTTCTGGTACTTACGGGCATATACTAATTGATACTAAACTGTTACCTGTTTAGAGATTTTATCCCACTTCTGACACCAAATGTAACTTTTTTCCCTCTAAACTAGCTGCTGCAACTAGTTTTAAGTGGGTTCGTTTAGATAAAATACTCTAAACTTCAATAAGAAAAACACCAATTTATTGTTTTACACAATAAATTATAAATACAACACTTAATTAATTCACAGCTTAAACCAACAAAAGTTCACTTTGTTCACTTTTTATACACTTATCACAAATGCACACTTCGTTTGAAACAAGAATCTCTCCTAGACTCTCTGTTGTCCCACTATTTATACCGGTGGAGAAGAGTCTAGAACTTTCTCGATTCTTCTAGAGAGAGCTAGAGCGCCGCCAGCGCTTCCTAGCGGCCACTAGGAGAACTTGATGTACCTGCTTTCTCTCCTAGATGGCACCAGTGGCTGCGTTACAGTATGTTATATAAGAAGTATGTGCAGAAATTACCTAAACGCCATTGGTTTAATGGAATCAGTAAAAGCGAAACCACAGCAATTTGCAGGTTGAGGTCGAACCATGCAATTTGCGGGTCATACCTGCGTAGAACTAATAAGGGATCTTCCCCTTTATGCGCAAAATGGAAGGAAGAAGATTTTAAACATGCAGTAATGATCTGACCACATTATAAAAAAATGAAATGTTAGACAAACTTTACAAGTATTTAGATGTCTCTTTTCAAATGAAGAGATATTATTTTCTAGCTACATCTATGTTCTGAAATCTTTGGTAGAAATGACTAGTAAATATATAAGTACTTAAAAGTTACACCTGCTATTGATGAATGGATGATTTATGATTGGAGGAATGATTGTATAGTTTCATTATAGGTAAGGCTCGAGGGGGCTAGGAATATCGACTCCTCCGTCCATTGCAAATAGATGTACATATATAAAAAAGAAAAGTTTGGATATAATTTTCATAGGATGTGTATTGTTGCTGGATGAATGAAAGGGTGTATATATTTAAAAGTATATATATATATATATAAGGTACATCTACATATATATATATAGGTATATGCTTATATGATTATATAAAGTAAATGCAGGTTTAGCGGGTTAATTCAGATATATCAATATAAATATATTTATTGGCATGAATGTGTTCGTTTAGGTTAGTCAGGTATGCATACTGTGTACGAATAAGGTGCGGGGGGGGACCAATGCCGACCAGAGGTGGCGACTTCTGGTCGTGCATGATGTACATAATGTAAATATTGTACATAAATGGGAGCCACCGCTCTTGGTGGGCGGGCTAAACCGGGTTTGGCACCCCGGCATAGTGTGAGTGTATTGGATGAAAATAACGAAAGACGCTTTAATTTAAGCAAGAGATACAACTTTTAGTAAGAGGTTAAATTTTATTAGAAGGTAATAAACAGATAAACACATTGATAATGCTGGCTGCATGGCGAAAGTCAATACAAAAAAAAAAAACTTGGGTTGAGGGCCACTCAACAATAGCTGAACTTTTCTTATATAGAACAGGTGCAATGAAATCGCACATACCAAAGCAAAAGAGGCAATAAACATTTAGGTCCCCAATACTGGAAAGTTCTCAGATAAAAGAATTATTTCAAACATACTTATAATAGAGAAATCAAAAAGTCTTAAATTTTACACTTCTTACAATCAACAATATCTAAATAACCAAGGTTTCTTGCCTGTAATGAAAGTAGACTAAGATTCAACCTCAACTTGCCCTTGAGCATTTAACTCGAATAGGAATTCTAGCAAATTCAGTGTGATCATGCTAACCGAACCAATCATCACTGCCAAACACCGTTCCTTGAATGTGTTAGTTACCAGACCGACAGGGACAAATTATGGAGTACTCTTGTAAAAACAAATGAGCATTTCAAGTTTAAAGAAAATCGTTGTAGCATTTTAGAGAAAACCACAACAAACTCAAAAACCTAATCTGTAAAGATGGTTACTTAACTATTTTCTTAAAACTTGGAATTCTATGTTTTTTTTTTGTTTTTTTTCAATATTTTATGTTTCAATGTTTTATCAATGTTGTTAACGTATATTAATAATATAAACGTACATTAGAGAAAAATAATGCTAACATTCCCCTAAAAATTTCCTCTAATCCCTTTCACTTGCCTATTCAACCCACTTTTATTTCTGTAGATGATTAAAGACAAGACACTAGTAACTTAATTTTCTTTTTTATGTTTCTGCGATGTAACAAATGTGTATGTTAAATTCTTTTTTTTTTTTTAAATTGTCTTTGTTTTCGTTATTATTATTCTGCATTTTACAGTATTATTAATGCATTGTGGTTCCTCAATGTATTGTTTTTTAGATTAAAGCCTTGATAAAGACAGGAAACTCTGTCGAAACGCATAATTGAATGTTTTTTCTTGACCGATCCTCACCTAATTTCTTCATAACTCAATTCCCCAGTACCTCCAAAAATCAATATTCCTGGGAAGAGTGTATTAATATTTTGCCGTTTATATAGTACAACCAGAAATTGTACTGAAGTGGATTTGAAAGGGAATCTGAAACGTAGCAGCTGTTCCCCCAGAAACGCACAAAATAAATTTCCTGGAAAAATGATTCAAATAAATGTGATCGGCTTTATGCGTGTAGATGGTATAACAATTTAATTAGGTAGGTATTTTCTAGAAAATTGCGAGTCGCAATTTCGGGAGTTGGATTTAAACCAAAAATTAACTAACTGTCAGCCATATGGTGAAGATGTCTAAACAGAATACAACTTTGGGCTTCCTGCGATTTTTCGTTTTTGTACAATGCACACATACAGATTATTCGTAAAAACACTTATTTCAAGAATCCTACAAAGCATACATTTTTTGTGAAATGTAATTTAGAAAAGTAAACACAGATTTATACAGAGCAAAGACTTCTGCTTTCTCTCAGGAGAGTGAGAGAAAGCAGAAGTGCAGACTTTTGACTCATCCAAGCCTTAGTCAAAGTATTAAAATGTAATATAACATGATTTTATTTCAGTGCATCCTGGATTAGCTGGCCATTAGCATTCCTATTTCAAGAGACTGGAACTAATGAACTTGCAGTTAGGTAATCTATATTAACGATTTGACATTTATGCATTTATTGATTTTTACCTTCAACAGCAAATTTTATTCTTGTATCGCTTTTTTAAAATTCGTGACAGCTTTTCCAAATTCATTAAAACCTTTGCTAATTAAATTTAAAACTTTCTTGGGATATGATCTAATGAAGATAATATTAGAGAAGACACCTGAATTATGGTCGGACGGATCATATCCTGCATGTGATCATATCATCCACATATTCAAGAAAGAATGTTTTTGAAATCTGGGGTACGACTTTCTCTTTCCGCAATTATTTCAACTGGTCTTTTTTCTTCAAACATTAAATTTGTATTAAAGGTCTAGTCGTCCTTAATCCATGAATTTAGAAGGTGTTGACGGAGAACAGTTCATTTTATCTGTATGTCATTAGGACATACATCAGGCAACGCCTCTAACAAACCTAACGGAACTTAAAATAGCAATCTGGAGTTAAGCCTAGTTACAGATACTACGGAACCAACCGAAATAATTTTGTCTACAAAAAAATAGTATCAAAACTGCTAGGTTTACATATCCGCAATTAGTAATAATAATAGTGTAAGTGAGCTAGGAGATGGGAAAGGGAAACACAATAAACGGCTCTAGTAAAAAAAAATACATATAATTAAATGAAGGAAACAACTCCGTTTACATAAAATAAAAGAAATTCTTAACTTAATACAAACAAGATTTACCTATCCAGCTTAATTTAGTGATAAACTAAAGAGAGTCTCTCTCCCTTTAAATAAGTACGCACAGTACGACTCTGCCAGTGTGGGCGAGGTAAGGAATGCAGCAACACTCTGGTTCAACAACTATCTCAGCCAGCATCACAGGCCATACAGGCCGCTCCATATACCCACACCACAGCCGAGCTGGCAATCCTCACTCCATCCACTTACAATAGTGTGTTTATTTTCAACCAAAAATTACAGTAGATGATAAAAATAACGAGCTTGAATACAGGGGCTGAACAAAGGAAGATCTGTGACTTTAGAGGGTTTAGCCATAGTGTACTGAATGCTTCTGCATGGTGGAAGAGTGGCAGGGAGAAGTTAAATAGGTGAGGTTATTTTCTGATAGTCAAGCTGAACTAAAGCTGTGCTGGAGCTCTAAATTAGTGGGTGAATGCAAGAGAAGACTCAATGGCCTCGCTCAGAGGAATAGAGTGGAGCTATACCCGGATATGCAGGTACAGAGGGTGGACGAGGCCAAAGTAGGATCCTCATTTCTGTTTTGTGTCCCGATGCAGCAGTAGCCGTCATTAAGCAATTTTGCATTAGGGAAGTCAACAATGCAGGAATAGGGAACTGGAAAAGCAATGGAAGGCACGGAAGCGTGTCTTCAGGCTAGGAGATTTATAAAGGGCATAAGACCGAGAGGACTTGAAATATTTTCTCTCCCCGAGTAAAAGATATGATTGAGAGTTGTGGTAGATGTATTGGCTGGACACTCTTGGGTAGCCAATCATTGACCCAAAATAGGGAGGGCGCCTAGCCTTTGGTGTCAGAATTGTGACGAAGGAATCAGGGAAACCGTGTACCTACGTTAGTGTCCCCATTTCACTAATACGAGGTTCTGCATATTTGGGAAGGCAACAATCTCAAGGGCATGTTTGGGGGAGTTGGAAATTAAAAATATTTTAAGATATTGTAGTTAAAGAGGCAGATTGCTGGGTGAGGCTGCTTAGGAGCGATTTTTTTTTTGGTGGGGGATAAGAGCCATATTGGCTTAGGACCTGCGTCTTCGGGCACCCATTATTAATAACCAATAAACCCTACATTTTGCAATAATTATTTAAAACAGAGATCTTATTTTGCAAAATACTAGGGTCATCCGCAATATTTTATCATCCTCAGTATTATATCATCGGCATATTTTATGTGGGAATATTCATATTTCAAGATATATTTCACCACAGATTTCCTGGTACAGATCGTTCAGATAATTAAAACAAAGTTCGAGACATCAACACCCTGCTTTACTGAAGGGAAAACTCAGAAATATTCTCTGGCCCCCAGATGTTGCTCGATTATTTTCATACATCCTTGATGATGCTTACAAACTTACTAGGCAAGCCCATTCTCATCAACTTATAAATCAACAGATCCCTTAACACCGAACCAAAAGGGGACTTAAAGTCCACAAAGAATAGTATACTTTTTTTTACTTTATCTGCTCTATGTTTCCATTGTACTAAATTCATGAAGTTGAAAATGTTATCCACCATGCCTGAATTCATTTATATTAGTCGAAAGAAGTCCTGAAAATAGTTTCACTTTAACACCTAGAAGGAGATAGCTCTATAATTTTTAAGCTCTTCTTCTGGGAGATATCACCTTAAAAGGGAAATATTAAGGCAACTTAAAAACTGGATGGGATATCTCCAGATACATAAATTAAGTATGTCAATCTTAAAAGAAAAGTTAAGGAGGCATTTTAAAAAAATTCATATGGCACCCTATTCAAAACAGGAGCTATGCCACATTTTGCTTTATTCAACACCATCCGTAATTCACTTAGAGTAAATTCATCATCTAAAATTTATTACATAGAGATGGTTCTGCATAAATTATAACACGTTTTTCAGCTATTGGATTATCCGCAATCAGTATATCAACTTAAAGAATTTTCGAAAAAATTATAATAAAAATGTGGTGCAATAGACACACGATTTTGTCTTACTCCAATTAATATGCCATTTAGATAACAAATTTTCTTTAAAATTGCAATGTACTATTGGATAATAGCCAGTTGGAATGACCATTAAAAAAGTGGTAGGGGTTATACTTAAGTACCTGAGCGGACTTGCGTGGAGCGCCCTCTTTCAAAACTAGTAAAGTTTATATTTATACCTAACTAACAGATCCCAAAATCTCTCTAAAATAGTTTTTTTCTGAGAGATGCTACAAATAAAAGTTTATTTGTTTGTATAACTTATATTAAGTTTAAATTAAACTTATATTAAATAACTATAAGTTTATATCTGGGCACTTGTATTTCAAACTTTAGTGTAAATTTCGAAAAACGAAAACCTTTCTGTAAAGTTACACTTTTCATTAACCGATATTTTTAAATTTTTACATTAAGCTAGAATGTACCTTACTGTTACATAGAGGGCAGAAGTATACATTATACAGAAGTGGAACTTAGAAAAAAGCTTAACGCCACTCTTTCCTTAGAACCGACCAAAAATCAATTTCCAAAAAAAAGTTTCAAATAAAAGTGACAGTAATTATGTTTATGGATAGTATACGATGTTTAGAGAAAATCGTTGGAGACGTTATCGAGAAAATTGCGGAAACTATTCTTCTGATAGATTCACACCTTTCTTGAAGTAAAACTTAATTGACAGCTTAACGTAGCAAACCTTCATTTTTAAGATATGGCTTATCGGCCTGGTGATTTGGGATTAAAAGCACAAAGAAAAAACTTCTTTTTTTTTGTTCTTTTCATTCCGTTTCGGGAAAAGATTGTCGCCTTCTTCAGAAAATCACAAATAGTAAGTATAAAAAACGAATTTAGATAGGAAATCTAATAAGAGGTGAAAAGAAAGTTCAGTCAATCCATTAAAAACAAAAGTACAATTGTGTTAAAAACCTAAAAAATATAAAATAATGAAAAAAATTATGAGATATTTATTTTATTGAGCGCTCACTTTGTTCTCATGTGGGCAGTCTTATTTAGACTTATTTTAAAAGTCGATAAGGCAATAATTTTCTAACATATTATTTGGAAAACATCTAAATATATTAGTATAATTAGTTAAAATATATTTGGGAAAGGTCTAAATGTGTTTGGAAAATGCTGAAATAAATTTGGCAAAAGTGTATATTTGGAAATAGTTTAAATATATTTGGAAAAAATCTGGATTTTTTTGAAAATCGTTCACTTATAAATTCTTTGGTTAGCAAACCTACATTATTATTATTATTCAAGGAAGGGGAGGGCGAAACCCTATGCTATCCAAAGCCTCCCTGGGCCCATATAGCTACCCCTAAAGAATAACAACTACTGGGTCTGGAACAAAATCCCAGGCCCAGTTTACCCATCTAAGTTTCACCACAGACCGTACGAATCGGACCAAAACCTTAAAAGTACCTAGCTTAAGATCCTCTACCGAGGGCCGAAGGCCCTAAACCTAATCTTCTCACAACCCAAACAATCCGTCATTAGATGCATGGGTATTTCCTCCTCCGTTTCACAAACTCTACAAAAGGGGTCAGGCGTGATGAGTCCCATTGCATAGAGATGTGTCCTAAAAGACAGAAACATTTATTAACAGTGTTGTTTCCAAAAAATATATTTAACGTAGAATATCTTTTTACGAGTCCAATAAATTTGATGTAAAGCTTGATATTTTTAACATAATAACCTGCACCTTATTTATGATGCTTTATTTATGCAACTGAACACTGTCAGATAAAGCTTCAAAAGTAAACCGAAACCGATTGCTGAACAACTCTTAAAATTATGACTTGAAATTCTGTATATGACCTGTTCTGGATTTATTCGTTGTTTGAGAAAAATAAATACCAAGATTATTAGTCTTCAAATTCAAAATAATATATGAACTTGCCCAATACTTCTATCACCTCTACATCATTAATTTTAATGTCACTTAAAAAAAAGTATTTTTAGATCTGCTTTTTCATTATTCATTAATATTTTCTTTAATCAAAATTCTTCCGATTCATTCGCGGCTTACATTGAAAAAACAGATCAGACAATGAAAAGCAGTTGGTACTGTTAATAGAAGCAATTCCTGATATGATAACTGACAATTTCACTAATTAGAAACTGCTATGTTAGGAATTATCTAGTATGAACCTAATCGGAACGCCGTTTTTTTTTTTTTTCTGTAAATATCACAAGCGAAATAATTATATTTGTTATTCTTTAAAAATACCGCCCTGGCCGGAATGAGCTGGGCATACCCAGCACACCCAACAGTTTCAAGGTGATCCGTTTAGATAGTATTGGTGAATATAAGTGAGAGATTCTGAATTTTGTTCCCTAGATTTCGCCACCTCGATACAATGGTTCGGCTACCGGCAAAGAAGGAGGTTGGATCCGGTGGTAGTAGACGCAATTCACACAGCCCGTCAAGCAGCGCGCCAGCCGCTTGTATAGACAGCATTCCTAATCAGCAAATTCTTCATAGTCAACAACTCGATTTACATCACCAACAGAAGTCACCAGGATCTAAATCTCCAACTCACCCGCTCAACAGAAGGGCAAATTCTCCACATCACTATTAGTATATGTAAAAAGGAAAGCTAGCTACAATAATAAAGTATGTAAGGATGCATCTCAAGTAGAAACCAAACCTAGATTGTAATAAGAATGGATTCCGTAATAAATAGGATTTCCCTCAAATTATTTTCCATACAATTTTGACATAAATGACTGTTAATACTCAGAACCAAAATTTATTTCAGTTTCTACTATTATTTCTTAATCCTTCCAACTCACTTTAGAAAAAAGGGAATTTATAACCTTTCCAACTCATTTTTTGAAACGAGAATTTTATATATTATATACAAGTATACATAAACCAGCATGAATTTAATGACAATAAATAAGTACAAGGGCACCACTTTCTATTTTTATTAAGTAATTCAATAGCATGATGGTATGGTATTTGAATATACCGCACAAAAGTATTGTTTCTAGAAAAATGTATAACCGTCTGCCAATTTAATAGTGGTTGTATTGTAAGAATTTCTTTTTATTTAGCTGATAATAAAATTTTCTGAGTTCATTAAAGCGTAGTTATAATTATAGATAAGTAAGGTTCAATATTTGTCTACATTTTACGTTAATATGTTGTTAATGCAAATTTTGAAATATATAATTTTAAAAAGTTGACAATACTAAAGAGATACTTTCGTCCTTACTTATATTACAAAAAAATATCCAATGAATTCGTCAATCTCAAAAT
Organism: Triatoma infestans; assembly: GCA_011037195.1. Lineage (NCBI taxonomy): Eukaryota > Metazoa > Arthropoda > Insecta > Hemiptera > Reduviidae > Triatoma > Triatoma infestans. The sequence goes on from JAAEAF010000377.1 coordinate 67,071, forward strand.
AAAAGCCATAAAATTAGTTATTTGAATATTCAAATAACTATTCTGCAGTAATGTCTCTTATATATCTTAAATATACTATGCAGTATGAAATAATATGATCTAATAACTAAAACACTGTCTAATGAACAAAATGAATTCAACTCACAGAACGTCCCAAATATTACTAAGGAACGGCAACATCTAACTGATTGCTCTTCGAGTTGTTCTCTCTCTTAAAGAATTCTTTATAGAAAGAAAAATATAAGTTTCAAATATTTTTATGTCTTCATGGCAATATTAAATCCTAAAACAAAATTAAAAAAACTTTTTCCTCTCTTAACTTTACTCAAGAAACAATTTGAAACGATTTACTGTTCTAAATATGATCAGCTGTGAGTGTAGTATCACACTAGCGCTAGATGTTGGATAGATAAGAATTCGCCACCAAAAAAAAGGGCGCCATATACGAAATATAATTTTTATTAATTTACTCAATAACAATTTCTTCTAACATGGAACGCACAGGCAGTAGCAAGGTAATTTGTGAAAATAATGTTACAGATTGAGTATTGCGTTTGTCGTTAAGTAGGGTGTAGAATTTTTGTTAGTGTCCTGTTATTTCCATTTGCACACAAAATATATTTTTGAATATGTGGATGGATCCGCAATGCTGGATAACTTCTGGTATTTTATCCGTCGTAGCATGCATATTTATTTTCCTTCTGACCGGTTCGTGTTTTTGTTTTTTTTATTTTTAGGATTTTAATCCATCGTCAGGCGCACATTCACCAAGTTCGTGTAGAGAGTCACAAGTAACAGAAACATTACGTTGAAGTGAACTCTCTACACGAACTTGGTGAATTTGCACTGACGATGGATGAAAATCCGAAACCGGTCAGGAAGAAAACAAATCATGCATGCTACGACGGATAAAATACCAGACAAAAGGTAAGGTCTATGTGTAAAGTCTGGTTTGAGACTATGATCCGCCATATATCTTACTATTAAATATGAACATAATATCATTTTTTAGGTTTCCGCGACCATTTTCAGTGGAGTTACCAAGCTGAGACCGCATCAGTGGTTTGCTAGAAGCTGACCTTTCGCCCATTTTACAATGGACTTCTCAGAGTCGTTACACCGTAATATGAACTCTAATGGTTCAAGGTTAGTCGTAGATATGCACTATATTGTAGTGGATAGTCATTCCAATTTAGTAAGTTTTTGACACATATCTCGACGAGTGTGATCGTTGTTTTTCTGAAGAGTATGATGTTGATTTTCCTCAGGCAAGCCTGAATGGAACTGAGTTACAGAGTTGCTGCAGATACTGATTTGGTACTTTTTGATACTTGTTGCTCAATATCAATAAGATTGCTGTCTCGTTTGCAAATTTTGCTGTTAGTATCTTCATATTTTGGTAATCTGGAAACAATAAGTATGGCAATGGACTCAGTGCCTGTCCTTTCGTATAACTGCCACTAAATACTAAACAGAAACTAACCTTTGCGCTTAACCTACAAACGCCAAGATTTGCCAGATTTTTATTGGACGACGTACGGTCAGCTCGCCGCAATTCTCATCACTGTTAAAGCTTCGCGGGAGGCAAGTGAATTTTGCCTTTTCGCACGGAATTGTGAGAGCGCTAACTACTAGATTACATGAGAAGCTGTCTGACTCTAATTAGTAACATTTAAGAAGCCTGTTCCTTGAGGATTAAGTAGTAATTAAATGGAAGATTTTATTTCTAATTTGGATAACAGCCCTCGTACCACACCTCATAAAAAGCCTTTTCAACGTCCAAAAAGGTAGCTGTGCAAAATTCTTTCTTTCGAAGCATGCTGCTACTTCAGCAACCTAAGGCGACATCTAAAGCCGAAATGAGTTCTAATAGAAAATGTAAGTTACTATTGCTTTCAGACATTCGAATAATAGTTTTCCAAGTTTTACTAAATAGGGAAAAAGACTTAATAGTTCTTATGAATTAATTTGGGGAATTCATTTCATTAGGAGAGTTAGAGATATTGCAACTGTGAAATGTCACAGCAAGTTATTTCATGCAATTATTCTAGAATGAGAGGTAATCAACATACCCAAGAAAATACCAAACACAATCCTTATGGCGTAGCAATGAATATGCTATTGGATTATAAATAATTTATTGTCTGAAATCAGCAGCTCATATTTCCAGTGCATTTGTTGAGCGTCTTAGACCCATTTGATCACCGTTTTGACATTGCCAAAATTAAATAGGAGATTAAAAAGCATAGTTTAAATAGTGATACTAGAAATGGAGAGGTCTGGTTTCGGGCAAAGTCAAGAGAAATGAAGACCTGAAATCAAGATCGGCTCAAGGTCACGCAAGAGACGCATCCACGAGGGTCCCGCGCCCCGACTAATAAACGACAGCATACATGAAATTATGGTTATGGGTTAATAAATCTGACGTGAAACATTCACACGAGTTTCTCTTGCTGTAAATTAATACAATTTAATCAGAAATCTCTCATGCCACTAACTCATTAACTCCTCCATGTCAATGTGTCATTCTATTTACTTGTTGCAGGCGCAATTGCACTTGCAATTGTGAATTCCAATAAAACAATTACAAAAAAAATAGTGGCAACATTGCACTGTTTAGTTGGGCTGGCATAAAATGTATACCTGAACGAACTTGTGGAATGCTCTATGTCAAAATCAACAAAGCTTGTGCAAATTTAAATTTAAACTAACTGACAGACCCCAATCCTCCTCTAAAATAATTTTTTTCAGAAAAATGTTTCCAATAAATATGATACGTTTCTATCTGTGCACCAAGTATTCAAATTTAAAAAATTTGGCTCGATTACAATACTTCCTCTTACAAATTCCAAAAACTCAAAAACCTATTCTGTAAATTCAACTCTTGGCTAACCGATTTTCTTCACATTTGGAATTCTATCAATGCTTCTTATGTGTATGAATATTGTATAGGTTGTAAAACCATAATTATAAAAAAGTGGTATTTTAGAAGGAAACTTAATGCTTAATGTCAGAACCACCAAAAAAATCAATTTTCCCGGGAAAACGTTACAAATAAAAGCGATAAGTATTTAGATGAGTGGATACGAAGTTTAAAGAAAATCGCGAAAGACTGAAAAAAACAAAACAGTAAGTAGCAGTTGCGATTGATGGATTTTGCCCGAAACCATTGCTTGTCTGATGCAGGGTAGTAGCTAAAGAGAATATCATGTTTACCCCAAATATCCTTTGATTTTTTCGTTTTTGAGATATTTTGTTCATACACACCATTCGCTAAAAATATTAATAGCGTGCTGACCCTCACGCAGAGGTCCAGCTTCGGGTCTAGCAGTGCTACCTTCAGCTTTTCTCTTCCTAGAAACCTTAGTGCAAGCTTCCCGGTATCATGAATATTGATTTTGTTCCTGATATTTGTTTTTAATCATGTTCATTGAGTATGCATATGTTTTGATTTCGATTTATTTGAAAGGGCGAGAATCCTGAATTATAAGTACCAGTTTTAGATTATTTTCTAAATAAGAGTAAAGTATAGAAATATGATTTTTGGTCATATGTTATTAATTAATTAGTAATATACTTTAAGGGATATGTAAGTTTTAGCTTGCATGGAATGAATTTATATTATATATATTATTTATAATATAATATATACCCACACACAAACACACACACGATTAAACTCGTCTACGATTTAATTTGGGCAACATTTTTTCACATTATTAGATGCTTCTGATGTAGATAAAGTAATCTGTACTGTATAGCGAATTTTTAATGTATCAATGTTGTGTATTAATTGTATTTATTTTTTATTCAATTATTTTTAAGACAGAAAAGAAATTGCCATGTGCCAACTTTTAAAAACCCAACGTACTACACAAACATTTATTTTACATTAATGTACAAAGGAGCCCCATGCAGATCTTTGATCCAAGTATAGAGTTCCCCATGCTTCTCAAATAGCCCTGCCTCAATTGAAACCTAAGACTTGATTATTTTAAGAGATCTAAGTATAAAAGTATAAAAGAGATGTAAATAAAGTGGGGAAAAAGAGATATGGGTAATCACATGAGTGGCCAATGCATCAAATTTATTATCCAAATTATCAGAAAACTAATTAAATATAAAAAAAAAATATTTGTTTCATTCATTTTCATATAACTCTCTTATGATTCTAACATTTTACTTAGCGTATTATTTATTTTCCATATATAACATACAGTACTTAATAAAATTATTAAGACTGTGGCTGGTATATTTGACGTGTATCACAGAAGTAGTTAATAAAACATTTTTAACCATGCTCATTTTATTATACTGAGCTTACTAGAAAATAAAACGCTACACTTGAGGTAAACCAAAAAATGATTTAAGAAACACAAAGTAATTCACATAGAGTAATAGAATATCAAAATCAAAATATGTCATTAATAATAAATGATCATATCAAAAAGAAGATAGGCTTTTACTTAAAAACAAAGACGGCCATATTTTATAAATTACAAATAATGTCTACAATATTGTAAAACGCCCTGTAAATTTACTAATAATTTAGAAATTAAGTTATTATCACATGATAAAATTCACTTTCATCTTTGTTTAAAAAAATATATAAATAAAAATTTACAAGTTTTATAATGCTCCACATTGGCACAGGAAATTTTAAAGAGTGAATACATTTCCAAATTTATTCCATTATTTATTTCAAATTATATGATGAAAATGTGATAAAAATAAATAATTAAAATGAAGAATTAAAGGTGAACAAAAAATAAAAATATCTATCTATAAACCCTGTACAAAATGTTGAACAATACAATGACAAAACATCACTATTATAAATGCTATTTCAGACTCTACTAAAGTTGTTTTTTTTTTGTTTTTTGCACTTTCACGCTCATCTCTTCTTTCTTATATAATTATTATCGCTAGAAAATATGCTTTGAAACAATGTTGAAATAAAAATTACCATAATCATTCACACTAATAAGGTGGGTAATATCCATTATTCTCCTGGAGATTATGGACGGATAAACATTTCAGGAACAAAATAAATGTCCAATTTAAATACATTATTCTCAGATTACTTTTCTATACGCTTCGATCACATAGCAGAGTAAAAGAGTTATAAATTAATAATAAACATTATTACTAATGAGAAAAAGGTAGAATTATTTTTTATTGGGCAAGGTACTATCTGAATGGATTCTGTTCCCTTATTTTCAAGATATACGAGTACTTCAACTACATGTCAATTTCAAAAGAAAGTTGAATCTAACGAAAAAATAGATTTACCTTATAAGGATAAAAGAAAAAAAAACAAGATGGATATAAGTTTATGTGCTGGCGGTATAAATTAAGTAGCTTGAATTTATTAACTTGGAAATATTTATTCAAAAATTCATTGCCAATCAATAAAGATTCTTGCAAATCACTTAAATTTACCCTAATATCACACGGAATGTAGATAATTTTTAGGTGTTTATTGTATGTTTCAGATTCCTTATGAATGAACTATAAGAAAATTGTGAATAGAGTGGCAGGATGAGTAAAATAAAATAAAATTAAATAAGAGGTTTCTTTTTTTTTTATTGAATGGACCCTTTCATTTAAGTATGGGCAAATCACAAAACATAAGAAAAGTAATACATACAAATTAATATTTTTAAATTTCTTAAATTAATTCTACATGTAAGAAGAATTAAAAACTTCTTTTTATATTTTAGAATTAATAACTCCAAGACAAATAAGTATTGGATGCTGAGAATATTTCATCCAAATTAAATGAATTAGATCACTGCCCACAACTGAATAAAAGGCAAGAAAACATGAAAAACAGATTAAAGTAACAAACAAAATAAAATATGAACCATTAATGAAATAGAGTAATGCTCGTAATTACATGCTCAACACAACTGTTGGAAATTTATACTATCAGCTTGTCTCCAACTGCTGCAAGTGGTATTTCTTAAGAAAAATGATTAATTAATGAGAGTACTGGCCAATAACATAAAGGGTCCAACTATTAAGAATAAAAAATTTCAGAAAAATATTAAACAAACAGGAATAATTGAAATAATAATTATTTTATGATATAATTAGAATTCAAATGGAACGCTGATGTTAGGATGGAGGAAATGAGAGAAAGGAGGAGATTGAAGAGACTATAATATCTATGTGGATAGATATTTTAGAATGTGGGAGGCCTACTTGCCTAGATTTGTTTTTTCGTTATTCTTCTCATCATTAGGTAGGGCAAGTGATGAACTGCTGTGAAGGCCACCAGCCAAATATGCTTGAATTTCTAGTTCCGGAAAGATTCTAGTGAGAACAAAGAAAGCTACGTCGTAATTACTCCAATAGGCTGTATGTGAGATGAGTACAGAACGTACAACCAGTGGACCTGCAGCTCCACTAGTCAAAACATAGTCCAGACGATGTTCCAAACCTGTGAAAAAATAAACAATGAATTAATTTAAAAAGAATTTTCATGTGCCCACTTTTTACTTTCATTTACTTCTGTAACAAAGAAACAGTTCTGATCGTTTCAAATTTTCGAAATTAATTAATTTAATTTTGAGATTCATCTGTATTATTTTTTAGAAACTGGTCATTATGGTATAATGTAATGTGTTTGTGTAAGTAAGTATATGTAGGTATAGTATAATTTAAAAAAAAAAAAAAGCGGAACCCGAACTTAATATTCCCTTTGGGATTCACTATTGGATCCGACAGGAAGTATCGCTTAAAATCCCTCAAACGGAAGTACCATATTATTGAAAAAAATGTTGTATATTGGATGTTGAGGTTCGGTCATACAAAAGAACTCTTTTTAAATTTCTACGACGTTTCGGCAAATTTATTGCCTTCCTCAGGGTCTGTACAAAGGTATATATATATATAAAACAACATAAAGGTTGATATATATATATAACAACATAAAATATGAACTTAAAATAAATATTTTCAAAATAAATTTTTTTAAAAATAAACTAAATAAAAAGTATGATATATTTAGCACATTTAAATTTATTTTAAACTATTGTTGTAGAACAGATCAATATTAAACTAAATCACAACTATTAAAACTTTGACAATATGTGGCATATATAAGAGTAAAGTATGGAGTAAAGTAAGTAAAGAGGGTAAGAGTAAAGTATATATTCCACATATTGTCAAAGTTTTAATAGTTGTGATTTAGTTTAATATTGATCTGTTCTACAAAATAGTTTAAAATAAATTTAAATGTGCTATATATATCATGCTTTTTATTTGGTTTATTTATATAGTTTATTTAAAAAAAAAATTATTTTGAAAATATTTATTTTAAGTTCATATTTTATGTTGTTTCTATTTGTCAATTTTATCAATATTTTTTTTTTTATTTGTATTAAAACCTTTGTACAGACCCTGAAGAAGACAATAAATTTGCCGAAACGTCGGTAGAAATTTAAAACGAGTTCTTTTGTATGACCGAACCTCAACATCCAATTTACAACATTGAACGAACACCAAAAACATTGAAAAAAATGTTCAGTTTTTTGCGATTTTCTCGAAAACCATTTCAACGATTTTCTTGAAACTTTATTTACAAATTACACTTTATTTCAAACTTTTTTTAAAGAAAATGGATTACAGAGGAAAGCTATGGTTTTAGAGGGGAAGCGCTGAAAAAAGGTTTTCTTCTTAAGTGCCATTTGAGTATATTGAATGGTTCTATCTATCTACTTGGCACTTTAAACTTCGCGGTTTCGTGGTTTGTGTGGGGTATATATAGGGGTTGCATGTGGCCTGTACAGTGTGTTTATGTACGATAGGTAGGAACCTTTTAGCCACCTCTTACAAGCATATGAATGCATTCTAACTATCCATCAACAGAGGCATTACTGTGGGGTTCTACGAAAGAATTTTCTGAGCGGTTTGCCCAGTTTTCCACGAGTCTATCGATTATAACACCCGTAGGTTTCAACTGGTTATACTAACTACTCACGTAGAAGACCTATCACTTCTTTAGAAATTTTGTTGCAAGAAAATTAATTTTAGAGGGAGCTGGGGCGTCGGGCCTATTAAAATACTATTTCATATCTCTATATTATAAGGTACATATATTTAGTCAAAATTCGAAGTGCGAAGAAAATCGAGAATTGCAGTAAGAGAAAGTTGTGTGAAGATATCAAATCAGATTTTTTTTTTAATTACCCTGAGTTGGAGAATCTTTATGATGAGGGGAACCACTTTCTTGACTCTTTCCAACTCTTACAAGGTTCCAAATACTCCAAGTTCTTTCTGCAAATGAAATTTCATATTAAATTTACCCTGCATTTCTCTTATCCTCTTTTATGATTTTAAAAATGTGAATTATAATTAAAATGTTCAAAATAAATATAACGATCATTGCGTCCTACAAATATGGCTAAAGAAACAATTTGTAAATGCCACTGATTAGTACATACCTCCTCACAGACAATGAGATAACAAGAAGATAAGCATAGTATAAACAATGAAAAATTTTAATAGCATAAACTTGGATGTCACCCACTATTAACACTATAACTTTGTTTTGTTTATTGGGCAAAAACTTTTACAAATGTTAACTTATTATACTCAAACTTGGGAAACTACTAAAAACTACAATGTTAACATTTACAATACTTAAAAGGGGAACAACACAATTCTGAACATAAAGTTTACTTTTATTTTGTCTTAATTTCACTACATACAACGAAATACATATACACCAGTTGAACCATGAGTCTATTACTGTACCACTTAACCTCAGCTAATGTTGTCTCCTCCCACGACCACCCTCTCTCACTGTTGCCACTACACGTATTATTTTTTTAACACTCGGCCATCCTATGTGTGATTTGTACTCAAATTTGGGCACATGCTCATGGCGTGGGGTTCTCCCTGGTCTTGCCATCTTCCAAATGATAGTCCACAAATCTAGCTGGGCAAATGGGCTGCAGTGGAATATGTTCTGCTACTGCTATCTTCTATCGCTGCTACTTTGTACACGTCTCCGTGCAGTGATTCCATCACCACTAAGGGTCCTCTGAATTTGGTGGTAGGTTCGCCGGTTGTTGTAGGAGGACGTCGTAAAATACTATTCACCCACGCTGAACTTCACGTCGGATCAACGCTTGTTGTACCGTCCTTTCCACTTCTCGTGCTCCTCCAGGATTCCCTTCCTGTCACGGCTCGATACTTTACTTCGATATCATATTCTTGTAACAACTCGTACCAACTCCTACTTATGAGTTTTTCGTTCAGAATAAATTAAGGTACACGAGCGCTTGACAGTCAATCACAACCACTACATGGATTACTAATAGCAGGGATCGTAGACGATCTAAGCACTAAACCATTGCCATTAGCTCCAATTTTGACGAGTTGTATGTTGTCTCCACATCGGTTGTCTTCTTGCTAACACAGTAGACTCGCCTCATCTCGTTGTCTTTCCCTAGCTGCAACAACATCCCTGCCAGACCAGCCATCGATGGTCGACCAGGCCAGTGCGTAGCTCAGTATACTCCGGAGGTCAAAAATAGCTAGTACTGGTTCATTAAGTAAGGTCTTCTTCAGTTTTTGAAAAGCCTCTTCCTGCTGATTTCTCCAGATAAATGGTTCGCCTTTCCGCGTTAGTTGGGTAATGGGCGCCGCTACTGTCGCAAAATTTTGTACAAATCTCCTAAAAAAATCCAACTAGCCCCATAAAGCTTCGAACTTCATGTGCATTGCATGGTGGCGGATACTTAGCAATGGCTTCTATCTTTTGAGCACCAAGCTTAATTCCTGACGCAGCCAGTTGCACACCCAGGAAGATGACTTGAGGCATGCCAAAAACGCATTTTGAAGGCTTCGGCGTAAGGCCGGCTGAACGTATTGCCTTGAGCACGAGCCTCAGTACCCATTATATCCTCGAAATCTCTCGCTGGCAATAATACATCATCCATGTAAAATAAAGCGGTTTTTCGCTTTAAAGGCCTTAACGCCCTATGAATTAACCTGGTGAAAACTGACCACTGTCGTCCAGTGTCACAAACGCCGTCTTCTCTTTCGCCTCAGTGGCTAGGGGTACCTGCAAAAAGCCATGGGCAAGATCTAGCACACAGAACATTTGACAACCTACCATGCCTGATAACAGATAGCTGAGGTATGGGGAAAATCAGCCTCATCGTTTGCTGGTTCAATTTACGGTAATCCACCACTAATCTGCTCTCTCCAGTTTCATTCTGACTGGAATATGGCGACTTCGTCTCCTCCATTATCCCTTCCTTTTTCCAGTCGTCCACTATTTGTTGGATCTCCTCTCTCTCCTTCCACCCTGCTCTATATGGCTTTCTAACTACAAGCTGACTTCCAGGTTTTATTGTGGTATCCATTTTTGCACAATTAGCTAGGCCAAGTTCTTTTAGATTTAGGGCGAAACATCCTCTGTATTCGTTTTACAACGATAACAATTCGGAACGTTTCTCGAGTTTCAGCTGTCCTGCGATGTTCACATGCTAATCCGATATGGGGATCTTTATTTCATTGTGTTGGAAGCATATTTGACTGCGGAATTATGGTACCTATTTGAGGACAGATTCAAGCTTCTTTTTATGAGGTAACAAGCTGTGTGTTTTTAGAAATGATTCACATTAACAGAAACAGCACATCTATCAATTTTAAAATAGATATTCCTGATCTTAATGCCATATATACAAATTTATTGACATAATGACACCGCTTGTTTTCCAACACTACTAAATTATGAAATATAACCTATAGGTAATCTGTAACCTGCCATGTTGTTCTGATCCGGTTAAGTGTTATGTTAAAAATGATATGGCTCTCAGGTCGAAAGTTCGATATTGTATAAAAAAGTGAGTTTTATTCAAATTTTAGTACTTTTTGTCATTTAATTTTAACCATCACATTTTCTATTTTGTAATGAAAAATGTATTCTCATTATTATCGCATATGTGTTCTATTACGTATTATGGAGTAGTTCATATCAAGAACTTTATAGTCTAAAGATTAAAAAAAAAAACGTTACATTGCTTATAATAAACTAGTATACCTTTATTTGGAGTTTCAGCTGGAGAGGTAAAGGATACTGGAGGATCTCCTGCAGAAGCGGCTTGACCATAAGCATTAGGCTCAAGATCAGAAAGTTCTAAAGGCATATCACTATACGGTATCGGTCTTATAGCATTGTAGGGATGCAATGTTAATGGGGCGATTCTTGAATAGTCTTTTACAATTAAGGGCTCCAATCTGCAAATAAAAATCATTATCATATATTAAAAAAATACGAAAGAAATAGAAATAAGTGGCCCGAAATTTGAGGTTTTATCTGTCAGAGCATGCTCTTTTCTATAATTGTATCTTCCGAATTTTCGTCCATGTTCTAGTTTGTACTGAAGAGGCGCGGACTCACGAACTTGAACCACCCCAGACCCTGGAAAAAAATCTGACACCGGTAAGAGTTAAGGAAAAAAGCATGCTAGGACGCATAATATCTTTGATAAAGGAATATGAATTATATCTTTGATAATGGGATATGATTTATAATTATATTTGGAATTATAAAAATTAAAAATTCATTTTTACCTATAAGCCACAGGATCAGTTAGATGAAAAATGTTGTACAATCGATTGCAAAGTGTTGGTGGAAAAAGGTGATACCCATGCTGGCCTTTTGGTACTCTTAAAGCAAGAAACACCGATAGTGGAGAGCCAAGGCAGAAAAAATTATCCAACTAGTTACACAAAGATCTATGTTAAAAATTGTTTAAAAACCGGGGTCTTTCTCGAATCCAAATAAAAATAATTACCTCGAAATCCAATCTAGATTTTCCTGGTACAAGTATGCCATCATTATTTGTACCCTAAATAAGAATAATTGAAAATGAATTTGTTGTAATGCAAGCAATATTCAACAACAAAAAAATTATAAGTTACAGTCGAGAAAAAAAATATTTGAACAACCAACTAACCAATCTTATGCATTCTTCATGAATAATTTCAATCAAGTTATAATATTATTAAAGACAAATGTATCAACTAAACAGTAACTAAACAAAGTCAAATATACCCTAACATCTGTCACATCTAAGCTTGTTTGTTGGAGAGTTATTATCAATTCGATAAGAGATTATAGACTATTTGGTACCAAGTATACTTGTGAACATCCCGATGATGAAAAAAATTAGTCCAGACTTTCAGGTCCATCGTGCACATTTTTATTAACCTTCATGTTTCATGTCTGAATGCTCTAACAACCTTACTGCCCTCTTTACGCCTTACTCTCGCATTCGGTATCCTATTAAGAGTATTTCTTTCTCCTGGGAATGCCATCAATTACTTCATAAAACATTCCTCAAATCTATAAGTTTTACTGAAGTATTTTCATCCAGATACACCTATTACAACATTTCTCCCACAAAGGAGGGTCATTTCCGCCGCAATAATTCTCTCATTAATGAAACGCCAGTTTGTAATTTTTGATTGCTAATCGTACTCCAGGCTTAGCTCTTTTTTCTCTCCAACACACACCGAAGAGTTTCCTGGCGTTTCCTCTGTTTCCTTTAATTTTTGTATCTGTTATAGTAACTGTATCCATTTAAAGTTTTCTTATTCCTTCCCTACTTCTCGGTCGCTCTTAAATGTTCAAAGTTCCAAAATTTATAATCATATTGTAATCCTAGGTCGCTGACAATTCCATCGGTTTTTTTTGCTCATTTTTGTTTTGTTAGTATTCATTTTTTATGCTGGACGACAAGTTGGCCAGTCACATCAACCCCCAACCTTAGGGTCACGGAGTTTAATTTTGGAGACTTCTTCCCCTAAACCGCTGCCTCCTATTCGGCTGGAGTCCTGTCTGCTGTAATGGAATACTTGTCAGTGAATTCGTCACAGAAAAGTTGGAGTCAGTAGTTTCATTAGCAATCGCATTAGGCACCACCATCACGCTACCAAGCACACTTCAACCACGCATTTCATTTTCTGCCAGGCCCATTGCAAGGTATTGGAGAATGGGCTTCAACCGTGACACCTAGAAGCTACCAACCAATCATCATCACTCACTACTCGCTCGGCCACGCTCTTTACTCGCTCTATACACTCTTCTCCCCTTACACAGTAAGATGGGATGCCAGGCCCATTGCAAAGTATTGGAGAATGGGCTTCAACCGTGACACCTAGAAGCTACCAACCAATCATCATCACTCACTACTCACTCGGCCACGCTCTTTACTCGCTCTATACACTCTTTTCCCCTTACACAGTAAGATGGTAAATATATAAATTGTGAGTTTAGTGCCAGTTCATGTGTTTAGATTGCACTAACAAACTCCTACCTACCCTGATAGTTGAAAAATAAAACGCAAGGAAAGAAATGGAGGCGATAAATACATGATAAAGTATCTAATTAAATCCGTGAATAAATAAAATGCAACAATTGTAACTGTACAGTAAAATCATAGAGCAAGATCAATGACAACAAACAAATAAAATCAGTTAAAGTCAGGTTTAAATCAACCACTGCATTAGCAACAAAATCAACATTTACAGGTCAACAATAGCTGTTGAATCAGTAAAAAACATTAACAAATCGATATATAAATAGGTAAAATCAAAATTAACAAGAAATCCTCGGCTGTTTTATCGTTCTTCAGAAAGCATTTCTTTCTTTTTTTTTTTTTTTTAATTCCTTTTTTCGAAATGGGTTTAGTATCCCTCAAATCTCTTTCAATATAAATTTTCCCAGTTTTTCAAATTTTTGACGTTACCAATTACAGAAAAGTTAAATGTCTATTTTCTTGAAAAATATCGTCTCTTAAAATAAAAAAATTCTACGTAAATTTCATCGTCTACACCTGGGATGGGAACTGCGGCCCTTTTTCTTTTCTTTGCGGCCTTAACATTTTTATCTTTATATACTGCCCTCACGGGATGGTCTAGAGGCCAGCACTCTCGCCTTTGTTACAACAATTCAGTTTTCGCTTCCCGTGAGGGCAAAGACGATATTGATCCAGCACGATGAGATAAGTGGGGAGCTATATTAAGTAGCGAATCCAGGTAGGGAGAACCAGAACTAAAAGGCTGTGGGAACCGCAGCGTGCATACCATAATGGGGCATTTGTTATAATGGTTATATTTTGTATATGCACGTGTTAAATTCACTCTTTTTTCAAACCTTTACAGACAAGATTTCTGTCCTATATCAAGTATGTGTGGAACCAGTGAATTACAAATGACATTGCTGTAGTTGATAAAAGATAATATTTTGAAAACTCTTTTTGATGCAAAGAAAGATCCAACTGAATATGAAAAAATATAGTTGACTACCAAACTTTACGCCAGCATCCCCGTCGATTGCATTCTTGTTTTGAAACTATATATTACTGCGAATCAATTTTTTCTTACCTCACGCAATTAAGACCAATTTTAAGACCCAAATAACTAATGCCCATTATGAAGACCAAATTATATCTCAGTAAATTAGACAAAGCTTAAATTATTTATTGTACATTTCTTTCGCATAAAACACAGGCGCAAAATCTCATTAAATTTATTATCTGTTTTTTTAATATTATGAAGATAACAAAATGTAATATGGGTAATAAATACGATTTGACTAAAATAAAAATTTGATTACTATGTGCTTTTTTTATATATATAAACAGCAGATTTTCTAGTACGCGGCCTGTTGACCATTTATAAAATTATTAGCGGCTTTTGCTGGCAGTTAGGTTCAGCACCTCTGATCTACTTACACTTTTTTCCTAAATTGCATTACTTGTCTATTATCCTTTAGATGCAGGAATGTTCAACAAAGTATTAGTTAAAATTAACCATTATCATGAAATTCAATTGTACAAGTTCAATCGTAATATGATGAATTTGCTAATTCTGAACAATGAGACTTTTTGACGTAGATGCATTTAACTCCTAGTGGGGCCTTGGCCATTAGAACTCATTTATTGTCTCATTAAATCATTAAATTTATTTCTCATTAAATAAAACACAGGAAACCTTTAAAAATTAATTTATGAGTAATTATTTAAAAAACAAAATGGCTTATAGAAAATATTTTTTCTTCCTCCACTGTTTACTTGACACTGTTAGGAAGTTAGTAAAATACTCACCATAGGCAGCCATCCAGTAATGATATCGTAAACAATAACAGCTCCCAGAGAATGGGCAATCACAGACACTTTAGGTTTAATGGAAGGATTTCTTTGGCAGAACATAGAATATAATCTATTCATTTCAGTTACCAATCCAGCTTGTATTTCACCACAATAAATTGGACTGGTGTAATACATTATATCCATGGCTGAGGTGTTTAATACTTGTCGTAACATTTTTACGTGTGGAGGAGTTATTGCATCCACCATTCCTGCAATAAATTTAACATTATTTTTATCTTTATTATAAGTGCGTTGACTATTGTAATAATTCCTTCTGTTCCATCAACAACATGATGCATTACTGCCATATTAAGTAAGATTCATTCTACTTAAGGAAAAGGGTTGTAGCAAGGCTGATCTCATCACTAGTATTAAGTGAGAAAACATCGTTCGAAAGCATTTAAATGCAGCAACATAATCAGAGGATTAGAAAGTGGAAGGTAAAGTTCCGTTTCCATTCATTTTATACGTTTCATTCTTTAATTATATTAAGTGTTTGAAACACCTTCATCAAATATAGCTAGTTGAATTGGTGATTGGACTGCAGTGCTGAAAATGTGAAAATTATTTTCTTTATTTTTTCTGTGATATCCCTTTCATTATTTAGTCAGGGATTGGATTCGCGCGTTCGCCCATCATTATGGTGCCTTGATGAACTGTGTGAAAAGCTGACTGTACCAGATGTGAGCAAAGACGCTTGCAGCAAATTCATTACAAATTGGAATTCAGGTCGTATTTCTGTTACATATGGTGACTTCAGATTTTTATTTCTTTCCCTCTATGCGATCGTAGAAGAAGAAGTAATGCTCTAGTATCAAATTTTCGAATGATTATTCACGCAAAAATTTTTTTTTAGCGGATATATCATTTCGGTGTGATAGTGTTTATTTGAGTAAATTAGCTTGACTTAAAAAGAAAAAAATCGCAATCAGCTCAATCTTTATATTTCAGGCTTATTTCAGATAATGTTAATGTATTTCAGATTTGTTACTTTTATTTAGAAGGTTTTACTTGTATCTATGATTTCATCCGTTATAGCATACTTCATTTTGTTGGTTCTGACGGGTTCCGGATTTTCATCCATTGTCATTTCTCTAGACGAATTGATTGCAAACCTTACTCTGACGAGGATGAAAATCCGATGACGATGGGCCAATAAAATCATAGATGTTATCCAGCATTGCGGACCCAACCACATATTCAACAGTTACTTGTGATTCATATTTATCAATTTGATTCCAGAAGTTGTCATTTGTATTCCAGATTAGTCTTTTTATTTCAGAACTTGTCATTGTATTTCAGATTAGTTAGTTTTATTTGATAAAGTGTATTTGTAGTTCAGATTTGTTAATTCTATTTCAGAAGGTGTCATTTGTATTTCAGAAAGTATCAATTATATTTCAGAAAACTGCAGAGTTAAATTCTGTAGAGACTATCGGGTTCAACGTCAACCACTTTGTAAAAAGTCATCTTCATTCCTGACGTAGAACAAAGCTGATTTACTTAGAGAACTTAATTGATCAAGCAAGAACACAACTGTTGGTGGCTCGTGCAGCACAATCCCACACTGTTCATAATATAATAGGCCTGTTGGGCACTAAAATTACTCTCAATTACTGTCATGAAATATGTTTTTTGAAATACTTAAATGTTATTAATCTGAACACAAACAAATGTTAATAATCTGAAATACAATTGATTTTTCTAAAATAAATGGGTAATGTGAAACACAATTGATATTTTCCGAAATAAATGGTAATGTTCAATATAATTGATATTTTCTGAAATAAATGGGTCATGTGAAATACTGCTATTTTCTGAAAATGCATTTGATTTTCTCTCAAATACAAAAAGGTGTAGATGCTACTTCTAGAAATTACAAAATACACTGAATATAAGATGTGGGTTCAAATCCCTAAACTAGTAATGCACTAAGCTATCACCTAAGCTGTCATTTTATGTAATATTACAAAAACTTGATATTTAGTACACATCTGAACAAAGTTTACCTTTAAGCACAGAGATAATTGCAGTGAGAAAAAGTCGGTCAAGTTTCACTTGCATACAATATGAATTTATTGTTATAATAATGTTTCTAATATATTTTAAATATCATGAATTGTTGTATTTATGATTGGCCAATGAGTTTAATATTGGAAAACTTTTTGTTTTTCGACCTAGAGCAGAGGGGTAAAAAAAAAAAACACAGAAGGAACTTTTATTTCCTTGTTAAGGGTTTTCTTTTTTAATTTACCGACGTTTCGGCGAACATTTTTCGCCTTCTTCAGGGTATTCTATAAAAAAAACAAACAAACAACATAACTGTATTAAAGAAAATAGAACTATATGCACAAATATAGATAAAGATAAGAACTTTTCTATAGTGCCTATTTTTCTATATTGTTCAACATTATTATGTTGTTTTTTTTTATGTACAATTCCCTGGAGAAGGCGAACAATGCTCGCCGAAACGTCGGTAAATAAAAAAAAGAATAAAGGAAAAAATCCTTCTGTGTTTTCTTTTTTACCTGGCTGCCAACAAGCCAACAAGAATTTTTTCAAGTATTTTAAATGTCAAAGCCCCAAAGCAATGAACGCTTTAAATTGCAGAGGTTAAATTAAGAAATAGAAAAGAACTTAATCTCTAGCTAGCTGTAACTTGAACAAGGCAATTAAAGAAAAAAATAAAGTAATTTTCTGAACCGGTTTAACATCTTATATTATATGTAAATGATTATACTTCTAATATTTTGCTAGGTTTAAAAATCTGAAGAACTCTTGCATTCCAGGGTTTCAGCGGCTCTGATCAGCACATTGCAAAATATGAACGAACAATCGATCAATGGCCAAAAAGTGAAGCAGACGATTATGGAAAAAATCTCTAGAGAACGTTTATATATTTTATCTTCTTGTTTTTAATTAATTTTCCTTTGCAGTTCATATGAAAAAATATCAAACTCTAAAATAGTCAACCTAGAAAGTATGGAAACATTAACCAGGTTTCATTTAATGTGATTACAAGCTTTACATTTTTCTACTAAATATAAACTGAACTCTACAATATTCCTTACTCACCAATACCTATTTATCATTTCAGTGAAGCTATTAATCATTTGATTATACATACTCACCTCCGTCTAAAACTAGATTGTTCCTCCACTCAACTGGAAAAAATTCTACTCTACCACCGCTCTCTGGGAAATACTTTTCTTTGAGATAGGACACTCGTTCACGTATACTATATAAAATAAAAACATAATGGAGCAAGAACAGAAGTTTTAGTAAAAGATGTAAATATAAAATATTCTGGAAATCCTGAAAATAACTTACGAAGAAGTGTTTCTAAATATCTGTGCGCCTATATTCATTTTCTGTCCAATACCATGTACCACAAACACTAGATGAGATATATCATTTTGTTTGTCCGAATCTGTTGCAAGAACCTTGTATCCACGAAGGACTCTAGAACCAGTTGCTAAAAATAGTAATAAAACAATACATTTGGCGAAATATAAAATTAGATGGTATGGATGTTAAAATGTGAAATCATTACATCTTTGAAAATAGCCTAATTTCTGAGTAAAGCTTCTCACTAGTTTTGAAGGAGTTGCTTGGCTGTACACATAAACTTCATTTGGAGAGTACCAATCAACATTAAATTCATTAAATACCTCTGTCCGTAGTGCTGAAACAGTGAAAGTAATCAATTATATAATATGTGCATGAGCTCGAGCTGGAACTCTGGTTGTTGGAGAGGGCGCAGAAGTTTGTGTTATTGAACACAGCGAGGCTGGTGAGGAAGTTCCTCAATTTATAACAATCTGAAATGTCTTCAGTGGTTGGAATTCCCCCCCCCAGCTGATTATATTGCAAAGCCGAAAAAAAAAAAAAAAAGAAAACAATAATAATAATAATAAGATTTAATATTATAAAAAATAAGATTTGAAAATTCTATTCACTCACTATCAATTCTACAATACTACTTTACGAATATTCTTAACAGAATACAGAGAAATTTTGAAGACAATTAAAAATACCCAACAGTTGAAAATGGTAAGCTTGAATTTCTGATACTTAAGCAAGTAAAATTGAATCAACGAGAAATCTGACTATATCTACTTGGGTTGTGTTTATTTTCCTATATTTGTTAACTTCTATAAAACAGTTAACTGAAGTTATTGTACATTTTCTTGAAATAGGCTCATTTGTTTATTATTTAATTAAATCCAAAAGAAAACCAAAAGAAGCACTTCACCTTTAGTAACTCCTGGTACTTTAATGTCAAAAATCTGGAAGACGTGCACAAAGTTTAAACTTAAAAGGTCTGTTGCCTTGAAATCTTAATGAACCTAGATGCCAATGTCAGTGAATATTTAAAAACTTATCATTACAGGTTCCAAAAAGGATGAAATGAATGTTTATAAACAATTTATCAAATACAAATGAAGGATTTCAATATAATGAAATTAAAATAAAATCCAAGCCGTCACGAATAAATCTTAAAAACAGAACAGCCGATCAAAATAATGTCATTTTCGCATTTCAATTTTAAAGCAAAATACCATGTAGATAACCAATTTAAATAAAATTTGTAACTCCAATTGTATTATATTTAAGAGATAAACTAACTAGTCTGACACTACGAAACAGGAAAATAACTTAAAAGCAAATTTCTAAACTTTCCGATTGTGGTGTCCTCAATATATGAATTTCTCTAAAAAATATGTTTCTTAATTCCAGCAGAACCAATGCACCTCCTACAAGGAGTAAAGGCTAGATTACTTCTTCCACATACTTCAACTGCCCGAAACAATCTTTTGGGACAATGTTCTAGGACTCATTTGAAATAAATAAATAACGAACTAAAGTCAGAAATGTATACGAAGATATATTCTTTCTAAAAAATCGATAGAAATCTGAAAATTTTATTTGAGAATTTTTCGAAATATTTAACAATACCTTTTGTATGGCTATCTAGAGGAAATTCAGATGACTTTTTTCCAAGAAATAACGATAAATGCACATCTTCCATAGTTTTTGCAATTTCTTCCTCCAATGGTTGCCATGATGCTTCGTAAAACCAAGATCCACGAGTTACCACAAATTCTTCACCTGAAATCATATTTGTTGGTAAATCAGCTTATGCCAATTCCAAAAATGGGTAAAAATTCAATTGATAGTTTTACCTGGCCAATAAATTGATGAACACGATCGTAGTACTAAATCAACTTCATAAAGCCCACCTAATACCAGAACTTTAGGAAAGGATGAGGAGCCGTCACCTTTTGATTCATCCTCTACTAAGGCACTATTATTTTCTAATTTGGGACTACATTTCTTAAATGTAAGTCGAACATCTACAGGTAAATTTCTAAAAGCTGTTTCTATATTTAATGTATCATATCCACCGAAAGGTATCCAGGTTTTGTTTGTCATCTCTCTATAAAACCATCGAATTTCCGATGGGGATAGAATATCCACAATTTTGTCAACATCCTGAGATGGCGCTAATAGGACCTCTTCCTTGCCATTAAAGGTACTGTTCCGTCTGGGACATTCATTTGAGGCACTTGGGTAGTTTTGAGTGTCTTCTAGAGTTAGGACATTATTGTCAGTTTCGAGATTTAACTGAGAACTTCCTAAGGATATATTACTGAGTTGTTCTTCAATTATGTTTGCAAGGGAGAAGCTCTTGTTTCCATTCATTGAGTTAAACATATTAGGCCATTATCAACTTATTACACATTTGTATAGGAGACAATTCCGACACTTTGAAAGCCTAAAAACTAGGTTTATTTAATAAGATTGAGACACTTGTATAAATTTCTATTATCACATAAGATGACATCACTTGTATATGCACAATGTAATTAGAACAAAATTAAAACGAAACTTTACATCTTACAACTATTTCAAAGACACATTATATGATTAACGAAAGAAATTTCAAATGAATTCCTGCTTCCTGTCATAATACTTCATATAAAAGACAATAAATATTGATGAATAGGCAGGTTATAAAGATATAAATATATACTTACATGTGTTGTGGAATTAAGTTTTATTTATAATTTAAACAATCTAATACTTTTAAGCAAAAAATTTTTATAAGCGAGGATTTCATTAAATTTGTTTGACTAATTAACAATATTGTTATTATATTTTTGATTTGAGGTCAGTTATTTAAACAGCAGAACAGTGAAAAATGGCTGCCGTTGCAGAAGTAGTTTTAATCCGTGCCTGCAAAGTTTCCTTCACGCAGGTAATTTATTTTTTCTAAAACTCTTTCAAATAAAATGCTTTAAATAAGCACACAATGCAACTCTCAAGTTCTTAAATTGGATCTAAAAGTACAGTTTTAATCCTATGTATAAATAATTATATATTTCAGATAGGTTAATTTCTTCTTATGTCATAAGTAAATTAATAGAAAAAAAAGATATGTTTTTTTTATGGTCTAGGTTCTCTTATTATTCCCAGATGCTTGTAATTATATTAATTTTTGGATTTTAAAAAAATTCCTATTTTTAGTGTTTATAAGAAAATAGCCGCAACTTTCTCTTTTGTTGAATTGATTATGCTTGTTTAGATAAGGAATGTTCATCAGACAACAGCAGTTTGTGCAGTGGCAGCCGAATCTTCTAGAGTAAAGACATTTGCGGTTTATAGGTGGGATCCGGATGTGCCTGAAAAAAAACCAGGGCTGCAAGAGTATAAAGTTGATCTTAACAAGTAAATAAACAATGCTTATTTACTAGTAACATTTGTTAGTGCATGGTGTAATGTTACGACTAGTTAATGTTGTATGAATTCTTTCATATATGTTCTACAGATGCGGACCCATGGTACTTGATGCTCTAATTAAAATTAAGAACGAAATCGATCCAACTTTGACATTTAGAAGATCATGCCGAGAAGGAATATGTGGATCTTGTGCGATGAACATTGGAGGTGTCAATTCCTTGGCTTGCATTAGGTATGTTTTGCTACTCATTGCCATAAAAATCGAAAGTTGTTTTGAAAGTTAGTAAGAAATTATTCGTTATTAAAGTATTTTTTTTTTGTTGCAGTAAGATTGATACAAACTTAACAGCTAAAACCAAAATATATCCTCTCCCCCATATGTATGTAGTGAAAGACCTCGTTCCAGATATGAATAACTTTTATAAACAATACGCTTCAATAAAGCCGTACCTGCAAACCAAAAGCAATAAACCATTGGGAAAAGAGCAACTTCTTCAATCCGTCAATGATAGAAAGAAGCTTGTTAGTAATTTTTATTTTTTCCAAAAGTGTATTGTGTTAATCTAATTATTGATAAGTATTAGAATGTGCTAAAATGCTAATGTATTAGAATGAACTATCAACTATTCTACATAATCCACTTAGATACTTCTACATAATGCACCTAATTGCTTCCGGTGCATATTTTTTTACAAGGAAAGCATTTCAGGATAGAGGGGTAAAGATAATAGCAGTTGGAAATTCCGACAGACTCATTTTATTTAGTTGGTGGGGTTGGTTTGGTTTCGCAGAGCTGGAAAGCATCAGAGTTATTTTCCGTGATAATCTGTTTCTTTTTGTGGTCATCGACCGGTTTCGGGTGTTCGCCCATCATCGGGCTGTTTTTGTCAAAGCAGTGTGATAACAGACTCGCACAGAGCAAATTCAGTATATAACTCTGTGTGTATCAACAAAATTTGCTCTATGCTAGTCTGTGTTATCACACTATTATGACAAAAACATCCTGATGATGGGCGAATGCCCGAAACCGGTCGGTAACCACAAAAAGAAACAGGCTATCACGAAAAATATCTCTGATTATTTTATTTATATAAATCTACTGATGTGTTTAGTTCAATTGCCCTTGTAAAGTAGGTAATGCCTATTTTTTCAGGCGGCTTAACGTTCAACTACCAAATTACCTTAAGTAAATTGTCTCAGTGGTAATACATTATTTGAATCATTAGAATGTTATAGGTGATTGGTTATTTTATTGCTTTTGATTCAATAATTTTTTTTTTTTTAATTTAAGGCGCGTCAACATCTATGGTCATTGGCGCCCGGAGCCTTCTCAGTGCACTACCGGCCTCCGGTCAGTGTTCTCTCCTTACAGACAACACTGTCCATCACCGGACAGTGAGTGTAGAGGCTCCTAGGAAGAAAAAAGTTGAAGTTTAGCGCAGCTGGGCTCGAACCCGGTTCCTCCGCGTGGGAGTCCAGTACCCTAACCACTTAGCTATTTCCTTCCCTAATAAAATTTTAAGAGGTTCTTAAATATACTTTTTATGATATATGGATTTGCATGCTAATTTATTAAAACACATCAGAAAACCACATTTTTAAAAAAATTTATATATTCAGAAAAAATTACTTTTAAGTATACTTATTCTGCCCATTTTGTAATGTTCAATATCAATACAAGCAGGAAAATAAAAACAAACAAAAAAGTAGTTATTGCCTACGTCAGCGTGCCACGTCGTATATATTACTATAATAATTTGGTGTTTTATTACCTTCGGCCAAATAATGGCACTTTATGTCAAGGATACCTTTAATAATATCGCCAAATGAAAGCACAACAAGATTTGAATTTGTTCCCTATTTTTTTAGAATTTTGTATCTAATGTCTTAATTTGCGAATCTGAAACTTATTATAATAATAATTTAAACATTAGAAAATTTAAATAGAATTATACTATTATAGGATGGTTTATACGAATGCATTTTATGTGCCTGCTGTTCTACATCATGCCCTTCATATTGGTGGAATGGTGACAAATATTTGGGACCTGCAGCGTTGATGCAAGCCTATAGATGGGTGATTGATTCAAGGGACGAAGCTACTCAAGAACGTCTAGATAGTTTAAAGGATCCATTTTCTGTGTTTCGATGTCACACTATATTTAACTGTACCAAAACCTGTCCAAAGGTTATTATTAATTTCAGATGATAAAAAAATGCTTTATAGACTTGGAAAATAATTAACAAATGCAAGTTAAATGTAAAAGTTGAATTGAATTGTGTTATTATTGGGAAGAAAAGGGTATTGTTGTTTGCTTTGGGGAGGGTGCCTCGCCTAGTTTTCCAAAAAAAGGTAAAGTTTTCAAAACCATGTCATTTAAAAAGCACAAGTACCAATAAAATTAGAAATTCTTCCAGGAATCTTTCTTGGAGTAGTTTATTTTTTAAAAGTTATGATTAAATACATATTATTAACAACCAGAATTAAATTGTATTTTGTTGAAATAGCTTCAATGAAACACCAATTTTTTTTAGACTTCTTATTTATTGTTGTTTTATTTTTATGATAAAAACTCGACGTTTCGGCGTCTGATTATGCCATTTTCAAGAGCTGATGTACAATATATAAGGTACAACTTTGTTTTATAATGAAGCATCCTTTATTTAACTTTTTATATATTATATAACTCTTAAGTTAGTTTTATAAAATTTCATATTAATAATTTTAACTTGTCAATTTTTGTGAATAACTCAAGGTTATTATGTTGAAAGAGAGAGTAATTGTAGGTTAGTATGCCATGTGCTAGTTGTTAAATTTTTATTTTAAAATTAGTGGTAATTTAAATATTATTTGTTGAAGGCTAAAAGGGAATGATATACTAGGTAGACATGGCTAAATTTTAGTAGACTCAATTTTAGTAGTCTACTGAAATTCAGCCATTTCTACATAGTATATGACTCCCTTTTGGCCTTCAACAAATAAAGTAATCAGACGCTAAAACGTCTGATTTTTTATTGTAAAATAAAGATAAAACCATATAAGAAGGCTAAAAAAAATCGGTGTTTTATTGACGCTATTTTGACAAAATACAATTTAAAGTTAACATATTAGCCTACAAAAAAGAAAAAAACGTAAACATAATTAAAAAAATATCTCTTATGAAATACTCTCACGACTTTTGTGAACAATTCAGATTTTCTTCAATCTGACAAATTTCCTCCAAATTAATTTTTTTTTAAATGTTAAATTAATATACTACTGTAAAAATGGAAGAACCTGTACTGCAATAAAATGGATCTTAGAGGAAAGTGACATCCCAGCTACTCCCGAATCCCCTAAAATTTATTTTCTCGGAAAAAAAAATCGATTCATGTTGTTAATATACCTTAGTTAATGAAACCCGAGAAAGTATATTTAGAGTATTATTGCGAAAGTTGTGGAAAAAGAAAACAACCGTTCAGTAAACTTTATACCGTAAAGAACCAAATAATATACTGAAACTATGTTTCAGAAGGTGGCCCTATGTCATCCCTTCCCCAGAACTTCTATACAATGATCATTTCTGATGATGTAGCTCATATAGTTAGTAACTCTCTCTGTTTATTACATAATTTGAGTTTAGTTTGTTTTATGGAAAATATATCTAACACCGATTAACATTTTTTTTATCTTTATCCCTGAAGAAGACAATAAATTTGTCGAAACGTTGGAAAAGATTTAAAAAAAGTGTACATTTTATTGACCGCTCCTCGAGATCTCCTTTAGTTGTTATACATACATATCATATATATATAAATATATCCCCCTTATCCTATCCTGTCCCCTTTTCTATCCTCTCTCCTATCCTATATATATATATATAAATTTGTGCTTTGCTTATTTTTTCAAGTCTCGTATGAAAGGGTTTTTAGTATTGATTTCAGTATTGAAAACAGCTAATTATACAATCCCTTTGGACCCTTGATATATATCCTTTGGACCTTTGTTTTATATATATATATATATATATATCTTTTTTATGATCAAAAGATCAAAACCAATTTCGAAAATCTTGTATAAATGCAGTACTCCTCTTACAGTAGTAGATAAAGTAATTAAAACAAACGTTGTAGAATCAGATTTTGATTGGATCATATATCAGCATTTTGTCTCTCTCTCTCTCTCTCTCTCTCTCTGCTCCTATGTTAGACAGCATCCTTGTGCCTGACTCTTATTATCTGGACGCGATAGAAAAGGGGTTATTACCCTCAGATTCTCATATGCCACTGATTCGGCCCACAGAAAACCTTTGCTGCTAGCACGTCAATTAATCTCAGCTACTTGTGTTAGAAAAACATCCCAGCCTCCAGATATACATTCCTTGTCAGTAATTTCCTGCCTATAATACCGTCTTTATATTGTTCGTGCAGTAAAGCATCAGTCAGCTTACACACATATTTAAACTTAATAATTTATTGCAATTAAACCTCCTTGAAAGCGATCATTATTTGACGTGGTTGGGTTCGCAGAGCTGGAGAGATATTTTCTGTGGTAATAATAATAATAAACAAGTTTACAAATTGAAGCAGACTATCATGGAAAATATCACTGATACGATCATTACTTCATATTAGTTTCTTTGTTTCATTTCAGAGTTTGAACCCTGCCAGGGCTATAGCAGAGATGAAGAAATTGGTATCTGGAGTACAAAAGAAAGATGTTCCAGAATTACGAAATTAGTAATACTTCTGATTGGCAGCGAATTAGTACATATTTCAAGTATTATATGACCTGAATTATGCTATTTAATTTCTTATATTTCTCCTCCCCTATTTAAAAATTAGTTAAATTTTTTTTTGAGTTCCCAATTGAGTTAGTTCCCATTTATTTATTTACTCAAAAGTGTTTCATATTTTGATTGAAACAATCTTGAATTAAAGTACAACCCAATTCATTATATATAGTAGTTAAAGAAATATTTTACTTTCACCATAATTATTATTGTCTTGTACAATCAGATTGTTGCATAATTTATTGTGTTCATTTTCAGTTTTATTTATTTGATTATTTTTCATGGTATTGCTATTAATTTAAACACTTAAATATATATATTTTAAAATACTAATTTATTTTAAATATTTTTTTTGCAATAGCAATTTGTTTTCATTTCTGCACATTGTGATATTTATTTCCAGCCAATGAGATTGTTATAAGTTTTGATCATTAAATATAGATATCTGAAAGAGAGTTGATTTTTTATTTTTGTACCTCTTAGTTTCTGTAAAGAAATTTAATAATTAAAAATTACCATAAAATTCTTCAAACATTTGTTTGTCATCAAGATATTTTAATTAAAATTGTAACAAAAGTCCATGAGCTTATGCGCTGCGTCGTTGGAAATAGTAAATATAGTTATTTTTTCAAATTGCACGATAGAAGACAAAGTATGTGATAAACTGAAGAAAGTAGGTAAGTAAAGTTTAATTTTAATGGGTATAGTTATATATTATTGTTGCTGAAGCTTTTAAAAGTAACTAAATACTCCAAAAAAAAAAAAATAGTATTAGAAAAAAAATAAGAGAAAGTGGCTGTTATCAGTTTATGGCCAAGAGGTACTTTTAGCTGCCGGCCGGCGTTGTGTTGGCAATGAAAGTTCCTTCAAGTGGGCATGAGCGATTTCCCTGGATCCAGGGTCACAAAATGGCGTTCATGTTTTGTCCCGCCGTCAATATTAGGAGTTCTTTTAAATTAATATTTATTCTTACAGTATTTATTGACGTTAATTAGTATTCTTTAGATATTTATATAGTTTGTTTAAAACATTGTTTTGAAATAATATCAAGTGAACGGAAGTGTAAATACTCGTACAGTTGAATTTTTCTATTTTATTGTATTGAATGTTAAAATTTGCATAAACTTAAATGGAAAATATGGAATTACTACTAACAAGGTAAGCAACAAATTTGTGCTTTGCTTATTTTTTCAAGTCTCTGTATGAAAGGGTTTTTAGTATTGATTTCAGTATTGAAAACACCTAATTATACAATCCCTTTGGACCCTTGATAACCAAGAAAGTAAAAGTTTTGAAAAAAAGTTGTTGATATTAAAATATTGTTGGTTTAAAGTGAAAAAATGTTGAAGATTTAATTTAATTAAGCTGTATTTAGTTTGTAATATCATTTTTAGTTGTAATATCTAAGAAATTTTTGAATTCTTGTTTATCATTTCATTATATTTTTTAATCTTAGTATGAACTGTTATTGATTGAAGTGCTTTTTAGGGGCTATAAATTTACAATATACAAAATTTGCTTAGAGTGCTTTTATTGAAATAATCTTATTACAGAAATCTTATTTCCATTTCTCAGCAATTTAGATGTCTTATTACAATAGTTTACGAATTTTATATTGAATGCTTTAGTTATTTTAGTTAAGTAATCCAAATTTGCTCTTTTAATAAAGATCAAAACAAATCTTTTATGCATTTTTCATAAGTATTGTCTGCCATTTTGTACTGAAGCCAGCTGAATGTTCTCTGATAAGGTTCATTTTTATGAAAAATTAAATCTCCTAAACTCTTGCAAACCTAGATGTATACAATCACCGTAATAATATGACAAGTTTTTAGTGTCGTGGAAAGGATTGCAAATTGCATTAGTTTTTTGAGAGTTAGGGATTCACAGAGCATTTTAGAGATTTTTATTTTCTCCCCTTGAATATATTATTATTTTCTCGTTCGTAGTTAGTGTTTGTTTGGGATTCACTACCGACCACCACCAGCTACCATATTTTTGTCTAAAGTTTGGTGTAGCCTAACCATGGATAGAAGTAAAGAACGTCTTAAATTAATTATAATTATTTTGAAAGTTGAAGAGAATAAGCAATGAATAAAAATGTTGTGTGAGGAAATGCACTCACAGAAAGAAGTTTGCCGGATTTGTATCAATAAGGAAATGAGATCTTTTGTTAAATTTTGACCTTATAAGATTTAGTAAGGTTAAAATAGTGTAAGGTTTTTCAGAAGGGCTACTAGTGTAATGATTACATATCAGTAACACGAGTTTTTTTGAATGTTTTTTTAAGATGGTCGAGAAGAAAAGGGTGAAGAGGAAATGAGCTGTTTACTGTTAAACATACAATACAGGCCACGCATTAGTACATCTTTTAACAACTCAGATCATCAAAGATATTGTCGTTTCCTTCTTTACTTAACCACAAACGAAGAAATTGAGAAATAATCTGACCTATAAAGCAACAACGAGAAAATTCATTTGTTATTGTTTTATTTTTATTTATATGAAATATTCATGAGTAACTATTTTACCGTACCAGATCTGTCCACTTTTAAAACAGTCAAATCATGTTTATGTTCGTATGACATTGTAATACCATATCGAATGTTTATTATAATAATAATTAAGCAGTTGTCATATTTCCTTTGCCTTATTACTATAGTAGGAAGTATAGCAAAGTGTGTCAAATTTTCGAAATTGAATTTTCAAAGGAAATATTTGCTTTGTCCCTGGGTAGGAAAATTTTTTTAGCCAATGTCTCTGAATGTTTATGAATAAAATACCAAAAACGAAAAATCACAGAAAGCTCAGACTTGATATTTCATGTAGGTTCCATTACCTTCATCTGACATGAAGGTTTCGGTCAGAAATACTAACCGGAAGTGAAACTTTATGAATTTTCTTTTTTCAGTTTTCGCGGTTGCTCAAAAATGGCCCAACGATTTTCTTTAAAGTTCCATATTATACTCATACATAAATCCTTATCTCTATTATTTGAAACATCTTTCCAGGGAAATTCATTTTTTGGGATTCCGAGAGAGCCCAACATTTGGCTTTCTCCGAACTGCTACTACAGTAAGTATAGCTTTACCACCCATATTATTTAGATGTGTAAAAAGCATTGCTCAATAATAATAAAATAAAATTAAGAAAACATCGGCTAGCCATAAGTGCGATTTTACTGAATAATTTTAATTTGCATATAATGTAACTACTACTGTTATTTGAAACATTTTCCTCCCAAAATTGTTTTATTTATTATGGTGAATCTGTAACTAAGATTTCAAATGTAATTGCGATTTGCTTTACGCGCCACCTTTTAGACTACAGTGTAATCACATTCAGGCACCATTTTATCTTAGGGATTAACTGGTATACATCTACGCACTCCATTTTTATGTTAAGGCACTAAATATTGAGTAAAAGTTCCAAGTTTAAATAAAATAAATAATAAAATTTGTCAATTTTATAATTGGATTGTAACAGAAAACAAAAGCCATTTAAGAAGGTATAATTTATATGTCTTCCATTTTGTGGTAAATATAAAATAATTCATTTTGTTGGCGCATTCTAATTTAAAAGCACCTTCTACTGTTTATCATGATAATTCATACTGATGGTTTTATTTTCAGTAGAGGATTTGCAAACCAATGACTCCTCATTATTCAAACAAATGTGTGGTAGTGGATGGGTAATGCGCTGAGGCTAGCACTACCAGGTAGCGCCCGTCAACAAAAATCACAGAGTCCTTATTTATTTTTTCTTTAATCTTATTTTTAACTGATACATTTTACTTGGAAGTTGGAGGAGTCGATGATGATTAAAATTAGCAGAGTTAAGAAATATTAAGAATTCCGCCTATAAGTAATTTCTATAGAAAACTAACTGTTAGTGAGAAACACATTTATTAGTCATTTACAAACGTAAATAAATGAAGTGCTGCTACAAACAGCACTATATCAGGTTGCTAAAAACGCAGCTTATTTATCAGTCAAAGAGATATTAAGAACAACCGAATATATTCAAACATATTAAGACTTAATAGTCATCGTCAAGAAAATAACATTTATAATCAAATGAATAATAAAACATTAGGTTTAGTCAGTATAGCATGAGCCACTAGTCAAAGAAAATAAATGACGGGCAGAAACCCTCACAACGAAATCTCTCTCCTCGAATTTGTCCAAGAATTTCTCTTTCACATTGGGAATGCTTTTCTCATATATTTCTCTTTTCTCACTAATCTTGGCCGTTAATTCGTAAGTGTTAAGCTAGTGTTGACACTTGGTGTGGTATTCTCAAGTTAAACTATAGTTTTTAAGAAATTCAAAAAGAAAATGTTTACCCTGAAGAAGGGAATAAATTTGCCGAAACGTCGGTGAAAATTTGAAAAAAGAGTTTTTTTGTGACGGAACCCCAACGTCCATTTTACAATTACAAAAAATAATATATTTAAATTCTAGCATGACATTCCAAGATGTAGGAAACATGTTAGAAAATTTACTTCGATAATATAGTCAATTTCATCGCTGGCCCATGTTACAGACACACCATTAGAAGGAAAAAAGACAACCCATTGGATACAGAATTGTTCCATTTACGAATGATTCACGTATTTTGATAACTCTTCATTTCATTATTAAAAAAGTGCTTTATCCTAATTAATAGTAATAATAGTAACAATAAAAAGCCATTATTAATAATTACTTATATAATGTAATATAAAAGAGAACTTTGTTTTACATTAATAACTGATATGAAATGAAGTTTCAATCTCAAAATACTTCCTCTTACTAGGAGTAAGAGAAAGTAAAAAAAAAAAAAATTAAGATACATGTTGGTACAGAGAAGGACCTTATCTTGGTACCAAACTAAAAAAAAAAAAAAAGAAAGAAAATATTAGGCGTGACCGCAGGCATGGACTGCGTATGAGGGTGGCCCCGAAAAGAGCCTTTGCAGCGCTGCCCGGAGGACGGCTAAGGTGACCCTGAAAAGGGCTGTTCGCCGCTCCGGCAAAAGTGATAAGGACTGTATAGTGAAGGCGCTGCAGCAGGTGAGTCCAGGTTGCCTTTACGTGCACTAGGTAGCCGGCTTTGGGATCCCCGGCAGCGTGGCCAGCATCCCGAAAATCCTCGCTACCAGCTCACCAAGCACAACACTTGTGTGCCTGCACCAGCAATCTCCCCTTGCCGTCTTGTTCTGTTTTCCTTTTCTTCTGACCCAGGGCACTTCCTTGCCGTAGTGATAGTATTTATCGCTGGCTGGTATGTGGCGATATGGTCTAATGGCTTCGTCCAGGTGTACAGGTAACAGGATTATCAAAAATAGCTCGAGCTGACTCAACTGGAACTGGTACAGCAACTCCAACAGCTGGCACCGCCTCCGGCACTATATTTATAGCACAGGCGACGGTGTCGCTATCTATGAACGGAGCCGAGAAACCAAACCGTCGCCAGACCTTGAAGAAGGCCGTCTAGCTGCCTTTTTATTAAATTTGTATAAACATTTATTTATTTCAAACAAAATATAAAATTTAATTGACATAAATACAATACAATAACGATTCAATTTACAGATAGAATAAGTTGGTGTTCCAACAATACAAAAAATAAATTAGATTGTCGATTGAACTGTCTAAATCATCCCTCATTTTGTTTTTGGTCTTTCTCTTCTATATTGGAATCGTGGATACCAATCGGAATTTTTTTGGCTCACCTATTTGGTTTCACTCTGACCATATGGCCTGCGCAACTCCACTTTAATTGGAGTACGGTCTTCTTGGCATCGCAGACTCTATATTGTTATTTTGGCTGCCTTATCGCTCTATCTTCGCTGTTTCTCACTTCTAACAAACTTCTTTCCATAGTCCTCTGAGTTGTGCCCAATCTCCATAATATTCTCTTTGAAGTTGGCCTAGTTTGACATTC
The DNA here is from genome assembly GCA_011037195.1 of Triatoma infestans. Lineage (NCBI taxonomy): Eukaryota > Metazoa > Arthropoda > Insecta > Hemiptera > Reduviidae > Triatoma > Triatoma infestans. Next base: position 99,693 of record JAAEAF010000377.1, read on the forward strand.
ATATGTTTGTGAGGGAATGATACAGCCGTCAGAAAGTCAGAAAGTATATGCACATATTGCTCTTAAAGATAAACTTCATGACGAGATCTTTTTTCTATTAAGTGCAATACTTCTTCTAATTTCTCTTGGGACAATTTCCTTAAAAGATGTAAGTTATCCGAAATAATCTGTTTTCTCAACCTATTTTAGTATTTTCACATGTATTGTTATGTATTGTTGTATCTCTTTTTGCCATTGGTCATGATTATAGTTTTCTCTCCACTTACATTCAGCCCCGCTTTTTTTCGTGCATCATTCAATTCGGAAGACAGTACATCAGCTGTGTTTACAAAGATAACGTCTTCGGCAATACGTAAATTATTTGTTTTAGTATCATTATAATTGACCCGCAGTTGTGCTAAGCCAAATTTCTGAACACCTGCTCGAAAATACAGTTGAAAAAATCTGGAGATAAAAAATCGTGTTCCCCTGTATATGAAAGTCGGGTCCTGGTTTCTCTACTATAACTCTGGATAACTGTTTTTGTATCACTGATCTATTATTCTGATGGTAGTACTATGTACGCCTTAGAGTTTTAAACTGGTAATAAGGAAGCTATGATTTATTGAGTCAAATGCATGGTCTATGAAAGGCAGATAGATAATAATGTGATATTTACATTTTTCTATTATTGGATTTATTGAGTGTTTTTTGAACTGCAATTTAATATATTATATGCGCATGAAGTGGGTTTCGTTTGAAGGCATAATAGAGGGATATTGGCAGATTTTTGGTAAACAACGAGTTAGTAGAAAACCTCTAATTTTAGAAAGAAATGATGAATGGAGAAGTGCTGAGGTATTGTGCTGTATGCCCGTATATGTGCCTTATCACTGAGATGTGTATTATTTATGTATTGTTTGGATAATTGTTGGAGTCGTAACTCACTTACCAGTTTGATATTGCTATTCACTTTCTCGCTTCTCTCTCTTTGTGTACAGATTGATATTTGTGTTGCAATATGGTGACATAGGGCTATCAGACATGCCGTAGCCAAATAGGATTTTCTTTTTACTAGTGAGATGGAACACATTGTATGAAAAACCATCAGAATAAGAGTTAGTGGGTTAAAGAAAATTTCGTGGAATATACATTTTTAATAAACTAATAAATCAGAGTTGGTAACACTGGGCGAAAGCCAAAATTGTTGGTGGAGGTATAAACAAAGGAACGGAAAGAGGGGAAACTCCAACTCAGCACCACAATTTACACAGTTTTACGAGTTTTAGTGGTTGCAGCAGCACTGCTTCTCTTTGTATCAACCCCATTAGAGAGGATAAACAATATTTGGATGTGCTGGAGAAACTCGCTCGTCCACTGTTTACTTATTATATTAGGCATTTACAACCGCATTCCATCACCACTAAAATGATCTCTTTTTCAATTGATCCTCTCGTATATAATTTTAGGGCAATGCTAAAATTCCAAATTTGAAGAAAATCGGTTAACAGCGACTTTAAAGAATTGGTTTTTGGGCTGAACAATTTCCTTAGAGAATTAAGTGCACAGAAATAAACATATTACTTTTAATTTGAAACTCTACATTAGAGATTTCTGAGTTTTTTCGAATTTTCTATGAATCGGATCCATCACTCCTAGCTCAGCCTAACTAATCGTTTAGTAAACATTTCAAGTTTGATGGAAAGAACTGTATAAAATATACATAAGCATATAAGCTTGGAAGTATTTTTAAACATTGCACTATGAAAAAGTCGATATTGTGCTGCAGCTCTTCAATGGTCAACTGGGGCATGTTGGTTCATACATTTGTGAATGCTTACAAAGTAGATAAAGATGAACAGGATATGGCAAGATGCATTTATTGCACTTTGCTAAAAGAAATATTGGCACACAGCTTCACTGCTGTATGAAATGTAACCTTTTCATGATCAAAGCAAACTTATCTCGTATATCCGTTCAAGTATTTTATTTTCAGTGATGCATGAACACACTGTTTATATATATATAAAAGAAAAGTACATGGCATACTAGAGTATATATTCGCAGTTTTTTTCTTAATATTAGTATTTGGTTGGTTGGTAGAGGGAGTGGCTGTATAACTCGTGAAAGTTCCATTGTAGCTTCCTTGAATATTATGTAGAACTTAGTACACTGTAATGTGTTATTGTGTAATTGGTAGCGTGACAGTGGTATCTCTGCAGGCTATAATGAATAAACACTCCGTTGATGAGGAAGTTCACCAAATAAGCGCTGCACAACTTATTTATTAAATATAATAAATAAGTTGTATATTACATTAAATATAATATAAGCAATAGCTGATATCAGCCGCATCGTCGCTAGGCTCGTCTCCAACGAGTTCTTCTCCCCTCTCTGTCACGCCCATCCCCACGGTTCGTAGTAATAGCCTACAGCTTGAAAGTATCACGCTTACCCTTCGAGCCCCTAGAGCTTTATTTAGTGTCACCAAGATCCAGAAAAAAATCGTATATTAACTCGGCAGTTTAAGAGCTAAGTTTTGCCTAAATCAACATTTCTTCGAATGTTTAAACTAAGCAGTCTAAGATTAGTAATCAAGAGTTAAAATTCAACATTCAAAAAGCAGACAAGCATTCATGCAAGCGTCATTCGAGAACCTACTAAATTTTATCGAGCCCCACAGTCTTTAAATATATCTCTCCCTTAATACTGTACGAATATTAGTTGAGCGTATAGCCAGCTTGTAACCACAGTTTTTCATTTTCTTTTTATGTAAATATCATTTAGTAAATAAACTATTTTTGAATTTCATTAAACTTGAAATTTTAACTACACACATAAAACCTATCAGTACTGTTGGAAACATTTTTGGAAAATTGATTCAATTGAGGTGAATTTAGGCTCATCTTTAATCTCTCCGACAGCGATTGATAGTAGTCACAAAAATAGTTTGTACTAATGAGATTCGAATTAATCTAATTATTTTGTGATTTCACATTAAAGGAATACCTTGGAAGGAAATACCTTTGAATTACCATTGAAGGAAATCTCTTTTTAAAAGGACCGGACAAGCAATTGATGAGGAAATACGGGACTTGAAGATATACAAACATTAATAAAACAAAATTATAGATTATATGTTTATTTATGTTCTATAGCTCCCTAGAGGAGCCGATGGCTGCTGGACATCTAAACACCTGCTTGTCTCTGGACATTGTCTGCGAAAAAGGTTATAGAAATGACATGGAGAAGAACTCCGCAATATACTGGACTGCTAGATGATACATGATGGCTGAAAAAGCCTTGCAAATGGCATAAAAAAAAAGAAAAGAGTTTGTATAGCTTTAAGGCTACTATACCTCATCCCATGCATATCACGTACAGTATAATAGCCATCATATTTCCTTTAATGTGAAATCACATAATAATTGAATTAATTAGAATCCCATTTAATATAAATAAATTTTGTTGATCCAATAATTTTATTTTTATACACAAAATAATATGTAATGATAAATTTACTGTTATTATATTTTATTTCAAACCATTGTGAGATAACCTGTATACAGATCTGTATTCCGATCTTTTTTATAGCTATCAGAGCTGTATTTCATTCAAACGGCTTTAACTTATTGTCCATTCTTTGATATCCTTTGGACAGGACAAGCAAAAAATAAAACAAGCTGAAGATGACTTCATCAGGTCGAAACGTGCTGTTTGTTCAGTGAATGAATAATTAAAATTGTGAAGTGTAGAAGGAGTGGTAGTCATTAATCTACCCCTGGTGATAAGAAATCCAACTGTTCACTAATACTAAATTCTTATAATAAAGGTTTGTGTTTTTTTTTTGTTAATAAAAAGAAATTCTCAACGAAGATGAAACCGAGTATTTTGTTTTTTAATTTTTTTTTTTTTAGCCAAAATTTAGGAATAATAAAAAGAAGAAAACGTTATTCCTTTTCGTAATACATGATTATTGTAGGGTGATAAAAATGTTGCCTGCTGCATGAAACTAGTGAGATGGTTGTTTATTAGACTGTCTGAAACAACAAACATGTGTCGGCATATTTAAATTTATTTACAGCTATCATACCATGTCTTTTCATTGAGAGGGTTAAAGAGAGTGTGAGTGAGAGAGATTATATATATATATATCATTTACCTTCTCTTCCTCTCTGGGTCACCTCTCTCTGATATATTTGGTGGTTGTGTGAGGGGGGAGAGAGGGAGAATTATATATAAATGGCTATCTACACTAATATTATTTATGAACAGTGGTTGAATAAAATAGTATTGTGTAGTGAGCAAACAAGAATGAAGCTAAAACACAGTTGAAATGAATTTCCCAGTTCGATTCTCATGCAAGTTGATCTATGACTGTTCGCCATATTATAGGGGTGTCACTACTCCATGAGAGTTTGTACTTGGTGGGTCGGAAACCAATCTCTGCTCCATTTTCGCTCTACCTGTTTTTCTATTCATTCTCAACTAAGCCTGCCTGCTACCTGTGCAGATAAAACTGCAACCCTGTCCGTACAGAAAGTCTCTCTAGGTAACTAATTGGAATGTGTAGGAGTTGTCGTATTCTAAAAACTTGGCTTTCATGATGACACCTTGAAATGGCACCTTTAAATGTTTGAACTAAAATTAATTTACACAGCTAAATTGCTGACCTTTAATCATGGAATTCGAATAATAAGAGAGACAAAAAAGTAAAACAGTGATCTTTAGAATCACTTTCTCGCCGATGCTAATTTAGTTTCTAATACAGATTGGCCTAGAAGAAACGCTATTTTGTTATCAGTGAAAGATTCTCCTACAAAACTACCTCTCCTCTAAACCAAACTCTGAAGAAAAGAGATATGAAAAGAAAAGACAGAGTTCTTCTAAAATTATACATTAATATACACTTACAACATAAAGCACTTACAACACAAAATCTTAAAACAAAAATCTAGTCTCACTGTAATTTCTATTTAATCATTGCTTAAATTTAAGCGCTGCGCAAGTCGCCCGAAATTGGTCGATGACCACAAAAAGAAGCAGGCTATCATGGAATATATCTCTGATGCTTTCCAGCTCTGCGGACCTAACCACAACTACAACAACTTTAATATTGTTATTAAAATCAATATCAGCTCCCTAAAATCAAAATGCCAAAAAAATGTTGCATATAGTAGTAACAAAAATGAAAAATAAAGACCTATAAATGTGTATTTAGTGTACCAAGTTTAAAGAAATTCATCATATCCTTTTTTTTTTACATTTCCAATATAAAGTGTATTCTGCCTGTAATGCTGTTGTCTGTAAAGCTAATGTAATGACGTGTACAACGTGTGCAGGTACCCCATGCAGTGATGGCCCTGTTAGAATGATTTGTTTACGAAGTGAATGAAATGTTGCATGGGAAATGTAATTATGCTAGTTCATAATGTCGTTCAGTGAGGTCTGTCAGTCAGTATCAAGTTTGTCTACGGTGGATGTAACAAGTCTTATGGCCATCTCCTTTTAGTCTTCTTTCTGAGAGTTGTTCGTAAATTGTTGATGAGAAGATTTGTTTGACATGGTACTTAGTATACAGTCGATGTGCTGCTTGTTGTACTGTTTCAGTGTTGATGTCTTTATGTATTGTTTCGTTTGTAACATAGAAATGAGATGGAAGGATAGTTCGCAGTGTGCGAGATTGGAATCTTGTGTAAGATAAACTGTCAATGTCAACACACAATAAAACACCAAAAGTATTAATCACAGTTTCTCTTTTATTTCTTGTTTATAATCTGACACCATACAATGAACAAAAATCATTAACATAATTATTAACACAATACTCATCTCAATAATAATTTCAATACTTACATACAGACACACTCACCACAGCCTCCTCAATCAATTTTCATGCTTGCTTCCAACATCCTCCCACCTTGGGACATGGCGAAGCCATGTCTCAACAGGAACCTACTCTAAAAATCTTCTAGGGACCTTAATTCTTCTACCGCTCCTAGTACGTCTCTCCAACTCTGGTTGGGAAGGAATCTCGTCTGGTGTAGAAGGTTTCTGAATTTCATGTGAATCACAGTGCACTTCCAAGGGGTGCACTCTTTTTACTGATCTAAGTAACTGTCCTGACTTAGTACGGAGCCTGACAAGACGTACTTCTCCATCAGCTCCAGGAAGTAGTTCTTCAACCAGTGCCAAAGGCCAATCTAACCTCTTTGCGTTGTCATCGCTTATTAGGACTACATCCCCCACTGTTATCTTGTAGTCTTGTTGTTTCTTTGGTTCCTGTTTCAATAGTCCTAGGTATTCTGATCCGAATCGTCCACGTAGTTCCAGACTTAATCTTCTTCTGTACCGGACGCGTCGATTCAAACTTTCATGGTCCGCTGCATCTAAAACTGAAATACCAGATTCTTGCAGATCCTTGATAAACATAGCTGGCGTCAACGGTGTCAGATCGGTTGTACTACCAGAAATGTATGTAAGTGGTCTACTATTCATCACAGCCTCACAATCAGTCAATACTGTATACAATTCTTGAAAGGTTAGACTAGCTCTTCCCAAGACCCGTCTCAGTATATTTTTTAAAATTCTAATTAGACGCTCCCACCAACCTCCCCACCAAGGAGCTCCAGGTGGAATGAATATCCATTTAAGGGGGGGATCCTCAGTCGCAGTCGTGATTTTCTCCCACTCAATCTTGCTTAAAACATTCTCGGCACCAACAAAATTTGTACCATTATCAGTATACACGACTTTGGGTCGGCCTCTTCTATTCACGAATCTTCTGAAAGCTTCTAAAAAAGCTGGTGTAGAAAGAGCGTTGACCAATTCCAAATGGACTGCTCGGTATACTGCACAGGTAAATAAGCATACGTACGCCTTATCTCCATTTCTCAAATATAAAGGACCAGCATAATCTATGCCCGTCGTCTCGAAAGAATACGCGTCTCTAACTCTGTTTGAAGGGAGAGCAACTGGGGCCGTCTCCAAGTGCTTACTGGTAAATCTCTTGCAGCGGATGCACTTATTAATTGCCGACTTTACCGTTCTCCTGCCTCCTAACAACCAAAACCGTTCTCGTAGAAGGGTGAGCAAAGTCTGTACTCCTGCATGACTATTTTTTATATGCTGCTCATAAATCAGTTTCTCTACAATTACATTGTGCGAAGGTAAGATAGACGGGAACTTGAACACATCTGTATCGTCCTTCATTGTCAATCTCGTCTTCACTTTTAAAACTTCGTCATCATCCGTAAAAGGCAATAGTGAGCTAAGTCTTGGATCTTGAACTCCAGCAAACGCTTCCTTTTGAATCGTTCTGATCAAACAGTTTTCAGCTCGTACTAATTCTTCATACGATAATTCTCCAGAGGACCTCTTCCTTCTTTCCATTGAGCTATTATTGATAAATCTCAAACACCATCCTATCATTCTGATTATTCTTATATAGCTGGAAAAGTAGACCAATCTGTTCGAGAATATATCTTTCTGTTCCATTTGAAAATAGGCTAGGGTTACTCTTCTAGCTCGTTCTTGACCAATTTCTGCTTCATTCGTTTCTGGTTGCTCTACTGGCCAGCTTTCAAGGGGTTGATACATCCATTCGGGTCCCTCCCACCATGGAGATGCTGTCAACTGCTGCACAGAACAACCGCGACTGGGTAGATCAGCAGGATTACTGTTCCCAGGTACGTGGTGCCATTCACTGAGGGCCGTCAGTTCTCGTATTTCTTGAATGCGATTTCTTACGAACACACCCCAGTGTTCTTTCCTTTGGATCCACGCAAGAACGGTCGTGGAATCTGACCAGTGGTATCTGGCGACATTCCGAAATTGTAATTCGGTCAGGACACTTGACGCCAGTCTTGCTCCGATGAGAGCAGCCAAAAGTTCTAGACGAGGAACTGTTATGCTAGATAAGGGTGCGACTCTGTTCTTCGCCTGCACTAATCGTATGGAGATTCCCAAAGATGACTCAACTCTTAAATATATAACTGCAGCATATGCTTGCCGGCTTGCATCCACAAAAGTATGTAGGGACCAGCGAGCATCGCTGTCCATAGGTCCTAAAAGCCATCGTGGAATTTGTAAATCTCTCAAAGCAGGTAGCTGATCATACCATGCTATGAATCTCAGCTTTATATCCTCTGGAACAGGGGCTTCCCAGGTGTAACAGTATCTTAGGTCTCAACGATATCGGCGAACAAAACCCAATAGGGTCAAATATCTTGTGTGTTATAGATAATATCTTCCGTTTGGTGACATTATCAACGCTTTTCAGTGAATCAATAGCACCGTCAGTTAGTTGTAGGGTATCCGTCTGCTTGTTCTATTCAAGTCCTAAGAGGGGTGTCGGATCATTAAAGCCGTCATGAGAGTATTCCCATCCCCTTAGATCAAAACCACCTTTAGCCATTATGGCTTTCGCTTCTTGTATGAACTCCCTTAAGTCTTCTTCACTGTCGACGCTGGTGACACATTATCCACATAAAAACTTCTTAAGAGTTTCTTAATAATTTCTGGATTGTAGAACGAATGTTTTTCTTTAATTAACGCGAGTTCAGTCTTGACGTGGTGTTGTATGACAGCTCCAAGATGATACGGACTGCAAACAACACCGAAAACTACTCTGGTGTGACGATAAACGATAATATCGCTTTCTTTATTGTACCAAAAAAATTTGAAAAAACTTCGGTCTTCTTCAGCTAATTTGATCTGTAAGAAAGCTCTCCTAATATCCGAAACAACTCCTATTTTCTTCAAGCGGAATCTAAACAATAGAGAAGGAATAAGCTCAATTAAATTAATGCCCCTTTCAAGACAATCATTAAGAGAACATGTACCTTTCCCTTTTGCGGATGCATCAAAAACCGGTCGGATAGGACCTCGTTACGCTGT
>JAAEAF010000378.1:0-40898 GCA_011037195.1 Triatoma infestans
TTTACTTGGGTACCAAGCCATATTGGGGTGGCGGGTAACGAACGCGCTGATAAAGCGGCTAAACGAGCCGCTTCTAATAGTTCGGATGGAAACATACATGTGCAGCCCAGGTATGTAAGGCAAATGATGTAAAGAAAATGGCAGCACCAATGGAGTTGTACAAACGAAAAATTGCAAGAAATAAACCATTTGTCAATAAAGCAAAAGTAGAAAATTTTCCACGGAAAGAGGCAGTAATTTTAACAAGATTGCTTATTGGGCATACACGTGAGACCCATGGGCATCTCTTAATAGGTGGAAGGAGACCGATGTGCAGGTTATGTCGGGAACGGTTATCAGTGGCACATATATTGGAAGGGTGCCAAGCGCTGCGGTAATATAGAGAACGAGCAGGTTTGTCAAATGACTTTCGTGCAACATTAAAAGAGGGTTCGCCGTTTATAGGAAGGCTATTTTCCTATTTAAAGAACATTAATTTTTATCATAAGATTTAGATTATTCTGAATTTCGGTTGAAGGGGGAGGAATATCAAGTACTGTCCCCATGAATGAGAAGGTATGAATGTATTTATTGAAAAGAAAGTCAGTGTGAGAGGATTTAGGCTAAGAATGAGTGGAAAGTGAATGTATTTATTAGCGAGAATGTTGGTGTAAATGTCTTGGATAATATTTTATCAGGGGGTGTAAGGAATATTTATAAAAGTACTTCACCCCCAATATAGAGTTTATAGTTTATAAGTAACATTAGTTTTGCCTTAATAAGGTGGAGAGAAATCTATAGAAATACCCTTCTCTTCACCATTTCCTGTTTTGGAAAATAGCCTTCTTATAAATAATAGCTTACATTGACGTATAGCAATAAAGGTAATCATTGTATAAAATACTTCATTCATAAGTGAATATTTGCAATCCACAATTGTAAGAAGGGGTGGTATAAAGTTCAGAACTTTTTTTTTTTTTACTCCACCCTACAGGAGAGAGGTACAGAAGGGATGGTACTTATACTTATACACGGCTGATGTTTCCTCACCCATCGACAGGTTTCGATGGTTTTTTGTGTTGGAGAATCAATGCTGTTTTTTAACTCGCTCGGGCTCCTCACACCTTCCTTGAGAAGCTGTGATGGATGTTGCGGGTAATTAGTACCATCTCAGATCGTGAAACTAGAATAATTGTAATGGCGCTAATGACCACTGAAGTCGATGCGCCAAGAGAAAAAAAAAAACCTTTTATGGTACCACTAAAGAAACCATTTTTGACATTTCAAACAAAAATTGGAGGAATTTTGGAGAATCCGTTCTACTAAACCCACTCTGTTTAAGCTTAAATGTTTTGTAAATTGGGTGTTGAGGTTCGGTCATACAAAAGAACTATTTTTAAATTTCTATCAACGTTTCGGCAAATTTATTGCCTTCTTCAGAGTAAAAATTTTCAGTTAGAATTACTTACAAACTCTAGTTTAACCTGTGACATACCATCACCCAATTTGTTTAGCTGATAATATATCTTGAAGAAAAAAAAATCATTAAACCGACGAAGAACTTAAGATCTTAGCACTTCATTCTTGAAGGCTGTCCAATATTAAAAGCCGTGGAATGTTCAAATTTAATGTCATAAAGAAAAATTATGTAAAAATCTCGCTATTTTCCTTTGGAATTATTTTACAAACTGAATTTCCAGCTTAAAGTAAATGGTAGCTACGAAAGAGGATAAATAACAATAGATAAATAAAATAAAACTGACATTTCATGCGCTACAATCCAATAGAGTATTGCCGGAGAATGTAATAATTTGTTAAAATAAGAATATTAGAAAAGTACGTAATACTTACTTATAAAAATAGACTTGGTGATGGTATGTCAAAGGTTAGTATTTGTAATTTTAACTGAAAAATTTTTACCCTGAAGAAGGCAATAAATTTGCCGAAACGTTGGTAGAAATTTTTTAAAAAGAGTTCTTTTGTATGGCCGAACTTCAACATCCAATTTACAACATTGAATACACCGGTAACCTGGCAAGTGTGTGAATGTTTGTATGAATGTGGATAGGTTTAGGATCTTCATAGAGTGTGAGAAATATAGAGTACTCCACTCTCTTGTAAACAAACGTATGTGAGAAGCGTAATTGTATTTTAATGGATAAATGTATTTATAAGGATGAATGTATTTGTAAGGATGAATGCATTTATAAGGATGAATGTATTTATAAGGGTGCATGTTCTTTTTGTAAGGATGAATGTACTCACAGGATAAATGTAAATAATACACGATCAGAATATAGATGATAAGAATGATAAGAGGAAATATGTCTGACTGTACTGATGATCAATTAATTTTTGAGCTGCTAAACTAATCAAGCAAAATTAAAACAGTAAAGCAGCATTATATTGAAATAAAAAGGTTAAGATTGCATCTGTTTCGTTAGATAGCTTTTTTCGTCCCAATAATGTTTATTAAAAAGTGTGTCTATTGGGTTTATTAAAAGGTAAAGTGTCCATTTAATATAGTTCAGGTGCAGAGAACCATTGATGTTATGCACCTTTCAAAATATAAAAAAAAAAAGAATACAGCGGTCGTAACAACACCAAAACTTTAAGCTTAAACCTTAGCGCTTCGAAGACCATGCATCTCTTGTAAGTGCCATTTTTCCCTAACAATATGCGAGAGATTGAAAATTGATACCACCTCTTAAAAACTAGAATTATTTAGCGATAGAGAGATTTCTCTTGAAGACCTATTGCATCATAACCTATTTGGTCTAAATTAGCGTAAAAATGGACTATATTGTGAGTATTAAAATATAAATAACTTAGAAGTTAAACTAAATTGAATATAGCGCTGAAAAAATAGTCAACTTTTTTGTTGTTCTTTCAGTAAATTATGTTTCCTTATATTGCAAAAATATTATTCATAAAAGATGAGAAATATAATTCTGACCTTCATAAATATACTACTTGTTAATTGAAGTGTTAGGACAATTAATTCTAAAACAATTTATAAGTGAACCCATTAATTGCAAACAGCCAAGTTGAGTACTCTTCAATGATCCAACCTTTTCAACATCTATCTTTACGTCGTACTATTACATTGTTTATAACCTTACACTATGGTACAGATTTAATTTGCATTCTAAAGAGTTACCACCTGTCACCTGTAGTATTTATTATTCCAATCAATAATTAAACTATTGTTTAATAAATGTGTATGTAAATATTTAGCTACATATTTAATAAATTGATATATTAAATTAGAGCATCTAGATAAATAAATGTTATTAAATAATCTATAAAAAAATAAAATAAAATCAAAAGTTTGGTACAAACATGAAGTTCTTTTACTATTATTAAGTAAATGATTTGGAAATTTCCATTTTAGCATCAAATTGTTTCCATTCTCTTAATTGCTTCTAATCACTTAATTAGGGTATAATTAGTGTTAACCCATTGGTTAACACATTCATTAAAATGGCTAAACGGTTCTTTTGTTAAAAGCTTTGCCAAGAAATTTTAGTTTGTTAATTAGAAATAGTAAAGCGATCTAGTCAAATTTTCGATATTGTATTTTTAACAGAAATAAAAGTTTTTAGCTAATGGCGCTTGTGGATGTGTGTTTAGTCAAAACTAATTTTCATTAAATTCTACCAATGGACTCGCGATAGATAGAGGTTTTGGTTAAAATCGCTAGAACCTGAATTAACACTTTACTAAATGGATGTTTCATTTTATCAATGTGGCAGTGAAAACGGCCGCTTCAACGAATTTCCTTAAATTTGATATTAACAACTACACATATTACTGGAACATTTATTCGAAACATTTTGCTGGGAGAATTCATTTTAGTGGTGATTAGCGGGCTAATTTATATTTAATTAAGCTGTTAACTTTTAATAGATATTAACATTTCATGTTCTTATAATTGAAAAGGTCTATTGATAAATAATTAAATAATTTAGAAGAATACACGAATGTTGAGTTCGAAATTGGTGGGCAATGTAGGAGAAGGCTTAATACCCTAGCTCAGATGGGCAAGCTACAGCTTTTCTGGGTTTCCGGGTATGCGGGCATAGAAGGCAATGAGAGGGCGGACCTGCTGGCTTGGGAGGGATCCTCCTTACCTTTCTATGGTCCTGAGCCAGCCCTTGCCGTCACTAAGCGGTTCTGCGATAGTCAGATTAAACTTTGGGAGACGAGAGTTTTGAAGAAACATTGAGATGACACGCAGGGATGCCTCCAAGCCACAAGATTTATCAAAGGGACTAAGCAGAGAGTTTCGGAATACCTCCTGTTTCTGAGCAGGATAAAATTAAGGACCTTAGTAGGTGTAGAGTGAATGGGCATAAATATGGGTGCTTAGAATCAGATGTAAGTGAGAGTGGGTAGAACCTTTCGGGGGGGGGGACACACTAGGGTCGAGGATAGGATTTGGCAGATGAACCAATTTCTGGTCACTAAAATTGACGAGACGAGCAAGAAATAGAAATTTGAGAAAGATTGAGATTAGCATCGGCTGTTTGGGGAGAATACTCTCACAAGCCTAATGGAGGCGGGTAGCGGCATTATTTGCTGCTATTCGGATGGCTCTAGACAGAAGGAAACCGGTCTGTCAGGAGCGGGAGCATCGGTTAGTCTGGGGGAAATCTGTGGCCTTGGGTGGTATGGCCACTGTCTTCCAGTCTGAGGTCATTGGCATGTTGCTGCCTTGCGGGGGGAGTGGCAGGGAGAAATTAAAGAGGAGCGGATATTTTCTGATAGTCAGGCCGCACTGAGGCTTTGAGCAAGCCGTTTTGAGTTCGAAATTGGTGGAAGAATGTAGGTGGAGGCGTAATACCTTAGCACGGAAGGGCATAATGCAGCTCTTCTGGGTACCCGGACATGCGGGAATAGAGGGCAATGAGAGGGCGATCCTCCTCACCTTTTTGTGGTCTCGAGCCAGCCCTTGCCGTCACTAAGAGGTTCTGTGTAGTTAGATCAGACTTTGAGAGACGAGAGTTTTGGAGAAATGTTGGGAGGACATGGAGGGGAGCCCCCAGGCTAAAAGATTTATCAAAGAGACTAAGCAGAGAGTTTCAGAATACCTCCTGTCTCTTGTCAGGAGACCTTGGTGGGTATAGTGACTGGACACACTTGAGAGGCTAATCATTTGCATAATATAGAGAGGATGTCTAGTCCCATATGTCCGAACTGTGATGATGGAGTTAGGGAAACGGTGTATCACTATTTATGTAAGTGTCCCCGTTTCGCTGGTACTAGGTTTCGGGTTTTTGGGAGAGTCTCACTCTCATGGGAAAGCCTGGGAGGGTTGGAGCTGAAAGATATTTTAGGATATTGTAGATAGGCCAGCAAACCCAGGGAAGATTAATTAGGGGGATGATTTGGGGGGAAAGGGAGGATAAAAGCCATACAGGATTAGGTACCATGGCGATAGGCATCCATGATTTAATAATAATAATAATAATAGACCATATTTCCGTATATAAATAAATTGCCATGCAGGAAATGAATATTTGCATTTCCGGTGAGAACCCACAGTTTCGAAAATCTAATAGGTTTGCATTATTTCCTGTTAGAGCAATTTAATTATAATTTATTCCATTTTACTTTATATCAGTTATTAAATTGTTTTAATATAAGTTTTATTGGTTATAATATACTTTACAAACTAACCAAACAAATTATTATCTGGCTGCCACAGATTTAATAAAAATGTTAACCATATGAGCTTCAACGGTAATGTGATGAAAAATAAAAGTTTTGTACAGAAAAAAAAAAAAAAAATTTAACAATCTTCTATACAAGAAAGAACCTTATTGACTTTAAGGCCATCTTCTCAATCTTTCCAGTTACATTATGTAAATGCACGTGTGAAAATTATATTTTGTAGGTTCGCCATTTTTAGTAACTTAATTCAAGTTCACTTATGCTCTTGTTTAAGTGTTTTGAGTTTTATCCAACACTAAGTTAAATTGTAAACATTAAGTTAAATTTACAAACTATTAATATTAACACAAGTTTAGCATTCTTTTTGCTGCAGTAACAAGGAATAATGCGATACCACGTTTATCGAATATACAACATTGATTTCATGCATGGAAATAACAAGGAAATGTAGGCTTCACTTTAAACCGATGATATAATTTTCCCGTCTGATAAAATTTTTCTTAATATTGACAAATGTTCCGCCTCATTAAAGCTTCTTAATTTAAAGGAATTAAAGAATTGTTTCCTACCGTTGCAGTGCTACAACAAGGTGCCATCTTAGATAAGAAAGTTAGTCATTATAATCTTAATATTTATGATTTAGATTGTACTGAAGAAGATGTGGTTATTGACTTTGAAGATACAGAATTATCAGGTATATGCAGGGTTGCAAATGAAACTCAATTAACTTCCTGTCAGATCTGAAATTGAAATATTAGCTGATCGCAATAACAATTCTGTGGAATTAAAAAGCAACTCATTTTTCAGCAACGTTAGACTGCCATTTGAAATAGCTAATCTTAAACCGGTTAGTCCATGTGACGTAAAAATAAGGCAAATGAACATTCTACACCTAAAATAGTAAATAGTCCAACTCGGATGCCTACTATTAAAGCCAGACTTATTGAATAATAAGAAGGTAAACTGGTCGTAAACTGTCCTGAACTGTACTGCTGTCGCTCTATTTATATGAATTGAGCTGTCCCTTCCCTTAGTCTGGCCTAGGCGGGGAGTAACTAACTTTTGTTTTATTTAATGCGCTTCTCCTCTCTTCGAATCCTATGAATCTTTAATGATTCAGATCCCATTACAATATATCTTATATAAGTCTAAAAAAAATAGCAGAAAACTGAAAAAAACCTCAATCAATATGTCATTTTTTTTGTTGTTCAATAAATTTTATCAAAGTTGGAATTTTTGCAATAAATATTTTATTTTTTATTAATATTATTAGGATGATTAGAAACGGTATAAATAAAGTGGTATTTCAGTGAAGAACCAGTTGTTCAGCCAAATTTGTTTTATTTTTCACATTATTAGTTACACTAAATTAGAGTCTGCCACTAAACAGCCAAATAAATAAGGCGACTCAATTTGTATCCTAATTTCACAGACAATAAGCATACAAAAAGAAACTGAAAAATAAGAAAGAAAAAACCACGTGAGTCTAATATTTAAATAAATATGATGTGGCTGTTTAGAACATAAAAAATAGTTTCCATTGTAAAATAAACCAAAATGCAAATAACGATAACATAATAAATATAACGAAGCCAGATAAAGGAAAAATAAAAAGAAAAATAAAGACACAAACTACATTCTTAAAAAAAATTAAGATAATAATAAGAAACATATTTCACGATACCAGCAATAAAGAAAAATTGGCTGACTATATATAAAAAATTATCAAACAATTTTATCCAAAAACGAAAGCAGACAATGCTTAAGATAAATAACGAAGCCCACAAAATAGTGCATAGAAAACTTTCACATAAATTGCAGAGTAATAAATGAATTTCCTCTGAGGATGGCACGTTTAGTGCCGAAACGTAAGAAATTTATTAAAAAGATCTGTAACTAATAATGTGAAAAATAAAACAAATATGGCTGAACAACTGGTTCTTCACTGAAATACCACTTCATACAGAAAACTTCGGCCGTCAAAACAGCAATTAAAAGGTATAAATAAACTTAAACATCGCTTTACAGATAAAAAACTAAAAAAAAAGTCTTATCAAATTGTAGCAATTGTTGGCCATTAGAAATGATCAGATGTAGCTATTTGTTGGCTTGTCGGCCAGGAAGAATTCAAGAAAACACCAAAAATAATTTTTAAGTGTTTTTTTATTTGAAACCTGAAGTTTCGATAATCATTGTTTACCTTCTTCAGGGGCTTAAGAGTGAGAATAGTTTGGAAGTCTATCATACATAACTACTGACATAATCAAAGATGTTGTGACAAGACTTCCAAACTTCTCTCACTCTAAGCACCTGAAGAAAGTAAACAATGTTTGCCGAAACGCCGGGTTTCAAATAAAAAAACACTTAAAAATCATTTGGTGTTTTCTTGAATACTTCTTAGCCGACAAGCCAACAAATAGCTATACCTAAAAAAGTCTATAAGTGGATATTTCCGGTTGAGTAATTTTGACAGATAACTTCCTATCGGATCCCCAAACGGAATGTCAAGTTTGAATATTTTGCGGTTTTTGGTATTTTGAGCTTTGCTGTTCACATATATATACACACACACACACACACAAAGACCATATTTTTAAAAAAAAATCAACACTCTTTCGGATTCAGGGGACCTCAAAACGTGTATTTCCGGTGAAAAATGATTTCGGCAATTATACACGATTGCAATACATCCTCTTACATAAAAAAAAAAAGTAGGTTCATATCACGAGAGTGTTCTTGACATATTCTGCACATGGATTTCACTAAAGCTATTTTATAATTCGGTTTAGGTAAAAGTTTGCTGTCAGCTGCCTGTCACATATGGAGATACTACTTTAAAAAAAATAAAACAAAACGTTATTTACAACTTTCCTTCTAGTTTCATTCACATAAAACCCATTCCACTCTATTGTATTGTGTTTCCCAAACTACACCCGTTTAGTATCAATATCACCACAGTTAGGGGGTTCACTAGCCCACTATGATGCAGATCTGATTTATTGAACTTCAATGAAAGCAACTTTATTTGTATTAAAAATGATATACTTGAATTTTTTGTTTTAAAAATTGGTTTTTATATATATATTAGAGAAGAAGGCAAGGTATTATATAGGTCACTCTTTAATTAAATTACCAATTTGGTACTACATAACGCATGACGTAATTTTTTTTGGCTTCCATCTTTAGTTACCCAAACTGTTTGAATTTCATAAAGTTAAAATTAAAACTGAGCTTGTAATCAATCCTTAGGCGTATGTGAAGCACTATGTGAATGAAATTACGCCTTTTTTAAGAGCATCAATTAATTTATTAATCACAGAAATTTTCTGTCATAGCCTGCTTCATTTTGTGATCATCGACCGGTTTCTGACATTCGCCCATTATGAATGAATGAATGATGCTTTATTATTACAAAATGAATACAACTATACAAAATTATATTTCAAACATCTACAAGACATGGTCTTAAACCGTGTGTCAGAGTCTATACTTTATATGTATTCAAACTTAAACTATGCCTGATAAATAAATAAAAATAAGTATATTATTGTGACAATAAAATAAATTGCTATCTCAAAAGCTTATACAACTTAATTCTTTATTATTATTATTTTGATTAAACTTAATAATTGAATTCGGCCACAAGCATGCTTCTATACATTAATCCGTATTTTGTATGCAATGCTAAATTCAACCAATTACTCCCATTTATTAAAGAAACAAATTCTTGTTGGGATAAGGGACTTTTATTAAAATAACGAAATCTATAATCATTAAAAATTGGGCTTTCGACAATAAAATGGAATGTATTTTCAATTTTATTTAAATTACACAGTGAGCATGTAAAGTTGATTCCATAAGCCAAGGCTTATAATTTAGATTAAGCATTTCTCCCCGTATTTTAAATATCAATATTTTATATTCAACGCTTAATTTTTCACTCATTAAAGAGCGATTCAACTCATTTTTCACTCAAGAAACATTAAACTGCAGAGATTTAAACTGTTCATGATACTGTGCATGTTTGGCAAGGAACAGAAATTCCTCTTTCTCGTTATGCATAACTGCAGACAATAAATTGTTTGTTTGTTGTTTCCATATATTGCTAGGATAGTTATCCAATAATATATTAAACCTCTCTGCCAACTGCAACCAACTTTGAAACCAAGAAACCTTGTTCTTTACTACTTGCATTGCAACTAGGTAAGTTAATCGATCCTTCGAACGATAAGCAAAACGTTTAAAACATAGGAGAAATGCAGCTTCAAGGCAAAACCGAAGAGAGTA
Organism: Triatoma infestans; assembly: GCA_011037195.1. NCBI lineage: Eukaryota > Metazoa > Arthropoda > Insecta > Hemiptera > Reduviidae > Triatoma > Triatoma infestans. The sequence goes on from JAAEAF010000378.1 coordinate 9,943, forward strand.
ACCCCTTCCCGTTTCCAAATGCAAGAAATATGTTGGACAGTTTCTCGGTAGATTAAATAATCTTTTTATAAAAAATCTTTGCAGTTTTTCCGCATCTTCGAATAGTTCATAACCCCAGACTTGACATCCATAACAGCAGACAGATCGAATTACAGCATCGAAAATCTTATACTTGGCGGGTAAACTGATCCGATTATTTTTAATAAGATTATAACACACACTTCCAACACAGCGTCTTCCCACAATTAATTTCTCTTTTATATGCAGTTTAAAATTTAATGTCGAGTTCAAGTCAATACCCAAATAATTGTAACTTCTTACAGCCTCAATTGGTTCTCCTTTATATGACCACCTTTCACCCGCACAGTTCCTCTGACCACATTTCCTAAAAATGACAATCTTGGTCTTTTCAAGATTAATACGGAGATTCCAATAATCGGTATGTTTACCTAGTCACTGAATCATCACTTGAAGAACTTTAGCGTCTTCTGCCAGTAGAACGATATCATCAGCATACATTAAGATATTTACTTTAGTCTGGCCAACCATAAGTCCTCCACCAACATATTCGGGCAAATCAAGTATGTATAAAGCAAAAAGTAGTGGGCTTAACAACATCCTTGTCTAACTCCCATCTCTGTAACAAAACTTGGGGAGAGATCTCCGTTACACCATACCGATGCCTCCATTTCGCAGTATAAGCTTTTTATTGCATTAACAAACTTGCTAGAAAGACCCAGAGTGTACAATTTATATAAAAGGTCATTGCGGTCCACACTGTCGAAACCCGCCTTCAATTCAACGAACAGAGCATATACCTTTTTCTTTCACTGTTTCCATTTTGGATGAATAATATTAACAAGCGGGAAAACATGATCCATAGCCGAATGGCCTTTTCTAAAACTGATTAATTCCTTCCACAAATTTCTACTTTGAACCCATGCATTTAACCTTAAAAGCAAGAGAGCAGTATAAATCTTACAGACCGAATTTAAGAAACTAATCCCTCTGTAGTTGCTAGGAGACCCCAAATCCCCTTTTTTAAAAATTGGGAAAACAATGGACTCACCAAAACTCGTTGGGACTATACCACGATTATAGAACTCATAATGCATATACGGGTAATCTTGGAATATTTTGGGTGAATTTTTCAAAATTCGCTTGGCACTCTATCTGTTCCAGGTGCTTTATTAACTTTAGCCTGACTCAATACCAATGAGAGTTCTTCCTCCTCAAAAGGACAGTCAAGACTAGGATCTACTATACTATGGTTCCACCCATAGTATCGGCGAAGCGTCCAAGCCTGGATTGTACAAACTGATAAAATAATCGCGCCAAACACTGGGGACTATCTTATTACTACACAAATGCGCTTTATTTTTACAACTATTCACTAATTTCCAAAATTGTCCGCTATCTTTAACTGAACTAATCTGATCACCCGTATTTTTAAAAAACTCGATTTCTTTTTTCTTACATAAGGCTTTGTACAATCTATTTTCTCTTAAATAAGCAGCCTTCACGATTGTAGAATTCGTTTTTCTAAATAACTTAAGCAAACTAAAAGATCTACACCTGGCCTTCAAACAGTCCCCGTCAAACCACCCTTACGAGTTGTTGTGGTGGTTGGTTACGCAGAGCTGGAAAGCATCAGAGACATTTTCCGTGGTAGCCTGCTTCATTTTGTGGTCATCGACCGGTTTCGGGCGTTCGCCCATCTTCAGGATACGCATCCCAAATGCAGTGAATTAAGTAATCTGTAAGGGTTAAAACATTCACAGAAGACATATCAACTGTTTCTAATTGCCTCTTCAGTTTTTCCTCAAAGCCACATTTCATGTTATTATTCCATTGCAATTTTGACAGCAGAGGTAATACATCATCATCATCATTATAAATCTCATTACAATATATGTGCAAAATAATCGGTAAATGATCCGAAAATACTTGCTTGCCTACTTTAAATTCTCTATCCTAGGAATCAAATCAGATGTAACTGAGCACAAGTCTATTACCGAATAACCATTTGAACTAATGTAAGTGAATTCTCCTAACATATCACCTGGGGTACAGCCATTAAGTATTACTAAATTAAATAAATCAAAAAATTCTATTAATTTTTTACCCCTGGCATCCAATTTTACATCTTTGGATTTCCTAACCGTACTACAATCTGTTTTAACAGGTTCTGGAGAATTGCAAAATATTTCATCTGGAATGATGTGTTGCTCCCCTACTCTTGTATTACAATCACCCATAAATATAAGAGAGGAATGAACAATCGGTTTATCAATAATCTGATTGAACAATTGGTTTATATTATTAAATTCGCATTCCCAATTTCCAGGATTGAGATAAACTGGAAGAATCTGTAACAACTTATTAACTAAAATTTTAATTACAAAAATATTTCCAAAAGTCAAAAAACAGATATCTTTAAACTTGAGACTTCCACGTTTACAACCAAAACGAAATCCCCCAATACCTCTTCCAAATAAATTATTTTTATAAGCGGGAACCCAAAATAATTCAAACAGTGAAAAACAATTTTTAAATAAAATAATTTCCACCTTTAAAACATGTGTTTCTGATAATAAAAAAACATCAAATTCACTAATGTAATTTTAAAAATCAAAATCTTTTCTTTTACTTTTCAATCCATTAATATGTAATATACAATTTTAGGCAACTCAAATTTTTTAATTAAAATACCTTTCTGACAGACGGACTTATCTCAACTTCTCGTTTCCATGGCCTCAGAAACATCTTTCAGATTTTCATCACGCTGATCCGGTTTAGACGTCATTCTCAAAACTTGATTTTAAGTCCAAATGAAAAATATCCATTAACTTCTTCACCCACTCTTCACATTATTTGTCGAATAAGCCTTTCGTATCATCCCAATCGAAAATATGACGTTCTATGGCCATACGATCACCTAATAGAGAGACTTTCAAATTATTATTTAACCGTTGGACCTCCTTTTTAATCACAGACAATTTTCCTCTCCTCAATGTAGTTCCATATGAATAATCTTGGTGAACAACAAAAGGAATACCTTTCAGACGGCTTGTTCTCTTAAGAATTGAAACTGTAGCCAAATAAGTTGAGAAATAAGCTATAATATTGTTTTTCTCGGTTTTACCGCCAATAGGATGGGACTCAATTAAATCCAATTTTCTCTACATTTAGTTGTTGTACTGTACACGCCGCTCTATGTTTTCTTAATTATATTTGTGTTTTCTAGACGTCTGTTTTGTTTGAAAAGTTAACAGTGTTTAATGTACTATTTTTTCGACATTTATATAAAGTTTCAAGCTGATTGCAAGTTATCATAATATCAGTTAAAATATTTTAACATTTTATTAAGAAAAAGAACTGCTTTTGGGGAGATCGTATACTACACCCTCCGAAATTTTTTTAGGGTCTCACAGTATCTTGCAGAGTTGATGGTCTCCCCTTGAGGCATACATTCAATTAAAATTATGCCTTGACACCCCCAAAACAAGGATATCATGATTTTCTTGGCTGAAATTGTGGTTTTGAACTTTTTGGCGGAGGGTAAAGAGGTGTGACTCCCACTGTTGAGAATTGCCCTTTTGGTTTCAGAGTGTAGTGTGCAACCCAAATTATCATCTCCAGTAAGATGGAGCGGAGAAATTCATCTCTCCATGAGTTTTACGTCCTCAAACAACTCTTGCCCGGCCTCGCGTATTTCACACTTGGCGGGAGATTGGATTGACATTTTTTACGAAACGTATTGTCGCGTCGACAGTTCTCAACGTACTGACCTCGAACCGGTCTCGTTGCGGAGGGGAGGAATCAGGCTACACGACAGTGTAGCCAACATGTCCAAAACAAAATCACACCGGCCGTGAGAGCCTCAGTACACTTACTTACTGGACATGCCTCGTACATACCTTAGGTGGTGGGGAGTACTGCACTGTCTGTTTGGTGAGTGATTATTTATTTAGATGAACTGTGAACTGTGAATAGCTGTTCACATATATATATATATATATGTGTATGTGTTGGGCCAGCTAACTCAAAAACGGAAAATTGCAAAAGGTTGAAACTTGGTATCTTCTTTAGGTTCTATCAGGGGACACGACAATAACGCTTTGCCAAACATCGGCCGACCGAATGAATCTCTCTATTGAATAGATTTTACAACTTCTTGATTTCTTGCGATTTTTTTTTTTTTTTTTACGATTGTAATGTTATATAAAAGTAATAAGAGATAGTAGTGTAGGTAATGTTTCCCCTCCACTTTTCTAGTCTCATATCTCAGCCATGAAAAGGTCAATTTTTACAAGTTCATCTTTCTTAAAAAACTAAATACAACAAAATTACTACTAAAGGAGCTTTCTATTTATTTTCTAATTCCATTAGGCTATTAGCTCTATGTTTATCAATAAATTCTTTTAAACTGCTCCCTTGGTGCTGGCGGAAAGCACTCAGCCTCCGTGTTGGGTTTAGTTTATGTTGCAGACATCTTTAGAATTAATTTGGTGAAGATGGTGAACGTCTTAATGTTTTTATGTGAGCTCGGGGGAGATAGTTGACTTTCTACTATTCCTTAGATAGCTGTATATTATTTGCAGCTGATGACCTAAGTTTATCATGAATTATGTAAGAAATATGTTATCCGGTAGACCGTTGTTAGAATGATCAATTGCAACACATTTATTTCGCATTGAAATTTTAGTCAAAAAAAAAAAAGAAAAACCTTCTTTCCTAAGTAGTCTAGAATTGTTTCAAAATTATATCATATCATAGGTTCGAAACTGTCATATAATTTTGCAAAAATTTGTTTAAAGTTCTTGTCATAAACTGGTTCAAAACTTGTGCGAATTCTAATAAATAACATCTTACAGGAATCAATTAATTAGTTTAAATTTGGGCTGTTTTTGGTGGGCAGTTTTATTAGCCTACCTGGAATGAAAGAAAACTATCTAGAATTTCCCTAATAATATTGACAAAATGAGAGAAAATGCTGAATTTATAATTCCCAAGATTATGTATGATCGATCGCTGGACCAAATCTTCTTAGGCAACTGAAAGATCATTAGGATCTTCTAAACTAAAAGATTATTAGGAATTGTAATGGTAAAGGGTAAACGTGGAAGTGCAATAATTTGCTGTGAAAAAACTGCAAAAAACAGGTTTGTGTGATTTTCTTGACAGGGAGGACTTCAAGAATGTTTTGGAAGATTTTTAATGTTTACATAGAAAGATTGCATTTGTGATTATACGGAGTTTTTTTAAGAGATCAGATCATGCTTTATTTAAAATAAATTTACAAAACATTTACAAAGCTCCAGGAGTTTCAGCTTTAGCAGTTATAACCTCCTAAAGGTAAATATATACATTGTTGTTGTGGTGGTATATATACATTGTATAAGTGTGGTATATATACATTGTGTTGGTGTGTATATACATTGTTTAAAGCCTAATTATATAAATGATTTGGGAAAAATTTTAAAAAACCCAAGCTATGTGCGGCCAGTTCTTTATAGGGGAGCGCTTCTCACTCTCCTGGTCTGAGCACAATCCCCACCAAGTCATAGTCCCCTATTACTCTGCAAAGTTCATTACTACTTAAATTGCAGCTGTCAAAAAACTTCTCTATGATATATATATATATACATAGTCGATGTTCGTAGAAACTTACATATCTACGATTCGGGTATATCTGGCTGAGCAAATTACTATCTCAGGTTCTTATTTTGCATCACCTCCAGCGAGGCGACACTGGATCGACATGTGTAAGCTCCAGGAGGGACAGGCCTATAATAATATTGGCCTAACCACTGCCTTTAAAGCAAAAGCTTATTCTCTTGGGAGAGCCTAAACTCCCTACAAAACAATGGAAATAACACTCGTATGGCCGCCTTTCCCCTGTTGATTCTGTCCCTTATATGATTAGCAAAAAAGCGTCTGGTCGAGAACCACGATGAATGCCGATACAAGGGCGGCCTGCACCTGGTGAACAAAATAGCCTCAGTTTTGAATGAGTTTACCTTAAATTTTTACTGCAGAACCTCTCGACGCAGAGCATAGCCCTATCTAAACGGTTGACAAGTGTATCCAGTCTCCAGGAAGAGACATAAATAGCTATGTCATCCGCGTAGAGGGCCAGTCTGACGTCCTTAGGGCGTAGCAGGAGGTTAAGGTAAATAATTATACGAAGAATTTTAGATTGAAAGAATAGCATTCTCATTATGTCGTAAATCCAGATGATCTTTATTAGAGTTTTGTATTGGGTGTTAAGTTTAGATTTTGATCTAACAGATATCATAATTGTCCTTAGTGTTTGTAAATTTGAATTATTTTGAGACTCATGGTGATGGTTTAAAACATTAAACGATTGAATGTGATTGCGCCATCTGCCAAACCAAGTTTTATTCTAATTTACAGATTCCCCGGAAACCACATGTAAATTTCCCCTTCCAATTAAATGATTTCCTTCAAACTTTGATTTTTAGCATTGCATTTAATGTACTTCATATCACATAGGTAAAGCAGCACATACAATGCACGCACTGAATTGGCACTCTCAAAGATTAACGTTGAAGCACCCCAAAAACCCTGTAAAAATTTAAAAAAAAAAAAAAAGCTTAGAAAAGTGTTCCAAAAAAACTAGCAACAAGGAGCTATATGTATGCAGTAGACGAAGTTTACAGAAACTCTTTGGAACCAATTTTGAGAAAATCTCTAAAAATACGAAAAAAATCAATTATTCAATAAAGACGCATTTCCTAAGAGACGGGATTATGATTGCAACTTAGTGTCTATGCAAACGTGGTACCCAAAACGGAAAGTATTATTGGACATACACAAACCATTCGTTAAAAATTCCATATTCCATTTCAGGATGCCTGAATTTCGAAAAATTGGTCATAATGGTAAGTTTAAGAATTGCTATCAGGATTGTGTCAAATAAAATTGTAAAAAATAAAAAAGAATAGTAATTATCCAGATATTAAATTTTATGAATTTTTTAATGCATATTAAAAAGATGGGATTCAATCAATCCATAGTATACTTAAAGAGATAATCTAGGGGATTATGGATTTTTCAGAACTGTGAAGGTGTTGAAAGATGTCACGCTTGATTGTACACAAGTTTAAAAATAGTTAAAAAAAAAAAAAATTATATTAATATAGTTTATATAAATAAAGATGAAATTTTAACGTTTTTTTTTTATATATAAGAAAAAAATTTTTTTAAAGTTAAAATATTAAAAATAAACTATTGATTTTAATATTTACTATTTATCTTGAGATATATGTCACATATATTAAACTGGTACATATTTAGGAGAGCGAAGTATTTTATTCTCGCAGTGAGATCCTTAGTTCTTTTAAATATAAATCTTGAATAACTACGGACACATACCTAGTATTAAAAAAAAATTACCTTTCATTTTTTTATAACTTTTAATTTTAATAAATAATGAAGTTTGCTAAAAAATAATTATACTTTTAAAAATTTATTAGATTATAAATTATGAAAGTTGTTAACTTACACTAAGCTAGAAACTTAATATTTATAATTTAAATAACAGGAGAGGATATTAAAGAACTGCAACTAACTGCAAGGACTTTAAAAGTATATAGAAGTTACGTAGCGTGAGAAATATAAAGAGACAGACTGGCTGATTGATGAGAAGGAAAGTAGAAGGTTGCTGACCGGATGTAAACTGGTCGTAAACTATCCTAAACTGTTACTGGTGTCGCTCTATTTATATGAATCCAACTTGTCCTTTTCTAGCCTGACCTTGGTAGGGAGTAACTAAATTTGATTCATTTTATGTCTGCTTCTCCGCTTTTCGGAACCTATGAATCTTTAATGATTTGGATCCCATTACATCTATGCTATCTGAAGATTCTTTACTATCAACAGAAGTTTTTATAATTTTTTTTTTTTAATATATTTTATTACTTTCTCCTGTAACTGAAAGTGAAAGGACAGCGATGTGTCAGATTTTGGAAATCATATTTTCAGTGGGAATACAAATTTTGAGATACCTGGAATACGAAAACAAAATGTTTCAGCAAATAGACTTTGTGTTAATGTGTTTTTAGATCTACTATGTTGTGGTGTGTGAAAAAAATGTATCAAAAATGAAAAATCGCCCTACTCGGTACAGGTAGCACATCGAATCCGAAGATTCGAACATGAAGATTTCCATGTCAAAATTCGGCAATGGAATTTTGAAAAAATAATGAAATCATTAAAATAAATGTATATAGCATTTTATTTATATAATTTACATTGTACATTTCTAGTAATTAAGGTATATTATATTGTGCCTTATTGAATAGTATATTAATATAGTATATTGTGGTAATAAAACTTGTGCTTTCGTGGACTTTTCTAATGATTTCAAAAATGTGTCTTAATTTTTTTTTTTAATGGATTACTTCAGATTTTCTTATCTCTATCACTGGTTGCTATTTTTTCTGACACAATTCCCATCGTAATGAAATAAAAATAAATCTATGTGTTTCCGGATGATATAAGAATGATTGTAGATTTGTTGTGTAGAGGATTATTGCACTGCGACCTGAAAGATCTATTGTGCCCATCGGAGCTTTCTCCAATGCCCAGACGGCCTCCAAGCAGTGTTCTCTAGCTACAGACAACACCGTCCATCACCGGACAGTGAATTGTAGAGGCTCCTAGGAAGAGAAAATCTAAAGGCAGCATGCTGGCTTTTCGAACCCGGGACCTCCGCGCTGCTAGTCCAGCGCGCTACCACTGAGCTAATCCCTTCCTTCACCCTTGTCTTTCACCAATTAACTAGCGAGGAGACCCTAGTTTGTGAACTGTGTTTATGCTTGTCTGTGAAGTGTATTATGTACTGTTCTGATGAAGTGCCTAGAGTACTGAGCTGTGGTATCTCGTGGGGTCGCTACTGCCCAAGTAACTGCATGCAACAGATACCACTTGCGGGCAATATAGGAATCATACTCGAAAACTGAAAAAAAAAATGGATTTTTTTTTTGTTCTTTAATCATTCCCGTCAACATTTATGGTCATTGGCGCCCGGTGCCTTCTCAGTGCACTACCGGCCTCCGCACAGTGTTCTCTCCCAACCTCACAGAAATTTCACTGAACAGTGATCTGTAAAGGCTCCTAGGAAGAAAAAAATCTATAGGGGTAGCACTGCTGGATTCGAATCTGAGAACTCAGCCTGAGACTCTAACGCGCTACCACTGAGCTAAATCCCTTTCCTTAAATTATTTGTAAAATTATTGCTTTAAATAAATTTGTATCAGAACTAATGAAGATATAAGATTTACCGCTCCAACTTTCCATATTTTAATATTTTGTCAACTGGAAAGACTTGGTTGATTTGGAAAGATTTTCTAAATATTTAAAACTAAAAAGAAATATTTGTTGTGGTGGTTGGTTCCGCAGTGCTGGAAAGCATCAGAGACATTTTCCGTGGTAGCCTGCTTCATTTTGGGGTCATCGACCGGTTTCGGGCGTTCGCCCATTTTCAGGATGCGTTCTTTAGACAGTGTGACAACACAGACTCGCACAGAGCAAAGTTAGTTTCACACTCAGTTTCACAAAGAGTGTGAAACTAACTTTGCTCTGTGCGAGTCTGTGTTTGTCACACTGTCTAAAAAACGCATCCTGAAGATGGGCAAACGCCCGAAACCGGTCGATGACCACAAAATGAAGCAGGCTACCACGGAAAATGTCTCTGAAAAAAAAATATATTTGAACCACTCTTAAATAAAGTAACCCAAATTTTTCAAATTTAAGACAAGTGATTATTATAAATTTCGCTTCTTCTGTCAATTTATTATACATTTAATAAGAAAACTCGCAATTTACTTTAAAAAAAAAAAAAAAAAAAATCCAGAATTATTTAAATAATAAATTCAGTCAATATTTTTTTTACTATAATAAATGGGAAAAAAATTATAATATTAAATAATTGCTTACAATACAAGTTGTATAAATATAAGCATTAAACAAGTAATAATTGCACAGTTTATACCATATATTTCTTGTTAAAATGATAAATTTTGACCTAGCTCGTTAAAACCCTTATCTCAGCTAACCTGGCTTCCTGCAGGCTTCCTCTCCACGCTTAATAACCACTATATAATACTACAACTAAGTATATTTAATTTTTTTTATTTTCCTTAATAAGAAGAAAATAGTTTAAAAATTAATAGTAACAATGTAGATTTTATTTATTATTAACAAAATTAATGTAGATTTTATTCAGATAGTATTTCCTCAAAATCCTAGCCTGGTTTATAATATCACGATGAGATGTGAAGGATTTTAACCAATGTTAGAAAAGCTATCCCACCCTTCTTTCGACCTACCACGCTAATATATCAATTCCATATTCCGACTTAGATACATTCATATTTACACCCATAATCGACTTATCTCTCTCTCCAGATTCATTTGCACTTATCAGATTTACTGGATATTTCCAAATGGATAGCTCCTCGTTTTGATCTTATCATTTCTCCCTTCCAAGAAATGCTGTACAAAAGCCTAACTACCATCTTAAACTCTGTATAAAACAACAAAATATTTCTCTATTCATTTGTAATTCTCCACTATCCGAATGATCCCCAAAACATAAACATCTTATCCTACTACCTATCATGCTATTATTAAAATTCTTACAGAAATACTTGAAAAGTTTTGTTAAAATAAAGGGTTCTCTAATAATTGTGAAATATCTAAGAGTCATCCATGAAAAAAAAACAGTTTGCTTTTAGAAAAATTATTCCATGATCCAGCAATGCCATCGCGATGTAGAATCATCGCACTTTCTCTTGAGCTGAAAGAGATTATACCCCTTCTTCAATGTAAAACAAGCCTCTGCTCGGTATGGCACCTTTGGTTACTTATAATCTATTACACGAGATATAAGAAATTCCCATAGTAACCTATCCTCCACAGTAACAATTAAGTAACATTAATATTAAACAAAAACATAATCTAATTATAATAACAAATATGTTAAAATGAATAAATACAATGAAAAACGTTTAACACGAAAACGCTTAACATGAAAAATCGGTTAATACGAAATCATACTGCGGTCCAGACAAAATACTATGTAATTTCATACATTTTTTTTTTCAACACGAAAAGATTTCACTTCTCGGGCGAACAAAATATACCTGTTTTCTGCAATCACATCGTCAGCGAGATTTATTATTATTAATAACCTTTATTTGATAAGTATAATAAATATAATATATACAAAAGTAGAGTAAAAGTCAAAAGGTAAACAGCATGGCAAATGCCGTCTGCTGGAGTTGCTGCTTATAGAAATTAATTCAGTTAAATAAATTACTTAGAGATTTATATGAGTGACGTTAATACACTAATATAACAAAAACAGCTTTTTGATGCTAACTACAGATAAACTTTAGCAACACTTTATATAGCTAACAAATATAGATAACACTTTAACCAGCTCGGTCATACAGTAAATATAAATGGGGAAATGAAAAAAAAAAACAAGGATAAACAAAAGCTGAGCTTATAAAATAATCACAATTATTAAAAAGAAAAGGAAAAGTAAGAAATCACTAGATAGTAAAATGAAAATAAATCAAACGAAAGCACTTTCATTACATTGCTGATAATAAATAAAAAAAATCTGGTGTGAAACACTCACACAACTTTCTCTTACTCCAGTTCTCAAAATGATAATTGACAAATTTTATAGTTTGTGTACCAAATTTAACGAAATTCGGAAAAACTGGAAAAAAAACGTTCAGTAAAGCGCATCCGTTTACCTAATTTTCTTGAAACTCGGAATTTCAGCATCTTTTATTTCTAATATTATGGTTTGGATGATAGCATTGTATATGAAACTAGGATAGCACTTTGATGAAAATCCAACCCCACCCCTCCCCTATAAGTGCCCTTAAAAGAATTTTCTCAGAGAAATGTTTTAGATAAAAGTTGTAGATCTTTGCATTTTTAGTTTATATACGAAGTTTAAAAAAAATCGTCGGAGCCATTTTTGAGAAAATTGCGAAAAAGTGAATAAATCATTTAGTAAAGTGGTAAAGTAAACGCACTTCCGGTTATCCGATTTTTTTCAAACTCGGAATTTCAACAACATATTTAATTCTAATTAACATTATTTACATGACAGAATTGTCTAAGAAACTGAAATAGCACTTTAGATGGAAACCTAACCCCACCCCTCCCTCAAAAGTGCCCTTCAATGCATTTTCTCGGAGAAATGTTTCAAATAAAAGTTGTAGCTCTTTGTATGTGTTGTTGATGTTTGAAGTTTAAAGAAAATCGTCGGAGCCATTTTTGAGAAAATCGCAAAAAAGTAAAAAATCCACCTAGTAAAGGCGTCCTTCCGGTTGAGGACTTACTTTGAATCTAACGTAGTGTCAGATCCCACGGTGATCACCTAAACGGAATATCAAGTTTCAACTTCCATGGTTTTTCGTTTTTGAGCTATGCTGTTCACATAATACATACACACACACACACACACACACACACACGGACAACAAACACACAACACACACACACCACACACACACACACACACACCATTTGCTAAAACCACTTTTTTGGACTCAGGGGACCTCAAAACGGATATTTCCGGTGAAAACTCAAATCGAAAATTTGACACGATTACAATACTTCCTCTTACTAGGAGTAAGAGAAAGTAAAAAATAATAATAAAAATAAATAAATGTAAAATAAAGAACAGATAAATAAATCATAGACCCAAATTTGCTGTCAGTTCTGTGCTAAATTAGGTAAATATAAGCACTAAATAAAATTAAGAGTTGAGAAGTTTTAGTCTATAATTCCAGGCCAGTTTAGTAAAGATAATAAGAGGTCTACACTCCGAAGAAGTGAGAGAATGAACAATGTGACGACTAGTTAAGGTAGATTTCCCCAAATACCGAGATCGGAGCTCCGTCAATGACGGACACTCGACCAGGAAGTGAAAAAGATCTTCTTGGACACACCGGGAGCAAAGAGGGCACAATTTCTGGGGGTCTATATCTTGGTTCCAAGGGACGCAACTCAATGGCAATAGTTTCCCTCTAAGTTTAAAAAGCCAACTCATATCATTTAATAATAACTTATTTTTTGCATTTTGACCAAAAAACAATCCGAATTGAGAAATCTCAACTGGCCTGGAACTATACAAAAGAAAGCGTGTCACCCAGATTTATTTGGCTTATTATTTTTCTTTAGACGGAACAAAATAAACAATGCCTGCCACTTTTGTTAGATTTCCGCTTGTCTTTGAATAGGTAAACGCACCGCTTTGTCTAAACATTTCAGTTAGTTTTCGCATTCGGTGAATTTTGTGTTGTTTGTTTTTGTTGTGATTTTTAAACCTAAACATATTTTTTTACGTGTACAATGGCAGAGAAATCGCTATGAAAACAAAGTATTTGAAGAAATCTATTTCTTAATTGAATGGGGTGTTTATACGGCAATGGCCAGAGGAGGTTTTTAAGAAAAATATAATTCTTTGTTGCTCTATGTTTCGGGTAGCATTACTGCCCTTCTTCAGAGGCTTTGCAAAATTTATTAGAGAAACTGTACATTACTGTACAGTATTGTAGTGAAGAATAAGTGCATAGATTTATAACGAATCAAAGAAAAATTTAAATTAAAAAGATAATTAACAGAACAGATTGAGCATTAAGATATTAAAAACAATAAATTGTAACACAGAAGTGGCAGTTAATTAAATGAAATGATATTAACAATAAGAGAAAATAAAAAAAAGATAAAGATACTTTTAGGGTACGATAGGAGTGAACGTTGAGATTGATATTGAAGAGAGAGAATTATTAAAATTTAAAAAAAAAATACTGTTAAAAGGTGGGAGGGATAAGAAAAATGTTTATAGTGAGGGCGGCAATTTCAAATTTGAAAGAAAAATTACTGGCGAGTGCCCTTGTTTAACGTTAGAATAACTTGAAATTATGATTTCTTTATTTTTCTTAAAACTGATAGAGTTTGGATGGAGATGAATTTGTAAGGATTTGGATAGAAGATGTTTTGAATGGTTTGGGTAAGTGGTTAAAACGGTGGCGTGATTGAAAGTCAGAACATGTTTAGAGAGAGCAGCGCTGTCAATTTTTTTTTGTTAATAATGTCTAGTTCATGTTTTCTGAGTCTTTTTTTGTAAAAACTGTTTGGATTCAGCTATGTAGCAAGCGTTGCAGTTGTGTGTAATAAATTGAAGTTTGTATACCGTATTTCTTAAATACTTTTTTATATTTCTTTAGAGCGCATTAACCATGGCGATTATTGCCGCCCCTTAATAATTACTTATCATATTTTAAATACGTTTCTTACTCATGTATTAATATATTTCTTAATACAAATATGGAGTTAATTATCAATTGTGGGAGGTAGATATTCTCAAAATTCTTGACATTTGGGACAGAGTAAAAAACAAAACGAATTTTCGCTAACGTTTTGATGAATTTTATGAATCTTTATTAAGGCTAAAAAAAATGTAGTTTAATTCTGTAAACAATATTTTGTTAATTTGTGACAGACACACTTTTATAACCTCAAAAGCTATACGCCGATATAATGGGATCCGAATCATTAAAGATTCGTAGGATCTGAAGAGCGGAGAAGCACATTAAATGAATCAAATTTAGTTCCTTCCCATCTAGGCCAGGCTAAGAAGGGACAGTTTGATTTATATAAATAGAGCGACAGCAGTAGAGTTCAGGACAGTTTACGACCAGTTTAAAACCAAGCAGCAACCTATCTACTACCTTCTCATCACTCAGTCAGTCTGTCTCTTTATATTTCTCTTGCTACCTAACTTCTATTTTACTGTAAAGTCCTTGCAGTTTGTATGTTCTATTCATTATACAGTGTTCAGCACATCATCTAGTTTATTTCTCTAAAATCCATTCTCTCTCCTTCTCACATCCATTATATGCTTGTTATCATTATCTAAATGATTAGGAGCTCCAAAGATGGTAAATTCCCGGTTCTCGCTCCTCTGAAAGCTGACATATAACCCAAAAAATTTGTATTCACTTCCTATTTACATCTTTAAACATCCTTACTAATTTGGGAATTTTAATTTTCCTTCACATAATTTGTCCTCACGCGTTGATCTAGTGGCTAGCGCACTCGCCTTATAAAAACGAGAATTTAGGGTTCGATTCCCGTGAAGGGAAAGTCAGTGTTGACCCAGCATCGTGATAAAAAGTGGAAAGCTACAGTTAGTAGCGCCCTAGGTAGCGAAGGCCTGAACTAAACGCCGTGGAAACTGCGGCGTGCTTACCACATGCCCGCCCTATCCAAATCGCCGTCTAGCAAGCCTTGGCCCTTCATGGGCTGTTGCGCATGTTTTTTTTTTTCAAATAATTCAGAGGATAAGATAATTGCCTCTCAATCGTATTCTACCATATATTAATATCTCCTATTAGAATCTATTTATGAGAATGTTCATTTAACAATCTATTAGCTACAATCTCAAATTTCATGTTCCATTTATCAACTCTTTACAGAAGAGAATGGAGTTAAATAAAATTTCTAGCTATTGATATGATAATAAATATTAGGATCCATTTTTAATAAAAATGAATCTAAAAGCAGACTTTTCAATTTTATCACCCTTACAAAGCTGCCCTTCCATCGCCCTGACTAATATTTGCTTTTTCAGCTTCTATAAAATGCAATTTATATCTATCAAAGCATTTTTCTAATAAATTAAACACTTTTATTAATGTAATATATTCCATTAATAAAATAAAAAAAGTATTGTCTAGGGGTTGCCAACATTTTTCATAATTCCATCAACATTCATCAACCATAAAATACATTCAAAATATCTGGTGTGAAGCACTCATATGGTTTTTCACTTATTTCATTTATCATATTTTCTAAAAGGTACATTTTCCCCAAACCTCGAATTGTTATTAATTGTTTATTTGTCTTCAATATGAGACCGGTGTAGTCTACACACTAATTTAAAGACAAATTAGTATTTACGTCGTCCCCAGATTCCATAATTCAATTTTATCTGAAAATAATACTCCAAAAATGATAGGCCTATCAAAAATGTATGAAATACAATTGCCATGTTTTAAGAAATTGAGAAAATTGTTATAAACCAGAAAATCTATTAGGTTTCAATCAACGGATTTACTTCAAACTCGGAATTTATACAATGTATTTCATTCTTTTTAAGATTATTTAGTTGGTAGAACTGTTTATTTACATATAATGGATGTGAGAAGGAGAAAAAATTAGAGAGGATGGATTTCAGAGAAATTAACTAGAATATTATTACTGAACACTGTATTATGAAAGAACACACAAACTGCAAGGACTTTATAGTAAAATAGAAGTTAGGTAGCGAGAGATATATATAGGTTAAGTGATGAAAAGATAGTAGAAGGTTGCTGACTAGTCGTAAACTGTCCTGGACTGTACTGCTGTCGCTCTATTTATATGAATCGAACTGTCTCTTCCGAGTCTCGCCTAGGCGGGGAGTAATTAACTTTTTTGATTCATTTGTGCGTTTCTCCGCTCTTCGCATTCTATGAATCTATAATCATTCGGTTTCCATTAGATCATACCCATTGGGTACCAATTAAACATCTATCATTGGATATGAGAAGGCGAGAGAATTGATTGATTTTAGATAAATAAACTAGATTATATGCTGAACAATGTATAATGAATGAACACACAACCTGCAAAGACTTTACAGTAAAATACTAGTTAGATAGAGAGAAATATAAAGAGACAGACTGGCTGAGTGATGAGAAGGTAGTAGTAGATGGTTGCTGACTGGTTGTTAACTGGTAGTAAACTGTCCTGAATTGTACTGTTCTTGCTCTGTGATAGCCTTTTTCTTTTTGGTGGTTATCGACCGGTTTCTTGGCGTTCGCCCATCATCAGGAAGTTTTGTCAAAAAAGTGAGATAACTTAGACTTGCCTCAGAGCAAATTTAGTTGTATACATTTTGTACATATATTATAAATAAGAAAAAACCGTAGATTCGTTTATCAATTATCGCAAATGTTAAAAACCGTACAGATTCCATAAAAATGGTACTGAACCGGTAGACTTTTAACCGTCACTGATGCCTCATCATACCCAAAGAGATCAAATGTGAGCTTATATGACTGAAATTTGTAGTATAGTCTCAGAAGTTGAAATTAGAGCTTGGTCTGAGCCAAAAGGAAGTTCAACTGTTTTTACTCTTTTACGTATTATCATTGATTGAGTAATCTATTCTTAACAAATTAACGTTTTGACTTCTAGATATCCGCCCGCACTAACCAACAGTAGACATACTGAAAAACAAGAAGACCTACTGAGTTTTCTGGTTACTACGTTAGTGGTTCGCTAGAAACCGACGGTTCGCCCATATTGCATTGGGCGTCTTCAGGGCCGTTACTACTTGAAAGCTAATGAAGCAATGAACCTTGGTAGAATTGTACCATTCATCTTTCAAGGTGTAACGACCTCCTTGAACCACTGACGCGGTCTCAAGATCATGAGACATATTGTTCAGAGGATTGTTAATTCCAACACCAATCTTGGAACAACCAGAACCGAATACTTCAGTTTCACTGATTCCAATGGCCCATAGAATCCCACTGTATATACCCCCATTTCCAATACCTTCCCCCGAAACCCGTCTCGTAGACTTAAAAGATAACTTATGTGTCAAGATTTCTCGACGTTGTATGGGAGTGAACTTTGAGCGTCGTTTCCTCTCTCCTCTCTCTTTAGGAGTTATATGCTCTCTAATATACTATAATTGTAAAGATGTTGAAATATTCGATTACAAAATTAATGAAATAAGAAAATGAAATATAAAATAGAATTCAGCTATGAACAACAACGGAGGAAGTAGTTCCTTTATAATTTTTCATTGTCAACGCCTAACAAAATGGGTACGAAAGTATCACAATTCCCTACATACCCTGTTATGTAGAAAATTTTAATATATTCACTTGCTTTGTCGATAGATTTCAATTAAAATTAAAATTGTTGGAACATAATGTAAATGTAATTTAATTAAGAGATAAAAGGAAATATTAACAGTTCGTTTAATGTTTTTTAGCTGCTATTTGATTAGTATGGTCGAAAGAAACTTCAATTTCGTTAATTAGCAAATATTAATTATAACAAACTCAATAAAAATGCCTCATGCGTGAGTATTTATCATTTTAAATTGTAATAAAATTTTCTATTTTTTTTTTTTTTATGAAATTTATCAAATATCATAATAAAAAAATTAAAGTATTAAAATTTAAGAACTAATATATTTTTAAAAGTAATTAATGAGAGAACTTTTTATTAGAAAACGTGTAGTTTCTTTTAAATGTAATTATTAATTTTTCTTTATAACCTGTATGGGGACATTTTGCGATTGTATCAAGTTTTGGAAAATTGCATATCAAAGGAAACATATATTTTGATGTTCCCAAAAATATTTTAGAGATGGGGATGTAAACAAAATATTTTAAAAAACGAAAAATAGCAGGTAGCTCAGCATGCTAGATTTCCGTTAGGAACCACCCGATTGCTTACTGACACGAAAGTTTTGGTCAACAATCCGTCAACCAAATATGCGTTCTTAGCCTAGTAAGAAGAAGTATTGTAATCGTGCCAAATTTATATCGAGTTTTCATCCGCTTTGAGGTCCCCTGAGTTCAAAAAAGTTGTTTTTAGAAAATGGTCTCTGTGTGAATGTATGTGAACAGCATAGCTCAAAAACGAAAAATCGTAGGAAGTTCACACATAATATTCCGTTTAGGTAGCACCATGGGAACCGAAAATCAATCATCTGTCAAAATTCCCTCAACCGGAAGTAACAGTTTACTAGATTTTTTTTTTTTACTTTTTTGCGATTTCCTCAAAAATAGCTCCGACGATTTTATTGAAACTTCATATATCAAGTACATATACAAAATTCTACAATTTTTAAACATTTCTCTGTGAAAATTCATTTAAGGACAGTTTTGGGGGAGTGGTGGGATTAGATTTTCCTCAAATCCATTTCATTTCCATTCTCATTCATTCCATTTCATTTCATCCTCATTTCCATTTCAGTTTACCATACAATTCTGTCATCTAAATAATATTTATTAGAATTAAATATGTTTTTGAAATTTCCAGTTTGTAAAGAATCGGATGACCGGAAATGCGTTTTTACTAAATTGTATTTTTTCAGTTTTGTATTTTCTCGAAAACGGCTGCAACTTTTATTTGAAAACTTTCTCCTGATAAAGTCATTTAAGTGGCCTTTTGGGGGAAAGGTGGGGTCATGTTTTTCTCTAAAGTGCTATCATAGTTGATTATACAATCTCTATCATCCAAACAAACTTAATAGAAATAAATAGTGGCCAAAATTCCGAGTTTCAAGAAAAATAGTAAACCAGAAGTGCACTTTTACTGGACAGTTTTTTTTTCAGTTTTCGACGAATTTCATTAAATTTGGTACACTAACTATAAAATTTTTCAATTACAATTTTCAAAACTGGAGTAAGAGAAAGTTGTGTGAGTGTTTCACAATAGTTTTTTTTTGTTCATTTTTGCACAATTTATTCGAAAATGGCTGTACTACTTTTTCCTTAAACTTTGTATGCTATCTACAGACATTAATGCCTATCACTTTTATTTGATACATTTTTCAGGAAAAAGTATTTTTGGAGGGTTTTGGGGATACTGCAAATTTAAGCCGTTTTAATATAATGTACGGTTCTATCTCTGCAGTGAATGAATACAAACTGCTTTCAAAGCTTCAGATTGTCACCTAGAAGACTATCGCCAACTCAAAATAGCTGTCATTCTGATTATAAATTTACCAGATTTTCGATTCAAACATCTTAATTGCGCTGAACCAATCATCCTACTACGCTAATCATTATTCTTAGTCTCTCTCTTTCTATAAGCAGACAACATTTCTTCTTGGAATACACTTCTTTTCGAAATTCTCTTATTGAAGCTAGTTGTCTTACGGCATGCTATCACCTCTGACCGGCTTTATAAAGTTTTAATCGCTGGTTATTTTACTTATTTAATGGAGTGCTTTTATATTTAAATTATAGTAGAACATGGGTACAAAGAAATTGTAATGACATAGCAATGTCAAAGCCTCCACAAAATATAACAAAAGGAAAGAATAATTTATAACTAGTGGCCCCACAGCCGGCTGCTGCCTTTTCAATGATGTAATGTCATAGCAATGTCAAAGTCTTCACAAAATATAACAAAAAGAAAGAATAATTTATAACTAGTGGCCTCGCCGGCCGCTGCCTTTTTCAATAAAAGGGTATCAAAGACAAGCACCGATAAAAACCCTTTTTTATTGAACAGAAGCCACCTGGCCGATTGAAGGCTACCGGTCTTTGAAAATCACCGATGGGCGACCAAATCTGGCCACTGACCTAAATCACTGGTCACCGTCCTAACCAAGGTCGCACGCTACTAGAGATGTCTTAGTGTGAGAACTTACTTACACACTTGACAGTGTGTGAGTAAGACTAATATAAACTTCGCCCTACTGGAAGAGGGGATCATTATATCATTCATTATACGAGTAGCCACATCATTATATCAGTATCATTTTACAGCAGCAGTTATACTTGAGTTCCGAGCGCGTCCCTATACAAGGTTTTACTTATAATTATTTTCATAGTTGTGCATATTAGTTTATTTATTATAATCATTTTAAATTATTTGTTATTTAACTCTTAAAATTATTTATTTACTTTATCAAATCATATTAATTGTAGTTACCATTAGGCTCATTCAAATTATTGTTAAAATATATTCTATTTTTATAAATTCAGGTCTTGTAATTCAAGCAATAACTCTCTAAACTAACTTCCGCCTAATAAATCCCTCTTCAAGACATCTAACTTCATACCTCAGGAATCACGACAATTGATTCACTACAAAATGCAGATAATGAAAAGTGTTCTCTCTGCTTCTATAATTGTCAATGAGGTCTTGTACAACTCTGTGGAAGAATGACCTCTACTGCAGAGTCCCGCCTTCAACACGTGAGCAACCCTTACATATCCAGAACTGAAATGTTTGATTATATACTAGGCCAAGCGTCCTGTTGTCTTCTGATTTGCTATACTCTCAATAAATATTATTATAATTATAATACAACCAAGATCTTCCACTCCCCCCCCCTAATTAAGCTGATTTCAGAGTTTCCGGAAGATCCATGCTTTCTTCAAAGAAGTCGTTTTTTATTAAGTTTAGGCTTTCCCATTGATTTACCATTAAAGACAACTAAAATTTAGTCAAAATTTAAAAAATAAAAAAAAAACTCTATGGCGAAACAGCCCATGAAGGGCCAAGGCTTGCCAGACGGCGATTTGAATAAGGGAGGGCGTGTGGTAATCACGCAGTAGTTTCCACGCCGTTTAGTTCCGGCCTTCGCTACCTAGGGCGCTAATAACTGTAGTTTTCCACTTTTTATCACGATGTTAGGTCAACACCGACTTTGTTCTCACACGAAAGGCGAGTACGCTAGCCTTTCACCAACGCGTGAGAACATCAACTGATGAAAGTTTGAAGAAATTATGTCAATTATAGCTATGAAATTGTATTAAGAGAAAGTTGTGATTTTTTTTTTTTTTTTAATCTGTTGTCATTAACCCTGCAGAACTCGCGCTACGAAACTTTCTCTCAAGGTCAGAAATATGGGACTATTCGTTGTTTTGTTGGTATGACTGAGTACTGACACTCTCTAGCTGTGTTTTGTTGGCTTTAGGATTACTTGCAACCAGTATAGGGAGAGAGATCTGTCGTCACTATGTCGAGATCAAGAGAACCTTTGTTCGCGCCAAATTTTCTCATCGCGCGAGTTGTTGAGTTTCTTCTGTGTCGTCCAGCGTTAGACACTTTCTCATTGCGCCTAGTTCATGTGTTATTCAGATAAACACTTGCCCCAACATACTGCCTTGACCACCTCTACATTTATCAGGAATGATATTATCGAAAAATTATTTTTGCGCCAAATTCTGCATTAACAGATCTTATTGCTGTATATTTTTCTATTTTAGAATGTCATTGGAGATTTTAGCTCAATTAGAACGGGCGATTTTTTTTTTTTTTTTTTTTTTCTGAGGGGGGAAAATGCCTTCGCACAAGTGTGGGGCTCGCACCCACTAAAAACCCCCTCCTCCCTCGCAGGCATACGCCCACCCCGGAACTGCTAAGGTATTACTTCGGGGTGGTGCCTCGTAATACGCCCTAACGGGCACACTCCAGACTAGCTGGACCCCGTCCTCGGGAGGTCGAGGTGCCGGTTCATCTCAATAATCTTCATCCGAAGAACCGTCCGGACAAAGATAACAACCCTGTCCCACCAGTCTCTTCGGATGAGCATGGTCCTCACCACCGTTTCCGGGGTAACCCTCCCGATTTCAGCCTCCAGCCTTCGTCTTTCTCTCGCCCATCTCTCACACACGAAAAAGGTGTGGCAGGCGTCGTCTCTGGCGGCATCTCCGTATATGCACGCCGAGTCTCCTACCTTCCCCACCCTACACAGGTAAACGGCAAAGCAACCGTGTCCCGTGAGAAATTGGGTGAGAAAGTAATCGACCTCGCCGTGCTTTCTACTCACCCATTCCTCCAAGCTTGGGATGAGCCTTGCCGTCCACCTACCGCGATGCTCCTCCTCCCAACGCTCCTGCCACCTCATCAACATGGTCCTCCTGGCTAGCAATCTGGCCTGCGCCTCTCCAATCTCGGCCTTCATCTCCCGGACTGCCATCTCTCTTGCGCCATGAGGTCGATAGGAGCTACCCCTGCAACCACCAAAACCGCAGGCCCCGACACAGTGCGGTACGCACTGGCGATCCTCTAAGCCCCCCTCCTCTGCACCGCGGTCAGCTGCCTCTGGTGTCGTTTCTTTCTTAGGGCTCTAGCCCAAACCTCGCATCCGTACAAAAGGATGCCATTTGTGACGGACATGAGGAGCCGGCTTCTGCTGGCCCTCGGTCCTCCCACATTAGCCATCAACCTGCTCAAGCTCGCAGTTACCCTTGCCGCCTTCTCGCTGGAGCGCCGCACTTGCTCCCAGAACGTCAGCTTGGTGTCTAAATGCACCCCAACGGGCGAACTATTTAGAGTCGCTAATTGTAACTCCTCATTGGATGGCAGCGGATTGTTTGAAGAATTTTCTAAAATTTGTTCAGCCTTTTCATTGAATGTTTATTTTATCTCAACGTTTCGACATCATTATGCGTCGTTTTTAAGAGATATTTCAATATATTTTTAGTCAAAATTAAGTTTTGTTTTTATTTTTATCCATATACTCCAAAATAAGTAAATGATTAATTAAAGCTCTATTACTGGCAGCACACATACCAAGCAGGGTAAGACAAACAATTTCGGCCTTTTAAAAAACTCCATAGCCCATGGCTCATCATAACCTAGACATAATAAATGATGATTGAGATTTTAATAAAAATTCATGCAAAAAAACATAAAACAATATAAAGTAAAATTATTATTATTCGACAAGTAATATGAAATCTACACACAAAAAAGAGCTTAATCAAAACCGACAAGAAAATAACCATTAACTTATTTTTGAAATACATGGATAAAAAAAATAAAAACAAAACTTAATTGTGGCTAAAAATATATTAAGATCTCTTGAAAATGACACATAAGGATATTGAAACGTTGAGATGAGATATAAAAAAGATGAAAAAAATTTAAAATAATAATTTTATAAAAAAGGCTGACAAAATTTTGATGAAAATCATTTTTACAAGTTTTGAAATGAAAACAATACCATCATAAACTAAATTTAGACGAAGCCTGAAAAAAGAATAAAAAAGAAGAAACTCTTGAGAATTTTCTAAAATTATAGCCGATCACGTGATTATCGTGAAATAGATACCGGAAATAGATTACTGTATATTAGGATTTTTGTACATGGTAGGAGTAAAGAATGCTTATAACATCTCAATGTAAAAATGTGCGTAATTAAAAAGCTAATATAAAAAAACCGTCTGAGAGAAAAATCCCAAGAGCGAGTTCTGCCGGATTAAACTATATCCAATAGTAGCTATGAGCTTCCTCTTAATTCAGTATTGGTTTTCTGGCCTAAGATAAGAACGATCAGAGTCGTTTCTTTGAGTGTTTTAAGTGGTATTGAGTGAATACCCTGAGCAAAACAGGAAGCTGTATGTTACCGAGTTATCGCAGCCGTAATCGAACTGAGATGAAATACTAATGGCGAGATGTAACCAGTTTAACTGTTCTTGTTATAAATGAGAAATTTGAAATGTGCTCTGTTAAAATAAGAATAACAACTACTTTTTTAATTTTTTATTTATTAAATTCAATTAAGTGTTTATTCTGTGCTTTTATAATAGTATTGTTTATTTATTCTGTTCTTTTGTAATAGTATTGTTTATTTATTCTGTTCTTTTGTAATAGTATTGTTTATTTTCCATAAACCTCAACACGGTTCAGAAGCGGATCCTGATCAGCGACTTGCTGGCCTCATAAGCTAATAAAAAAATCATACGTTACTCATGTTTTCATGTTGCATGCTTTCATTTTGTAATTAAGATAATTCAATGTTACAATGTTAGTACAATAGAATAATAAGGAACAATCAGGTAATGTTTTTTAAAAATGATGTTTATTAGCTCTGACAGTTATGTTTTTTCCCCCAACAAGTACGCATCATACATAATTGAGTAACTACTACCCACATGTCTTAGTTGTTAATATAAAAATGTACCAGACTACCTACAGATTAACTTATTATGCAAAGTGAATATAGATATTAACAATAGGAAAACACTCCTCCTGAATCCCAATTTTTTTATATTAATTTATATTTATTTTTAATTGCAGCAATATAAAATAATTCTATTCAATTCAATTATTTTAATCAATTATTTAATTTAATTCAATTATTTAAATTCCATTCAATTATTTATTCTATTGTTTCAAAAAAAAAAAAAAAATCTGGTGTGAAATATTCACACAACTTTCTCTTACTCCAGTTTCTCTTCCAAGAGTACGTTTTTTAAGGCTATTGGAATTAATGGAAACTCAAAAACTCCCTTTCAATTGGGCGGTTAAGCTGCACCATTTGCTAATTGAGATTGGTGCTCAAGATATATGGCAGCTGCAAGATCCACAAATCCTGAATAGTAAAATTTGAAAAGCCTACAAGAGAAGTATAATAATAACTGTAAGTGTATTGATATAAATAAAGCACTAATTTCTTCTTATAATATCCATTTTAGAAATGTATTACCTTCCCTCTCCATTCAGCAGTCTTATCATAATTTAAATATAAATTTTGTAAAGTTAAAAATTCTAGCACAAATACGCTTAGCATCCAAAAAAGTTCCCAGTATTATATTTAAATGGCAAAAAAAAATACAAATTCGAGCCCGATAAAGAGTGCACATTATGTAAATTGAAAGAACCAGATAGTTTGGAACACTTTTTTACTTTCTCTTACTCCTAGTAAGAGGAAGTATTGTAATCGTGTCAAATTTTCGATATCGAGTTTTCACCGGAAATATCCGTTTTGAGGTCCCCTGATCCAAAAAAGTGGTTTTTAGCAAATGGTCTGTGTGTGTATGTATGTGAACAGTATAGCTCAAAAATGAAAAACCGTAGAAAGTTGAAACTTGATATTCCGTCTAGGTATCACCATGGCATCTGACAGTGGGTCACCTGTCAAAATTCCTCAACCGGAAGTACCACTTTACTTAGTGGTTTTTTTTACGTTTTGCACTTTTCTCAAAAGTGGCTCCGACGATTTCTTTAAACTTGCTATATCAACTACACTTACAAAGAGCTACAACTTTTATTTGAAACATTTCTCCAGGAAAATTCATTTAAGGCACTTCTGGGGGAGGGGTGGGGTTAGGTTTTCATCTTAACTGCTGTTTCAGTATATTAGACAATTCTGTCATCTATATAATGTTAATTAGAATTAAATATGTTGTTGAAATTCGAGTTTGAAAAAAAATAGATAACCGGAAGTGCGTTTTTACTGAAATATAATTTTCAGTTTTCTGGTATTTTCTCGAAATGGCTCCAACGATTTTCTTTAAACCAGCGTTGTTAACTATACATATAAAGAGCTACAACTTTTATTTGAAACTTTTCCCCTGATAAATTCATTTAAGGGGACTTTTGGGGGAGGGGGGTTATGTTTTTCTTTAAAATGCTATCACAGTTGATTATACAATTCTGTCATCCAAATTGAAATAACTAGAAATTAATATATGACCCAAATTCCGAGTTTCAAGGAAATTAGTAAACCGGACAGTTTTACTGGACAGTGTTTTCACTTTTCGACGAATTTCATTAAATTTGGTACACTAACTATAAAATTTGTCAATTATAATTTTGAGTACTGGAGTAAGAGAAAGTTGTGTGAGTGTTTCACACCAGATTTTTTTTTAAATTCTTCATTGTTTAGCTCTATCCGCCAAAAAAATGGCTAAGTAAATGTATTTAGTTGTTGCTCTGACCTTTTTTTCCAGTTAACAGATATTAATTCGATTGAAAAAATTTAAATATATATTTTATTATACTAAACAAGCCCTCATCTTGAGAGATAAATAAATTAATTGCTGCCACACATTCATTTATTTATTATATTAATTGTTGGGATTATAGTAATTGGGATTATTCGGATAATTTCAGTTTTTTTTTTTTAATTTTCTCAATAAGTACCGTCCTCTTGGTTTAGTTTATTTTTTAATTTTTATCTGTATTTGGAAATTATTCATTTACACTTATATTATATTGCATTATATTTATTTACATATTTCACTTTAATTTTGTAACAGTACTATTTACAAGATTTCTTTTCTTTGTTTTGATTATAGTTATATATTTCCATTTAAAATGTTATTTATTTTACAAATCATAATATGGGCCAACTCACCAAGAGCTTTACACATAGAGATTAGAGGTAAAATATGTTATTTCATAAATCTTGGTAGAATCGCGGTTTCAGTCTTCTAGATTGAGTAGGTTCCCCTATGTTGTAGTGGGACGTTGAGGATAGTGTGTGAAGTGCGAGGAAGAAGTTGTCTGTTAATTTAGTCATATGTGTGTGAATATCTGTAATGTCTAATTATCTGTGTATTTGTGTGTTTCTGGTGAACCAAGGGGCTCTTAAAGCAATTCGGAGTACTTTGTTTTGAAATGTCTGAAGTCGTTTCGTCAATGTGTTGCTGGCAGTTATCCAGACTGGACAACGTATGCCAACAGAGGTCTGAGAAGCGTCTTTTAAAGAAGTACTGTGCAGGAGTGTTTGAGTGGTGTGTTTCTGTTTATAAGTGGATATAACTGTTTCAGTCGGTTGTATGCTTGTTGTAGTTTGTTGTTAATGTGTAGTCTCCAGGTGAGTCTGGTGTCAAGGATTACACCAAGATAGCGCACTCCTTGGTCCTTTGGTTTCCAAGGTATTTCCTGGTTATTTAGTTTTAGTCGCCGAAGGTCTTCATTTTGAAATCTCCGAAGAGAAAAAATTTTTTGCTTCTGTTTTAGTGATGTTGAGACGTAGCTTCCATTTTTGGAACCATTTTGTAAAATAATGTCTATAGTTGTTTGTAAGTCAGTGATGCTTTGGTCAATGTTGTCGTTAGTTGAGGCTATCATTATGTCATCTGCGTATATGGCTAAAGTAGCTGAAGTTGGTTCAGGTATGTCCGAATAGTAAAGATTAAAGAGTATAGGACTGATGATTGCATCTTGCGGTAGTCCCGCGAAAATTCGGCGTCTAGTACTATATGTGTTGTTGACTCTTACCTGAAATGTTCAGTCCCTTAAAAAGGATCCTATGATTTGAGTAATGTAGTCAGGTGCGTTTGTGTGTCTGAGTTTGTAGAGTAGTCCTGAGTGCCAAACTGTGTCGAATGCAGCGGCTACATCTAGAAATATCGCTGCAGTATGTTTCCTTTTTTTCAAAGTTGCATTTAAAATGTAAATGATTAATTTTTTTGTAAATCTTAATTAAGTATTTTATAATTATGTAAAAGATTTTTCATTTTACCTTTTATTTGTATTTTTTGTTATATTGTAACAACTCCATGCTATAAAGAAGTGTATTCTTTTACAGCATAATAATAAATAAATAATATATTTACTTAAATGTTACTTTAGATGAAAGCTTAACGCTACTGTTCCCCCAGATTCCCCCCAAAAAATCAATTTTCCCGGGAAAATGTTTTAAATAAAAGTGATACCTTATTTTTGTGCGCAGATAGAAAGTTTAAAGAAAATCGTTAGAGCCATTTTCGCGAGTGAAAAACTGTGAAAAACACATTTTGTAGAGTTGCACTTCCGGTTGATGGATTTTGCCAAAATCCTTCAGGTCAGTATCTAAATGGAATACAAAATTGGAATACCAAAATGCTTCTTGCGATTTTCCTCTTTTGAGATATTTTGTTCACAAAAATGTAAACAACACACATACACACACCATTCGCTAAAAAACATTTTTCTTTCGAACTCAGAGGACCGCAGAAAAACATGTATTTCCGGTGAAAACGCAATCCATAAAATTTAACACGATCATTATATTGCTCTTACTAAGAGGAGTAGGGGAAAGTAAAATGAAAAAGATATATTATTGTTAGTATGTATTACTATTGTATTACTTGTAAAGTACAGGCTGGAAAAAAACTTGTTGAAACTCGGCTTCATAATATTGTATATTATTATAATTATTATTATTGTTGTTGTTGTTGCTAATACAATGTTACTAAGGTGACAAATCTAAATACCATTGTTTGTAAATCATTAATGAATGGTGTTAATGTTAATTAAATTAATTAAGGAAATGTATCTAGGGCTGTTTGTACGTACTTCATACAATCAGATAAACTGTCGTAGATAGTTCACAACTCACTTGAACATTTGAAGTGATTGTGTTAATTCCTATTCTATATACATTCAATATGGCAGTCTAAAAACTCAATTTATATATTTCATATAAATGTCCAAAAAAAAAAAGAAGTGGTTTCCGTAAATTTTAAGTAGAACATTTTGAAAATGTTAAAGGAATTTTAGCTTCTTGTTTTAACTTAAGGAATCCATCGCTGCTATCTCTCTAAGAAGCGGGAATATGATCACAAGTAATTAATTAACCAATCGCACTCAATGGACCTAGTTTTTTTTCCTGATGCTAGGCCTAGCCTGGATTCACTGGTAACCAGCAATACTTCAGAATTAGGCCTCTATCTTTACCTATTGGGTATCTCCTTCGGTATTACCCCACTTGGCAGTCCTCCAGGTTCGCTTCTTCCGCTGAAGAATGTCCCTGGCGTACCTACCTACAGTCACTGCCAGCATCGCCTCAACTAGAGGATCTGGAGCCTGTCGCCCAATCACCGCCTCGACATCACCTCTCAGCCGTTCCCACCAACCGCAGGAAAAAAACGTATGGAAAGCATCGTCTTTACTGCCGGAGCAGCAAAGGCATTTCTCCGCCTCTGACTTTGCCATGGATCTAATAGCTTGTGTAGTAGCTGCCCTTTCAAACTTCCTTCAATACCCGTTGAATTCCACTAGTTAGAGATTTATGCCAGCGTCAGTTTCTCCCAGAAAGACTTAAAAGGAAATGGATGGAGCCGGAAATATCTTGAAAACGAAAAGTCGCATGGAAGCTCAATAATTATTGATATTCTGTGTATGTATTAGCACCGCATATGACACGAAGATTTCGTGCAAATTCTATCAACCGAATGTATGACGGGGTTAGATGTAATTGACGCGCTATTCACTTCCCTACCTGCTTAGGTTAGGTAGATTGGTACTTGTCCCCCACCAACTCTACACTTATATTAGGATCAAAATGAGCAACATTTAAAGTTAAAAGAAAAATTAGTCATTTTATATATAATTAATACGAGTACCTACCCCTCCTTTCTAACTTTTATGGTGTAAAAAAAAAAAAACAACAGATACCTGATAAAGAAGTGAAACAGGTGTGCATAAGTGTCTAATATGAGCGTGGTTTTAATCAAGACGAAAAGAAATGGGAAATAAGAGAGATATTAGATGAGGTAGAAAGAAACAGAGTAACAACATCCACACTTCCTCTGTCTTTTGTGCCGTATGAACGTGATATTTTCTGTTCTATTTCAGTAAATAACAGTCTTGATACTGAACAGTACCTCTCTGCTGCTATCATGAGCACACAAAACCCCGCTATTCTATGACAACAGATAACGTATACCTCTACTCTCTTGTTGCTAGCCTTCAAACGCTTATCATTTCTCTTCTTCCTTCTTTAATAATGTTCAATTACTAAAATTACTGTTTAAATGTAAAATTGTAAACAGTCTACTTGCAAAAAGAAACATATTTTATCTCAATTGTTATTTAATCTAAGGTTCTATGTTAGTTATAAACAGTGGCGTCCCGAGAAGTTTCCAAGTGGGGGGGTGGTGCATGAGTAAAACGTAACATGTCTAAATTCAACTCAATTTAATTTAAAATAAATTCACATGGATATTTTTTAAAATATTTTCTGTTATACAAAAAAAAAACATGATTTATCAAATAAAGAATTAAAAAAAAAAATATATTTGAATATAAAATACATTTTTCGAGTTTTAGCTTCACAAAATTGTTGAATAACTTTTTCATTAAAATTATTTATTTGAGAAATCATGTAATAACTGCTTATTTGCTGAATTGTAATGTTAGGAATGGAATGACCTTCGATTTTTATTTCAATTTTTTTGGGTTATGAATTTTTTTTTAAATATTTAACCATCTTGGATAAATGTGGCTGGGTCCGCATTGCTGGATAACATCCGGTATTTTATCCGTCGTAGCATGCATATTAGTTATGTTCCTGACCGGTTTCGGATATTCATCCATCGTCAGAGCAAATTCACCAAGTTCGTGTAGAGAGTTCACTTCAACGAAAG
>JAAEAF010000379.1:0-268820 GCA_011037195.1 Triatoma infestans
AATAACCCTAAGGTTTCAAAGTAAGCAGATAGCTGGGTGGTCACCAGTGATTCCAGTAATTTTGAAATAACCGGCACAATTACAATAGGTCGGAAACTGGTCACACTATTTATGTCTCCTTTTTTGTAAACAGGTATAATTTTTATGATTTTTAAGATCTGCGGGAATGTTCCTTTTCTCAGACAATTATTTATTAATTTTGTAAGCGATTTGATATAGGAATGTATTGTCTTCTTAATAAAATAATTTGAAAGACCGTAATGATCTTCAGTCTTCTTTCCTTTCATCCTCTTCACAATGTTTAATACATTCTCTTCAACAACCTCCACAAAGTCAAAACGATTTTTGATTTGAAACTGCTCTATTCGCTGAGATGGATACTGTGATGAACTGTTGTTACTTAATACTTCAGGCAGCTCAGCAAAGTAAGTATTAAAATCTTCTGCCTCCACGGTAGTTTTTATTTTAGTGGTTTTATTCTGAGCATCATTTATAACACTCCAAATTGCTTTATTCTTATTTATAGAATTCATTACATATTTGTCATTATATGACAATTTAGCTATTTTTAAAGTTCTCTTATAATTTTTTCTTAAGTTTTTATAGCTTTGTATTATTTGCTTTTTACCACTTTCAACCCATTCATGAATCATATCTAATCTGAACTTCTTCTGCTGCAGCTCAGCTGTGTACCAATTCCTACTTGGCATAACCAATTCCTACATGGCATATATAGAAAACTGTTGGAACAATTTTCGACAAAAACAGAATGTTCACTTAGTAAAATCACACCTTCGAGTTGATAGTTTTTGAGCGCAACCTATGTGTCAAGATGTGGTAGATCAGGTTTGAATTTCCTTGTGAGCTTTTGAAAAATTAATTTCCAAAATTTGATGCGAACGCGTTACTTATCTTTTACAAGTAACAAACAAATTTTGTGAGTCAACAGTATGAATATTTTTTTCAAAAACTAAATAAGCATAATTAAATTAGCATGCGGAGATATTTACTATATAAGCATAGATTTATACCATAAAAAACAGGTATCTTAATATAACAAAGTTAAGTACAAAGAGAATGCCTAGTTGAGTGTATATGACAAGGCTTTATGTTTGATGGCAAGGTTTAAGTTGATGAACATCATTTGAGTGAGTACAAAGTAGTTATGAGCGCACAAGATATTGCTCTATACCTGATGTTGACAGTTTTACATTATGATTTCTCATTTAGCTATTATCACAGAATTCATAAGTTTCTTATTCAAATCTTTCACTGGTTCGTGGCAGAATTATAAGTGTGAACAAATTCTACCACAAATAAAAATCGCTGAAAGCTCAGTAATTAACAATTGGCTTTGATATGATTGGTTTCGGGTGAAAATCCTTAAACGTAATGCGAATTAATTGAATGTTTTTACTTTCTCTTAATGCTGCAAGAGAAGCTGTAAGAGGTGCTGTAAGAGGCAAATCATTATTATTATGATTATTATTATTTGTCTGTGGGGAGGGAAACCTTACGCTATCCAAAGCCTCACTGAGCCCATATAGCTCCCCCAAGAAAAACAACAACAAACCGGGTCTAGAACAAAAATCCAGACCCAGATCTAATCCATCTAAGATTCACCGCACTCCGAATAAATCGGACAATAGCCTAAGCTCTTCCACAGACATCCTAATCCGACCAAAGGTCCTGAACCTAATTTCCTCACAACCCAGGCAATCAGTCATAAGATAGGATAGGTGTTTCCTCCACTGTCTCACAGACTCTACAAAATGGATCCGGCAGGAGCTCCATTATGTAGAGATGTCTCCTTAAACCACAATGTCCAGTAAGAGATCCAACCAGATGCCTGAGGGCGCTACGTGAAAAACACAGCAACGTCTCACTAATGGCCTTGTTCCGGATCCCCGATGAGCATTTTGGACTGCCGAAAACCAACTGAGCACATCCATAAGGATGAATGCTGTGAAGCTGTCCATGTCTGGAAGCCTGCCAGAAGACACGCCAACAGCAGGCTCGGGATCAATGAAAGGAAGAGAGGCGCCTAATCTGGCAAACCTATCCACCTCCTCATTCACAAAAATTCCCATGTGACTGGTACCCAGACTAGAAGCACATCGTTCAAAGAAGAAAGCTCTTCCAGTCTTTTAGAACATTCTAACACCAACCTGCAAGTGAAGACACATGAACTCAGCGTCTTCAGCGCAGCCTAGCTGTCCGAGCAGATACAAACATCTTTTAAGTTAGTGTTACGCACCCTCTCATCCAAGACACAACAAAGAATAGCATAAACCTCAATCTGGAAGACCGTGGTCCATTCACCAAGAGATACTGCCAAATGATCTCCGGTCTCACAATAGACCGCAGCTCCAGATCTACCAAGAGCCAAATCATGTTCTGTAGTTTCCTGAATAAGAAAACAAATTTTTTTAGCGAGATGTCTCTTATTTATGTGTTTCTGTGAATAAAGTGTCTCGAAAAACCAAAAAAAGTCGCAGAAAGATCCAAACTTGACAGTCCATATCCACCGTATCTGATAACAATAATTTGGTTGAAATCCTTCAATCGGAAATGCAACTTACTGAATGGTTTAATTTCTTCAGATTTTTCTCGATTTTCACGAAAACGACTCTAATTATTTTATTTAATCTTGAAGGGTTGAAAAATAGAAGCTTGAAAATTGAATTTTGGAGCATTCCGGGGGGTGGGGTGGTGGATGGATGTTGCAAGCTGCAAATGTGCGTATTAATAGGCATTTCCAGTTTGTTTTTTTTTTTGCAATTTTCTTAAAAACTATTCCAGCGTTTTTCATTAAACATCGCATGTTTCGTATAAAGCGTAATTTAATGGATGTGAGCAGGAGAGAATTCGAGAAAATGAATTTAGGAATCATATAGAAATAAAATAGATGATATGCTGAACACTATATAATAAATATAACACACAACCTGTAAGGACTTTATAGTTATTAAATAGGAATTAGGTAGCGAGAGAATATTAAAGGGAGAGACAGTCTGGCTGAGAAATTAAAAGGTAGAATGATATCTTCTGACTGGTGTTAAGGTCTGTTGTAAAAACTCTATCTTGAACTGTTCTGCGTAGCTCTATATATATATATATGAATCGGTTTCTCCCTCCCTCGTCTGACCTAGGTGGGGAGTAACAAATGTTTGATTAATTTTTTGTTGCATAATTTTACTGATATTTACACCTGTATATAATACAATAAGCAAGATGACAAGAAAATAAGGACATATGCACATGTGAAGTATCAGATTTATTTAATGTCTGATTCTTCGTTCTTCGGAGCCTATGAATCTTTAATTGTTCTAATCCCATTACACTAATCTAATTACGTTTATTTGAAACATTTCTCCAAATTATTTTTTTTGAAGAGTTCTATTGTCACTGTGACTAAAACTAGTTTCCCACTAAAGTGCCAATTCAGTCAGTATAATCTATGGTTCTTCCATCTGTATAATTTTGAGGTAAATTAAAAGCTTCTGTAAATTCGATTTTAAGGTGTTCTGGAAAATCTGTAAATTGGAGACTTTAAAGTTGTTGTGGGGGTGGTTCCGCAGAGCTGGAAAGCATTTCCGTGATAGCCCCTGCTTCTTCTTTTGGTGGTCATCAACCAGTTTCGGGCGTTCGCCCATCAACAGGATGCGTTTGTCAAACAGTGTGATAACATAGCACAGAGCAAATCTATGTTATCACACTGTTTGACAAACGCATCCTGATGATGGGCGAACGCGCAGAATCCGGTCTATGACCACAAAAAGAAGCAGGCTATCACAGAAAATATCTTAGAAACTTTAAACCTTTAGAGAAATAAAACATATTTTTAAATAATGCAATTAAGATAATTTAGTATCTAGGATTTTATCCGCCCTAGCATGTTTATTTTGTGTTTGCTGCTATTTCGGTTTTAGATTCTCATCTATTCTTCAGAGTAAGGCTATCAAGTTTGTGAAGAGAGTTGAACTTGAAATTTATATTTCTGTCACGATCCCCCATTAGATGATTGTATGCGTGAGGTTATATCGTAATGTAAGTGGAATCTGTGACATATTTTGAGCGGAGGCTGTTGCAGGCAAGGCAAGCCAAAATATGTCATGGCGATCCATTACAATTATAATATGTGTGCATATGTATAGTATAATAAAAACAAGGAATGAGTAAAATATTATAAAATTCCAAGTTTAAAGTGAAGTTCTCAATAATAGCTATGTGAATTAAAGTCGTGCGAGTGGTTTGTTTCAGATTTTTTTTCCTACATTAATTATTATAAAGAATTATATTAAACCAACATTGTATATGTGTATTGTATTTTAATTATAGATTGTATCTTCCTGATGAGGAAAAAATATGTCCTCTCTTGCCTGTGTCAGCTTGCCAGTAATGCAATTCCTGACTATTCGTGTGCATTTAGGCCTAACAAAATAAATAAGATGAAAAAAAAGAAACCGATCTCTAGCAGGGCAACTGTATGGCTAAGGTTTTCTTATTATCTCTCTGAGTTGAATTAAAAGTAAAATACAAGAGAATAAAGGAGGCAATGAGATACAGAACACGTGGCTGTGACATATATAATCCCCTAGTGGCGTGACCAGTGGCTACTACCTCAGGGACATGCTGCTGTGTTATAAGCAACCTCTATGGCCAGCTTCTCTTCTAACAATCATGGAGAACAATGTTGTTAACACGAGGATCCACGTGGGGCAATATGGCGGAGTTACCACCCTAACTATGCCAAGTAAGAATAATACTTTAAATTACTCAACTTAAATAAAGGCTATCAAATTATTACTCTTAACAGTGTTAATATTGCGCTAGATTATTTTCTCTTTTATTCTGAAGTAGGAGATAAAGATGAAGTGAGGGATTTTTACTTCGATCGGACCCTTGTTGACAACACTTTCCTAGTCTATGACATAACTTCTCCTGCTACTTACACCCCTCCCACAATAAAAACAGTAGCATTACATCTCCATACTATTAGACTAATATTTCATAGAAATGATACGTTCTTGTCAAAATGGCCATATATAATATCGTTTATATCTTCTTCTCGGATTATCTTCATGAATTAGACAATGCTGCTCTAGATTTTCTCTTCCTAGAAGACTCTGGGGGGGAGGGTAATTTTTCAGATAGCAGTGCACAATAGTCCTTAAATTTTTTCCCTTATTTTTAGTGGCATTAATGAATACCTCGTTAAATAAGAAAACTATAATATTACAAAATAATGTGGTAATAAATATAAGATTATACACAGAATTTAGACAAAATTCATGGCCTTGATATAGATATAGATCTCTTTATTGATATACTGAATATTTGTATAAGGTTAATTAACTTCAAGACAAAGTAACTCGTGGTAATATTAGCAAAATTTGTTCATTCTAACATTTTAATTATGGCGAACAAACTAAATAAGCTTTGAGAATTTATTATGTAATAACTTCCTGACTGATGGTGTTGTTAAAAAAAAAAAATCTTAAGTTTACAAAAAGGAAAAAGAAAATAACAAAGGCGAAGAAGTTTATAAGGTGAAACAATCTTTGACCTTTAGTCTTTGCCGTTGATATGGCAACGGCAATCTCCTGTTTTCATTAAGTCTAATTTGTACACCAGCATCTAGTAAAAGCCCTGATAAAGGGCGAGAAAAAAAAAACCTGAAGAAATAATTGGGTGAAAATGTTGGCCTCTGAGAGACGTCCAAAATGTGTATTTGTATTTAAAATTTTTACTTTCTCTTACAAAGTAATTTTCTTTTTCTTTTTTTTTTCAAAGCGAGAGGAAGTATTAGTATCAAATTTTCGATATAGAATATTCACCAGAAATATCGGAATTCACCGGAGGTCCTCTGAGATCAAATAAGTGATTTTTTGAAGTGTGTATGTGGTCAGGATTACTCAAAAATGGAAAAATCGCAGAAAGTTCAAACTTGATATTTAGTCAGGGCAGTGTTGGGCAGTAATTAATTACATGAGCAAAATTGGACTGTACTTTCAATAGGAAATGGTCCAAAATATAAAAATAACTGTTTCCAAAGAACAATTACACTGAAGTAATTGTGATATCCAATTACAATTACTGTAAACCTTTTAAGTGATTGCAATTACTACTTTCAATTACTGTAATTAACTGTAATTCAATTACAATTGCGTGTACTTGTATTTTCAGTAATAGAATTACAAATACAAGTACAACAAAAAAAATTGAGTAATTGAATAAAAGTATACTCTGCCACATTTCCGCTCAATAATCTGTTGGGTTAAATAAATTCGATCTCCCAATTATCATTAAAAATTGGCAAAAATTTCAGGAGAATTCAGTGTCTTAAGTTGTATCTTAATTACTTTTTTTAGTGCCTTTTTGGCGTTAATAATTGCAATTACCAATTACAATTACTTGTAATTGCATTAACATTACTTGGAATTGCAGAAGTATATTTACAATTACACGTAATTGTATTTGGTAACTTAATTACTTTGGCTCTACCAGTAATTGTAATTACGATTACAATTACAATTACAATGATTCAGAAAGTCATTGCGATTACTAATTACAATTATATGTAATTGTAATTTTATTTCTACAATTTCAAATTACAATAATTGGTAAGTAATCGTAATTGTAATCGTACTTTTTGAAATTACGTTTTGCCCAACTCTGAGTCAGGGGGGCCTATCAATAAGGTTTTGAACAAAATCGTTCAACCGGAAGTACCATTTTACTGAATGGACTGAAAATGTAGTTGGGTCCGTCGGCTGGTTACAAATATGGTTTTATCCATGGTAATATGCTTCATTCTCTTGATCCTGGACCAGTTTCAGGTTCTGATCCATTGTCACAATAAAGCAATCAATTCGTGTAGAGAGTCACGTACTACACTGGTTGATTCAACTTTTACTTAAAACACATATACACTATATAAGCTTACTTACATATACACACTATACATACTTTGCTTATA
Source organism: Triatoma infestans (assembly GCA_011037195.1). Classification (NCBI taxonomy): domain Eukaryota; kingdom Metazoa; phylum Arthropoda; class Insecta; order Hemiptera; family Reduviidae; genus Triatoma; species Triatoma infestans. The sequence goes on from JAAEAF010000379.1 coordinate 6,983, forward strand.
TTTCGGATGCACGTATGTACATTTTCAGTTATACGTAAGGTTTGTAACTGGATAATTGAGTATTGTTATAAACCAGTTTTTTTTCCCATTCATAATCGAAATATTTTCAGATATATCATTAAATTGCATAATTTCGAATATTATGGAATCTTCTGTTCCTAGAGCATTTATTTTCATACAAATAATCATATTGATAATTTTATACCAAAATTACGTTAACATTTTGATCCACTTTATTTTAAACCGAAACCAAGCGCTGTTTTAGAATATTACATATCTTCGAATATACTTCTCATAATTTTCACTTACTACTGGAAGAAAAAGTACAGCGATCGTATCTAATTTTCAAATTATGTTAGTTTTTCTGAGAAAAAAATTGATTTTTCGGGAGTTCTAGGGTAGCTGAGATGTCACTTTACCCTTAAGTTCCATTTCATTAAAGAAAAATAAATATTTAGTGAAGATTCCAAGTCTGAAGTGAATATATTATTTAGAATTATGAGAATTTTGCATTAATTTAAAAGTTCTGTGTGTTTGACTCAAATTTTTAATAAATTTTTCACTTTTTGCAATTCTCTCTGCATTTATTACTTTGAGAGAACTTTGCGAATTTCGTCTATAATTTTACTAAATGCAACATATCTGATTGGTCTGCAAAGGCTGGATATCTGGGAGTTTATCCGTTGAATTATGTTTTATTTTGGTTGATTCCGACCCGTTTCGGATTCCCTTCCCTAAGGGCAGCACTGGACTCGAACCCGGAACCTCCGCGTGAGAGTCTAAGGCGCTACCACTGAGCTAATCCCTTCCCTTTAGGTTAGTTAATTAGTCTGGCATGAATGAGTCAATATGTCTGTATTTTCAGTTATAAATTTTACAATAATAGTAAAAGAGTTTGAAATTCGTGTAGAAAATGATATCAATTTTATGTTTCTGGCACGCACCACCCTGGCTGATCAACACTGGTTAATCCAATTTTTATAGAAATAAAAATACAAAACATTTAAACTAAGACACTAACTGCAAGAGATCTTATAGGGGTAGTGAACCCCCCACCACTCATCCACACTAGCGAGTGAACCCCCACCAAGAAAGAGAGCGAAAGAGCCCCTCTCGAGAGAGAGGAGAGGAGAGGCCAGTTGGATATATATACGAGAGACAGAGTCAAAAAAAGATATGCTGTTCACAGTCTCACACTTGAATATTACACATCGTTTAGCCACGTCAGTCAGTCTGTTCTGTTCTTGTAGTGTTAAGTATACAGTCCTTGGCAGTCAGTCATATACATATATATCAATTATATATCTTATACCGATATTGAGGTGTTATTTATCTATCAACATCTACAACCAACATCTCCTCCTACAACCATTACAATCTCGAGGAGCGTTCAATAAAAATTACATTTTTTTTTATTTAATTGTTAAAGTAAATAATAAATTAGTAATTTTATTAAATTACAATTTTTAATAACCTCTTCATCTACTACATACTTTCATATCTGATGATGTACCTCATTATATAAGCAACTCTTTCTGTCATATCAAGTTTTGTTTAGTATATATTTTTTGTTTAGTGTGTCTAATGAAAATTATATATGTAATCCCGATTAACATTTTTTTAAATTTTATCCCTGAAGAAGACAATAAATTTGTCGAAACGTTGAAAAAGTTTTAAGTAAAGTGTAATTTTTATTGACCGCTCCTCGAGATCTCTTGCAGTTATTAATAGATCGATCGAGATTAATAGATCTTTATTATCATTTAAAGTAAGTTAATCCAATTTTTTTTTTTTTAATTACACCGGAACAAGTAAATCAAATTTTTATCTAGCCTCTCAGAAATATCGAGTACCTAGAGGACCATAGGGTAGTTATTTTTTTATTTTTTATATTTAAGGCGCATTTATGGTCATTGGCAGGAAGCCTTCTCAGTGCACTCCGGAAGCCTCCGGTCAGTGTTCACTCGTTACAGACAACACTGTCCTTTACCGTACAGTGAGCTGTAGTGGCTCCTAGGAAAAAAAGAAATCTAAGGGTAGCCACTGGACTCGAACCCGGGACCTCCGCGTGAGATTCCAAGACGCTACCACTGAGCTAACCCCTTCCTCTGAGGATAGTTATTTAGTCTAGTATGAATGTGTGAATATGTCTGTATTTACATTTATAAAATTCTACAATAATAGTTAAACATATTGTAAATGTTAACGCACCAAGTTGAAAATTGAAATAATTTCATCATAAAATGAACTTGTAACATATGTACAAGTAGATATAATACTTAACCGTCGGTTATCCTTGAATAATATTAAATGAAAAGTTTACTAGATAGAAAGTTGGTAGAGTAAAGTTTTGAGAAACTATATTTATTATGTAGGCGGAAATGTTCGTGCATGTTTGGTTACACTAGATATTAACAACAAGTGGCCTGCAAACTAAACTGCACGTGATATTCCTGTATACGAATATCTGATTAACAGATGCAAAATGCTGTGAAGAGTGTATGGCTGTGCATGTATAAGTGCACAAGGGAAATGATATTCTCTTCTTATCTTTTATGATACAGGTAAGAGAAATATTTACTTTAGACAGTTAATAATACATTTCATATTGATATCAACGATACTATCAACTATAATTTTTTTTATTATAAAATATATTTAAGTAAATAAAATAAACTTGCTATTTTGTTTGCTTTCTTTTATTCCTTAATAAGAGGATATATTGTGATTTTTTTTTTTTAGGCGAATAAACTGTGTTTATGAGTGTGTGTGTGTGTGTGTGTATTAACAAAATATCTCAAAAACGAATAATCGCTGGGAGCTCAAACTTGGTATTTCGTTTAGGAAATACCACCATCGCATCTGACATGAAGATTTCCGTGCAAGCTCCACCAAAACTGGCAGTGCAATTTTACCGATTTTTATTGTTGGAGTTTTCCGCAATTTTCTGAAAAAGCTACAACGATTTTTTCGTATACATCTATACACATGAATACCTATAACTCTTATTTGAAACATTATCCTGGGAAAATTGTTTTGGGGGGGAGGGGAGCCTGGGAAAGCAGTAGCCTTATGCTTTCGTCTAAAATACCAACCTCTTTAGTAGAATTATGGTTTTATCACTTGGCTTAATATTAATAAGTATGAGGGTCATTCAATAATTGATGAGACAAATCGCTTTAGCTCAGAAACGGTTTGTTTAATCAATACAATAGTTTCTGTGCGCCAAGTTGGCATCCTTGTACTTAATTTCCCATCAGCTGTTCGAGAGTACAGCATAACTTCAAATGTATTCATTTAACAATGGCGAGTCTGCTCGAGCATTGCAACTCGAAAGAACAATGCTCAGTGATTAGATTTTGAGTTGAAGAGGGTATCAAAAGTAGTGAAATCGACAAAAGAATGTTGAAAGTTTATGGGAATAATTGTTTGAACCGTTCGAACGTTTACAAATGGATAGAACAGTTTAAAATTGGTCGTATAAGTCTCTGTGGTGAATACAATGGGGTTGTTGAAGCAGAGAAATGGTCTGGTTTGAATGAATTAACAGAATATGGGGTTAACACTGTATAATATGATAAATGACACTGATTGCTTGGACTTTACACTTGAAAATGTTAGAGTATGGTAGAGTAGAAAAGAGGTAATGACACGAAGTGACTGGCTGTATGAACTCAGTAGTATGAACTGTACGCCTATATGTTGTCGCTGTATTTATGTGGTTTCACCCACCCCAGTCCGAGAGAGTGGTCCTGTCATTTTGTCTCTCTCTCTCTCTCTGCTATTACATGAGCAACGAAGTGGACGACCGGTTGAAGTTGCAACTTTCTCCCTCGAATCACGCATTAGCGCGTTAATTCAGTACAACAGGCGTATTACTGTTGAACTGATAGCTGAAGAAGTGCAAGCGAGTGTTGGAAGTGTCCATACCATTATTCAGAATAAGTTGCAGGCGTAATTTTGCTATAAACGCCACAGTTAACTCAAGAAACACTTCAAAAAATGGGTTAGGAGATCCTTCCCTATCCCCCCTTTATAGCCCTGACCTCGCGCCATCGGACTTCCATTTGTTTGAACCCCTTAAAAAGGCTCTACGTGGGATACATTTTCCATCCATTGAAGAAGTTAAAAATCCGGTGCAAAAGTGGCTTCGCGATAAACCCAAAGAATTTTATGCCAGAGGCATACACAAATTAGAAGAACAATGGGGGGACAAGTGTATAAATGTTGCTTGAAGACAATGTTGAAAAGTAGCCAAAGATTTGTATTGATTAAATAAAATCGTTTTTGAGCTACAACGATTTATCTCGTTAGTTATTTTGAATGACCTTCGTATTACAGGCATTAATAGAATTCCAATATCGATAAACCAGTGCAGTAAGACGTTACCGAAAAGGATTTTGAGTTTTTTAAAGATTTTTCCGATAAAATTGTATTTTTTTGGGGTGGGCTTTCAATTAGGATTAAATTTAAATTGCACCAGCCTTGTTGGTTTTGACAGTTGACACTCTACACAAGTTCGCTCAGGTAAATACTTATAACCCCTTACCACCTTTTTACCAACTTATGGCCAGCCAATCTAAAAATACTAAATATTGCAATTTTAATGTAAATTTCTTTAATAAAATTGTATTTCTCGGACTAAGGGAAAGCCGTGCGTTTTTTTTTTTTTTTTTTTTTTTTTTTTTTTTTTTTGCATTTTCCATTTTGTATTGAAAATATGGTTTCTTTAAAAAATCATTCACAAGTTTTCTTTTTGCAATTATTACAATGTTAGACAAATTTTCCTTAAATTGGAATTTCGACTAACTATAGTTGCGCTCAATTATTAACAGACACGATGACGGGAGAGCTGTCATCAACAACAGTAAACAGGATGTGCGAATTAAAGATAAACCTATCGTCTTAGTTCCTCTAGAATCCATAAAAATCAACTTTATCAGTAAAATGTTTCAAATAAACGTAATAGGTCATGTGTATGTATATACAGTTAGCATTCCAAGTTTAAAACACGATCGCTATACTTCCTCTTTCTAGGAGTAAGTTTATTCGTTGGATGCATACTAATAATACTAATATTACAGAGATGGTAAAATCCTAGATTGTATAGAGACTGAAGTGGCACTTTATAAGAAATGGCTGCAAAACTAAACTACTAACCAGGATTCTCCAAAAAGTCGATCGTTCTTAGAGAAATGTTTCAAGTAAATGTGATAGGAATTATAAATGGTGTAGACATAGAATGCGGAATTTAAAGATAATAGTTGGACTAATTTTTGAAAAATTGCGAATAACTGAAATAGAAAAAAAAAAAAATCATTCAGTATAATCGTACTTCCGGTAGATGGATTTGACCAAAACATTCGTTTCAGATGCAATACCTAGTAGTATCTGAAAAAAAAATATCAAGTTTAAGCGTCCTGTAATTTTTCGTTTTTTGAAATATTTTATTCAGACACGTTCACAAAAAAAAAAAAATGAAACTCTGACACGATCAATGCGATCGTGTAAAAAGCAATGCGCTTTTTCTTACCACTATGAAGTAAGAGAAAGTAAAAATGTATCAATTTGCATTATTTTCGTCACGGGTTTTTTTTTTTTTAAATATTTCTTTCAATTTGTTCAGGACATCAATAAATAAAGGTTGATGTTTTGAGATTTGATTAATTACAAAGTGTTTCTTATTCACACTTAACACAATATTATTCTCTAACCAGAATAGAACTCTTCTTCTATGGGCATTCAAAGTCTTTGTAGCAAGGCTGTTGTCACAATTGGCGTCTAGTTCAGGTTGGAATTTTCGAATATCTAATTTTGTTTTTTTTGTACGGAAACGAAATTATTAAAGTCATTATGAATAGTAAGGACATCGCATACACACATTTAGGAACATCGTAAGGAACATTTTCGGAGTCTGCTGATTCTTTATATTCGGAGACTGCTGATTTTAGATTTATAACTGATTGGACCGCTTATCTCATTGAAGTAGTGAAAACTGAAGAGAAAACTGTTACATAAAATTACACTGTCAGAACATTCTTCGGTGTAATTTTCTTAAATCTTATAAATGGATATCTTGGGGACGAAACCCCTAATGTTTGTTCAAAACAGTACAAAATTTTAACCAACATACAATACGTATATATTGATTCTATTATTAATAATCCTTGTTTTTATCTTATCAGTTTTTCTCATAAGACTTTTTCTTATGAGATTAATTTTTTTACATTTTGAAAATGAAACTTTTGAAAAATATTGTTTAAAAATAATTAACTAACTTGTTTAATTTTCTGATAGTCGCTTTTAAAGTGTTGAAGTCAGGTCTATCTGCCGGATCTTCTGCCCAACAACGTTTCATTAATGCTGATACTTCTTCATCACAACAGAGATCACTAGTAGAAGGACGTAAACATTTGGCACCACTGCAATTTTTCACACTTTCAACAATTTCTGTAAAAAAATAAAAAAATAAAAAGGTTAACAAAAAGAAAACATTGAAAATATGCTAAGAAGTTTTTAGAAGTAATATCATGTATTTTTTTTAAAAAAAAAGGAGAAATTTGGCAAGACGCTAGAGTTTTATTAAAATTATCAAATTCTTCGTAGATCTACCTAAATACCTTTTTTTATCATAATTCTCATTTTTAGCATTTGGGAGTAAATATGATCTCAAAAATCTCAGGCCTGTGGAAACCAATAAAACACTGACCATTTTTGCCCCAGCTCAAGCAGAGGACATCTTTTAGGGCGTCTTAGATCACTTGCAGACCATGAGAATGCCAAATAGGTACCGGTAAACCCAACAGTTTTGAAAATGCATCTTAATTTTTCCCAGTTACTTATAATCATGAAAAGATTTTAATTACATCATTGCAATCATAAGAAACACTAAAAATGGTGAAAAATGGTAGCTTGATCTATTTTTTTTGGGAGGGAATAGTGCTTTGCATGTTGAAAACACTATTGAGCCGTCCCCGCCTCCACTGAGCCTTTTCATTGCACTGCCGTCCACCGGTTAGTGACTCTCATTACAACCTCCATCGGACGGTGAGTTGTAAAGACTCCTAGAAAAAGGAGGGAAGCCCTGCTAGACCCGAATCCGAATACGCATGGGAGTTCAGCGCGCTGATCTACTAAGCCAATCCTTCTACAAACCTATATAAAGCACTTAGCGTTAGTTTTGTAAATACTGATCGAAATAAAATTTCGAAACAAGATTCATTCAATAATCGGTCTTTAAGTAACAATATAAAATTTTGGGAGTAAATATGTTTCTTCTGAAATCCAAAACGACCTTATCATTCTCCACCTCAAGTTCACTGCATTTCTCCCTATCTCAGTTCGTAGAGGAGGCATACTGGAAGGATGGAGAGTAGGGACTAGTACAGTCGCCTGTATAACATTTTTCTGAAATCCAATTCCAAATGGCCTTAAAGTTGGTTCAAAAACTAAGTAGAAGCGGAACAAAAATCATTACATCACATTGCTCATACATTTGTTTATTTTAATTCATGTTTTGAGACCTCCTAATATGAAAACACTATACGTAAATGAATGTTGACTCGATTTTGTCTACAAAGACCTTAATTTATTCGTTACATTTGCTATAACATGTTAGTCAGTCAACGATGTAAGAAGTCTCTTAGGAATCTACACTTTGGAAGAATAGCGTTCAGTGATCTGATTTCTAGTATATAAGCGGGTGAAATTCACCATCTAAAATTTACTCTCAAATGCTTTTAAGCAATTGTAAGTTGTAAGTTGTAAGTTGTAAAAATCGTACGAACTTTTGCAAGTAGATTAATCAAGTCCAAAGTGGCCGAACAAATGTTTCTGAAATCCAAAACGTCCCCATATCATTCCCCATCTCAAGTTCACTGCATTTCTCCCTACCTCAGTTTGTAGAGGGGGCTTACTGGAAGGATAGAGAGTAGGGGCTAGTACAGCCGCCTGTATAAAAAGAGCTGGAATCTCACTCGAGGAAACATTCACTGAGTCACCATCAACGTTCAACGTATTTCGTTCTCACATCGTCATTGTGTCTGTCATTCACTTCTCACGTTACCACACTCTCACTCTAAAATATAACAGTGTAATGTCCTTGCAGTATTTTATTATTTGCACTTAATACAAACAGTGTCCAGTAAATATGACTTTACTCAACCTAAGTTTTTCTTCCAAACAACCACTCAAATATATACTACAGACCAGAAATGTTACAATTCCATTTCTTGAATCTTGCATTGCAGCTCTTATTCAAGTCATTACTACGAAAAGAAATGCTAGAAAATAAAGTGGAGACTGTGATTCTGACAAAGCGAGGTGCGGTTTTCAGAGGGAAGAAGTGTTCTTGGTCTAGAACATCGCTCGCCTAATTTCTGAGTACGGTCGGAACTATTTACCAATTAGGTTTTCTATGGTATCCTCAGCGAGACATCATTATGTGGCATCAAGTTTCACAGTAACATAGCATTGAAAAGAAATGTGCAAACATGGTTGAAACTTAAATAAAAAGAATATTGTGTTGCCGCATAGAAAAAAAAAAAAAAGCTGGCAGAGAAATGGCACAAGCTAGAAATATACTAGGAGACTACGTTGAAAAAACATCTGGCGTGATTCATTCAGACGACTTTCCCTCACCCCTATAATTACAACTATATATATATATATATAAAATGGCAATTTTCTTTTTTTAAACTTCAAAGTTTATGCTCATTTGTTCTAACATAAACATAGAAGTGGTGGTGGTAGTGGTGGTGGAAAGGAGTCAAGTACCAATGTACCAACCCAAGCAAGTAGAAAAGTGATCGATTATGTTGTCGTCCAGAAGAGAACGCCAGTAACCTAACTACCCCATTTATCATTTGAAATAAAACCCCACAAATTCTGTAAAAAAGTTAGAAATAAAATTGATGATTCATATCTGGCGCAGTTAGCATTCTAAGTTTAATGAAACAAATCGTTATAATCGTTTTCGAAAAATCCCCCCCCCAAATTCAAAAACCTATTCACTAAAGTAGCACTTCCGTTAAGCTGATTTTCTTCAAATTTGGATTTCTAGCATTGTTTCTAATGTATATGAATATTATATAAGTGAGGGGGTGGGTGTGGACTAGTGGTTATGAGCATGGACTTGTAAGTGGGAGGACCCCAGTTCGAGTCCCGCGTATAACTGCTAAATTTTATATTTGTTTAAAAAATGTTATTAGTAAAGTAGGTGCTTCCGCCCCCGTCCACGACACCTAAGTTGGTAGTTGGACGTTAAGCCCGCCTAAAAAAATTAGGCATTACTTTACTTTTTTTTTTTTTATTATTATTATATAAGTGTAGAACCGTATATTTTATTTTGAAGTAATACTTTACAGGAAAATCTAATATTACTGTTCCCCCCCCCAAACCCCCCAAAAAATCAATTTTCCCAGGTTTAAAATAAATGTGACAGGTATCTATGTGTGTAAATAATAAAGTTTAAAGATAATCGTTAAAACCATGTAATTATTTATTCATATCGATGTGAAGTGTGTTTATGTGCGTAATATATATATATATATATATAACGCTCCTCGGCATTATTTCTGACTGGTGCTGCAGTAATGGCATGGAGCTAAATGTTAAAAAATGCCAAGTCATTTCTTTTTATCGCAAAAAGACTTGTATATCTTATCAGTACCTCATTGATGGCAAACCATTGGAGAGGACTCGTAACGTTATGGATTTAGGAGTTACTCTGAGCATGACCTCTCTTTCACAAAACAGTTTGAATATGTTTGCAGGAAAGCATCGAGAGCACTGGGTTTTATATTTTAAGGCACACTCGTGATCTTAGTGATCCCAAAGCGGTGCTAACTGTGTACAATGCATACGTCAGAAGCCTTCTCGAGTACGCGCCATTGATTTGGTGTCCTTACACCAAGAAGGATATAGCCAGACTGGAAGCTATACAAAACCGTTTCATCAGGACTTTTAAGAAAAGGTTACCCAGCGGTGCTGCTCATTTATGCTCTTTAGAGTCTAGAAGACGAAATGCTGGGCTTTTATTCTTAAAGAAGCTCTTGAATGGCGAAATTGATTTCATGGAGCTACTTGCTGCCTTTCCTTTTCATGTGCCACCTCGCTGCTTGCGCAGTACTTCGCATTTCGTGGTCCCTGCCTTTAAGACTACTGCGCTGTTCAATGCTGACGTCATTTGTAGGTTATGCAGGTCATGGAATGAGTATATTCCTGGTGATGTGGGTTTTCAAATGGCATCTGGACTTTTTAAAAAAACATTTTTGCATTACATGAAGTGTTAATATGAGCATGTATTATTTTACTTTTATTTGTATGTATGTAATGACTTCAACCATAAGGCTTACGCCGTTTGTTGATAAAATATAATAAATAAATAAATAAATATAGTGTGTGTCTATCTCGAGTCTTTGTGACGAAATTTGCATGTATGTATATAGTATTTATCAAGGTTTTATTTCATGATAGGTATGACTGTATTTATTAGTATGCAAATATTGATTAGAGTGAATGTTTAGGATTAGAATAAATTAGAACTAAAATGAATGATTGTATGAATGAATGTGGGTGGGGGTGGGGGAACAATATAGGCCAGGCATGGCAACTTTTAATCGTATAGGAAATCTTCCTGCACTGTTTTAATTTTGGGAGCACCTTATTTTGGAGGGGAGGGTTTGGGCGGAATTGGCTACCCCCGGCACCTGTGTGAATGGAAGTATGATTGTTGTGTAAATACTGAGGCTAGATGGTCTGACAGTTTTCATTATACTGGAAGTTAAACAGGATTAATTTTTTCAGGATATAGATAGTGGATTTATATATATATAAAATGATGGGTGGCAAAAATAGCCTAGAAGCTAATGCAAAAAAAAAGTTTGAGTTTTCCACGATTTTGCACTTTTTGAGATATTTTGTTCACATGTAAACACTCACACATATACAAACATACATACAATCGCTTAAAAAACATTTTTTCGAACTCAGGGGGCATGTATTTCCAGTGGGAAAATTCAATTTCGAACATTTGACACAATCGTAATATATTTACTCTTGCCAGGATTAAGAGTAATTAATAGGTAAATCGTGATTCATTTATTACACCAGATTAGATTAGATTAGATTGGATTGGGAAGGACCACGCCTCATTCCATTGCGGCATAGCAAAGCTGAAAGTGGCTCCGTCATGCTTCGGAATTGCTAGTCCACAGCTGAAGTAACCTTGTCCTCGCCACCCCGGCACATTCACAAAGGATGTGTGGTTTCTCCTCGGCCCTGCAGAAGCGGCATGATACGGTGTAGGCAAGTAGTAAATGGTGCATATGCCTATTCAGCCTGCAATGCCTTGTTAGTAGACCCACTATTAGCCTTATATCCCTTCCGCTATGGCTCGGAAGATCCCTGGTGAATGTAGGTGTGTCTTTTAACAAAGAATTTAGCCAGCCTCTGCCCTGGCGTTCTTTCCCACCATCGCAGACGTTGGTCTTCTAACCATTCCTTGATAAAAGCGTGAATCAGGTTTCTGGACAACCCGCACAAGGGTTCGGGGCGCATAAAAATATCCTTCGAGCTCTTCCTCGTCAGAGCTGTTATACCAAATTAAAACTATAATCAATGAACTGCTTATGTATTTCTGTATTGACCGTTGAGTTTTATATTTAATATTTTTTGTTGGCTAGTCAGCCTAGTGCGATAGGGTGTAAAAAGAAAAATATCACTGTACTAACAACCCTGATTGTGTGAACGTTTAGTAATTTATTTTAAATTTCACATTTTTCTTTTTTTTTTTTTTTTGTTTTTTTTTTTTATTCCCCTAGAAGAATGCAAATGTGTTCGTCGAAACTGTCGGTAAAAAATTAAAAAAAAAGGACAAATTCTTCATGTATTTTTCATTTTTACTTTATCCCATCAGGCCGACAAACTAACAAGAAATTTTTAAATATAAAACTATAATCGATTATCTCATTAGGCCAATTAAGAACGCAAGAGAAACAAAATTTTGTTGTACATGTGTTAATTTATGCTTAATCTGTGAATTAAATTTATTTTTACGCGGGCTATCCCGGGTTCGAGTCCAGCAGTGCTGCCCTTAAATGTTTTTTTCTTCCTAGGCACCTCTATAGCTCGCGGCCCGGTGATGGACAGTGTTGTCTGTAACTAGAGAATATTGTCGGGACACCGGCAGTGCACTGAGAGGGCGTCACTGGTCACAAATAAGATGAAAGAAAAAATAAACTTTGTATTTCTTAATAATATACTTTTAATCACAATAAAACTCTTGTCAAATAAATAAATTAAATTTTTGTTAAATAGCTATATATTAATTTAAATATGGAAATTACATTTTTAATTATATATTCGAAGCAAGCATGAAACAGAATGGAACTTAAAAAAAAATCATTCTACAATATGATGAAAGCTTGGATGAATCATAATGCTGTATTAGTATGGTGTGCTCGTCTCTGAAAGTCCTATATTTTCTGCAAGCTACTTTATCAAATGTGTCATAACAGCGTTTTTCCCTCCCCTACCACACTCTTATGCAATGGAAAAACCTTATTAAACTTCATTTTTCCGTAAAAGAAAGGAAGAAAAAAAAAAGCGTTCATTTCTTTCCCTTTATGATGTTTTTTGAATGAAAATATAAAAGTCGATTATGAAATGTTAATATAATAATATAACGGTATTGTAAAATCCATTGTCGAATGTATTACCTGTTTTTATTGAAATAATAAATTTTTTTAAAATCAATACAATCAAAGACCACGCACTTTTAATTGAAATATTTTTTGGAACAATTTAGTTTTACTTAGAATCTGAATGTCCTTAATATTCCCTTAAAAATATACGTAAATCAATTCCAGCGTTAAAAGGAAGTAAGTAAAAGATTTAAAAAATAAACAACAAATTCAAATAAAATTTTGTTAAATAGATGCAAATTAAATTAATTAATCAAATAACGATAACAAATATTTAATCAAATAAATGAAACAATCAATCATTGAAACAGATACTAAGCAAAAGCCACACCATGAAATCGAAAACAATTTATCTTTACAAACTGAACTTGAACAATGGAGGTATATTAAATTTGATTTAATATCATTTTTTTTTCATTTTTCTTCATTTTGGTTTATATTTTTATTTTATATTAATTTTGAACGTCAATATAGAAAGAATATCTGGTGTGAAACACTCACATAATTTTCTCTTTTTATAGTTTTAATTGATTTATATGATTATATGGTTATTACTACAAATAAAGTTCACATAAAATTTAGAAAATATCCTAAGGTAACCCACCCCTCCTCAGAAACCGTCTTTAATAAATTTTCCCAGAAAAATGCTTCAAATAAAAGTTGTAACTCTTTTTATGATTAATTTATATAAATTAATATATAAAGAAAATTTATATAAAGAAAATCGTTGTAGTAGTTTTTCAAGAAAATCGCAAAATATTGAAAAATACATTCAGTAAAATGTTACTTCCAGGTTGATCGTGTTATTATCGCGTCTACTGATAATAACTAAACGGAAATTGGTTAACAAAATCCGAGTCACTTGCAATTGTAGTGGAAGAAGCAAATTGAAATAGATTTTATATTTTAAATAAACTAAAATAAATTCAGTTTCAAGAGGAAAAAGGTATATTGGCTGGCAAAAGGGTAAAATTGAGGTAGAGGGCACCGTTACAAGAGAGGTCGCAGAACTTAGTCAGCTTTTTCTTTTACCCCTCCTAAAAATTATACATAAAGGGCAGGCTTTTAACTACCAAGAGGAGCATTCTTTCACGAATTGTCTTACAGCACTTAAATCGACATTCAACCAGTAATCATCGAGACAAAACATCAGTGCCAGTTAAAGTGTTAAACTTTGAGTTAAATCAATCTAGCTAGTTTCATATAATCATAAGCTTTTTACATACATTGCAATTAACTTGTAGTTGTTATTTTAAGAGAATATATTTATTGTTAGCAATGGTGACTACTTACTTGTTTCTAATATTTCTCTCGATTTCAAATATACATATACACAGCCCTTTACAAAACCGCTCATGCTACAATACTACAAACACATCCAACCAAACACATTTCACAATAAACATACTTACTCGCTTAAGCGGGGGGAACCCAATCTTAATACGAATGATACATAGTGTTAATTTGTAAAAAAAACAACAGAATATGGGCTAAAATTAAGGAAACTAAAATTACCTAATGAATAATTGTTGCAAAAAATTATTTGTGGCTGTAATGATCAAAGAGAGTAAAATAATAGCCCTGATTACATGAATGATGTTAGCCTTGATTAATTATCAATTATTAGTTTTGTTTAATTTTTACATTCTCTCTCTCATTCTGAAAAGAGGAAGTATTGCGATAATGTTGAATTTTCAGAATTGATATTTCACCACAGAGATACGTTTTGAAGTCCTTTGAGAACGAAAAAAAAGTTTTTGGTGAATGGTCTGTGTGTGGTTGTGTTTGAACCAAAGCATTGCGTCACTCTTCGTCGCATTATTCTTCTCCCGGTCTATCAGAACTTGTCAACTATAAAATTGTCAATGTTGCTCGCTATCTTAGACTTTACTGAGTCCGAAGTCATACTTGAAATCCTCATATATGACTTAAAAGGATAGACGTCTAAAGAAACCTTTCAACAACTTAAAAGACTACTGGACAACGGATTCTAAACTTTCACTAGATGAGAAAAAACTATTTTTTACATCTATTTCAAAGCCCATCTGAGCTTTTGGGAGAGAATTCAACCATACGTTCATGTCTCCAAAGAATCCAATTCCTACAAAATCTAAAAATCCTTCATATCATTGTAAACGCGTTTTTTTACATCACCACTATTAATGGGTATGAGAAGGAGAGAACTTGGGTTTATGAGGTGAAATAAACTGGAAGTAATGCTGAAAACTGTATATCGAGAAAAGTAACGCAAACTACCTGGACTTTACACGAATATAGAAATTGGTAGTGAAAGATTTAGAGTAAAGAAAAAGGTAGTAGTTATTGCTGACGCGTTGTAACTGCTATATAAACTGTTTTGAAAGACTGTCCCCTGTAGGGCTAGCGCTGCTGCATTTAAATAGAGTCTCCCACTCTAGTGTGGCCTAAGTAGTTCCCACATACTTTTCGGATCCTATTACAACCATGCTGTCCTTAAATATCTTTCATTCCCTGAGTCGCCCCAAACCTATTACAGGAAATTCAATATTAACATACAGTCACATAAAAATCCTACCGAACTCTCTCTCTCTCAGATGTCTCAAAAGATAATGACCTCGTGATCTCCTCTCTGTTGAAGAGAGCGATTAGTATTTTTGGGTTGTTTTTGGAGCGTTGCCATTGGGTAGCTTCTCAACTCGTATGATCATTATTACTTGTATCGCTATCTTGCTGATTGTAGCAAGAAAAAAACATTTTTTTTTTTTTAATTTTCTCAAAAACGGCTGCAATGATTCCCTTTTAAATTTGGAGTGTCGACTGCACAGATAAAAAAGTATAAATCTTTATTTAAACATTCTTCTGGAAAAGTGTATCAGGGGTTCTAAAGGAAAACTTGTCAGTTAGGTTTAAATTTAATCTACCGCTACAAGTTGGTGGTTGTGGCAGCAGAGGACGCTGCCACATAAGTTATACACTCAGCTATTCTTGTATAAAAAACTGACCTTTTTTTTTTATGGCAAATCCATATTAAAGTTTGCAAACATTGCAATGTAAATAAAATTGCAATAATCGATTTATTGTTTCCAAATTTTTTTTTTGATAAAAATTTGCTAAAAATCTTTACTGAATGACAAAGCGTCCGTTCCCAATATGGACATACTTTAGAAGGTGTAAGAGAATATATAGAAAATAAAAAGAAATGAAAGAAAGAAAGATATTACAAAAGAAGACAAACATACAAACGTACTTAACTCACATACAAACGTACTTAACTCACATACAAACGCACTTCACATGGTATTGTTGATGAAATATTGAAAAAGGAATGTCTTTATTTTGAGTTCTCATATGTGAGTGAGTGTGGTGCTTGGAAATATGGGAGGGAGGAGCAAAATGAGAGAGACAGCAAGTGAGCGAATGAATGAAAAGAGAGAGAGAGAGAGGGACAGATCTATTTCGTTGGTGGAGATGATGGGTGTGTTTTATCAACCAATAAAGATGGAGAGCCGGGTAGAGTTGGTAACCAGAACGGCATACTATGACCAACAAAACCCACCAGCCAGCCAGCTCTGCGGTTCATACATTATTGGAAACTTGTTATTTGTCATCACATCTTTTCTTTTTTTCTTTTTTTTTCCACTTTTTTCATATAACTTTTTCTTTCTATTTCTCTCAGTTTTCCCTCCACCCAAACATCATGTTAACACTTCACTTATTTCGTGTCCCTATTTTCATTCCTCAGTGGGGGTTATTTTGATATTCGTCTCCTCAAACCATTTCTAATTCCTTGATAGTTTTTGTCAGTTTCACTTCCGGTTATTCCTTCTTCAAATAAAATGATAATCTATAAAGTTTTATGAAATCTCCAATACATCTTTTAGATTATTGTTAGAGAGAACAAGTATTTTTAAAGGCAAATTGTTGTTTTGTTTTTTTTTTAATTTTTATTTTGCTGCGTAATCAGCACGATAGAGCTATAAGTAACAATGATTATAATGAACAAAATAAATATAAATAATGAGCGGAGAAGTTACCCAGTGGTAACACTCGAACAACACAAAATCACTCAATACTTTCTTCACTATAGAGGAGATCAAGAATCCATTGTCGTTTAAGAAGTCTGTAAGGGTTATGAGGAAGAGTTCGGGAAGATCCTTTGAGCTAAAGGATTCATTGTGTGTGACTGTAGGTTAATATGGACTTTCCTGTGAAGGATTTGAGCGACTTGGACAATGGAAAGTATATTAAGATTATTATATGTAGGTTGGTTTGCAACGTAAAAAGGAACGTTTACTATGATACGTAGGGATTGGATTCCTTGGATATTTAAGCGATTGGATGAACCCAATAATTCTATCCTAAACGCCCAGATTAGGCCCAGATAGGCTCTCTATATCAGTCAGTGTAAAGTCCTTGGAGTATTCTATTTTTCTCAATTAATATGAGTGTTCAATCAGTGTACCTTTCTCTTCTACATTTCTCTTTGTCCAACACAAAAAACTTCAAATTCAAAAAATATTAACCATTGAAACCATTTTAACAGTAATTTGCCAGATGTTATAATAAACTGGTTAAGTGTTTTATTACTTTCTCGTCTGTTTTGAAGTCCCCTGAGTCCAAAAAATGGTTTTTATAAAATGGTGTTTGTGTGTGTGTGTGTGTGTGCGTGTGTGTGTGTATGTGAACAGCATAGCTCAAAAACGAAAAATCATAGAAACTTCAAACTTGATATTCCGTTTAGGTATCACCATGGGATCCGAAACACAAAGTACACATACAAAGAGCTACAACTTTTACTTGAAACATTTCTCCGGGAAAATTCATTTAACGGCACTTTTGGCGGAGGGGGTGGGGGTTAGGTTTTCCTCTATAGGCTATTTCAGTTTACTGTTTACAATTCTGTCATCTAAATAATATTAATTAGAATTAAATATGTTGTTGAAATTCCAAGTTGGAAAAAATCAGATGTGCGTTTTTACTGAAAAGTATTTTTCAGTTTTCTGGTATTTTCTCGAAAACGGTTCCAACGATTTTCTTTAAAGTAGTAATATGTACTGTACATATAAAGAGCCACAACTTTTATTTGAAACATTTCTCCTGGTGTACGTAATCATTTAAGAGGGCTTTTGGGGGAGGGATGGGGTCATGTTTTTTGCTAAAGTACTATCATAGTTGATTATACAATTCTACTATCTAAACAAAATTAATTAGAAATAAATAGATGGGAAAAATTACGAGTTTCAAGAAAATTAGTAAACCGGAAATGCGCTTGTACTGAACAGTTTTGTTTTCGACGAATTACGACGACTCCGACGAATTTCATTAAATGTGGTCCACTAACTATAAAATTTGTCAATTTCAATTTTGAAAGCTGGAGTAAGAGAGAGTTGTGTGAGTGTTTCACATCAGATTTTTTAATTTCAAAATGATTTTACGTTTTACTTTTAATAAATGTGAATATTGCTTTTTCATCAAGTAGTTCAAAACTAAATAGAGAAAATACTACAATTAGGACTCAAAATTTAATTTCATTTTATACACTGGCAAATAACTTTCATATTATGTTTACACTTGAACATAAGTTTTGCAGGACTGTTAATTAAAAAGCTATTTTATGTACGGATTAAATCCACTTCAGCAGTTCATATAAAATTAATCCATCTTTTCAGTTTTCATCAACTTATAAACAAAATCAAATGTAAACAATGTTCACATGAGTTTCAGACTTTATCTCGACACCAATTTCATCCAAACTAAGAATTATTAAAATATATTTTTTCCTCCTTAATGGTAAAGTTGATATACTGAATTAAAAAAGGTAATTATGGAGTGAGTTGCCATTATTTTTAATTCAGCAAAATTATTACTCTATTTAAATGTTCCTAATTAAAAATGAAATATCCTCTATTTGAAAAAAATAAATTGGTTATGGGTGTGGGTTTGGACTAAGCAAGATGTAGAAGAGAAAAATACCCTGACTGTATATTGATATATTAATTGAGGAAGCAGTGCATTGCAAAGACTTTACACTGACTGATATGTAGAGAGTGGTAGCGTGAATAGAAATGATTAGACTGAACTGGCAGAGTGTTGGTGATGTTGATATTTTTCTTGATGACTGAATGTTTGAGTTTATATATGATTCCTAAAAATTCTCCTATTTCCCCTTTCAGATCGCCTACGGGGTGGAGGTAGACGGATTTTGTTCTCCTCCTACGGTTTGGTGAATTGAATAGCTTGTGGTAGGGAGATCCGTTGACGTGTTGAGTGACATAGCTGGGTGCCTTATGATTCCGGTTGTAGGCAAGACGGGTTCCGAGCAATCCAATACATGGTGTAACAATTTGTTGAGAATATTTAATAAAACTAAGAAAAAAAAAATCTGATATGAAACACTCAAACAACTTTCTCTTACTCCAATTCTCAAAATTATAATTGACAAATTTTATAGTTTGTGTACCAAATTTAATGAAATTCGTTGAAAACTGGAAAAAAAAAAAAAACGGTTCAGTAAAAGCGCACTTCCGGTGCACTAATTTCCTTGAAACTCGGAATTTCAAAAACATATTTAATTTTAATTAACATTATTTAGATGAAAGAACTGTCTAATAAACTGAAATAGCACTTTAGATGAAAACCTAACCCCACCCCTTCCCCCATAACTGCCCTTAAATAAATTTTCCCAGAGAAATGTTTTAAATAAAAGTTGTAGCTGTTTGTATGAGTAGTTGATATATTAAGTTCGAAAAAAATCGTCGGAGCCATTTTTGAGAAAAACGCAAAAAAGTAAAAAAAAAAAAAACTAGTAAAGTGGTACTTCCGGTTGAGAGATTTTTACAGATAACGTAAAGTCAGATCCCATGGTGATACCTAAACGGAATATCAAGTTTCAACTTTCTACAGTTTTTCATTTTTGAGCTAGGCTGTTCAGATACATACATACACAGACCATTTGTTAAAAACCACTTTTTTGGACTCATGGTACTTTAAAACGGATATTTCCGGTGAAAACTCGATATCGAAAATTTGACACGATTACAATACTTCCTCTTTACTGGGAGTAAGAGAAAGTAAAAAAAAAAAAACTAAATAATTTAGTTACTACGTTTCTTAACCGAGAAAGCATTTCTGTGGGAGCGAATAGTAATTATAGATTTCTTCTATGGGGATTTTAAACAATTAAATATTTTTTTACGTCCGGATAAGCAACGAAATTTGTATACAGCAAAGCGTACGCAAATATCTACATTTAAATAGGAGGCTCTAGCTAGGCAAATTTGATTTGACTGCATGTTGTTTAGGGAGCACATGTTAAACTAGGAATCGCTACGATCACTAAGATAGGTTCTGGAGTGCAATGTATCAACTTCTTGAGTAGTAGAGAAAGAGAAGTTCATTTTGAATGGAAAACTGGTGTTCGTTTTTGGTATCCTGAAATCAACAGGCTTACTCAAGTATATATTCAATGGCTGCTGTAAGTGCTTAAAAATAAGTTTTGTGGAAAAATAATTCAAATAAAAATGATAGATTTATGTGTGATTAGCATATTTATGGAAAATACTCTTAAAGAAAATTGATATTTTAAAGAAATAAAATCAAAAAGAAAAAGAAAAAAGAGGCACTTCCGTTGGATGGATTTTGAGCGCCATTGTGGTATCGGATCCATCGTATTTAACGGAATATAAAGTTGTTTGAGCTTCCTGCGATTTGTCTTTTTTAAAAATATTTTTTTAAAAAAGGATTCACATTCATCAGAATATTCGCTAAAAACTATTTGTTTTCGTACTCTGGGGACTTCAAAAAATGTACTCGTATTGCCAATAAAAATATAATTTCAAAAAAACTTACACGGTCGCATTAAGAAGAGAAAAAAATAATGAATGATGAACATATTGTTCTTGAATTATTCTGGAATAAATTCCGTGTAATTTAATATGATCTCAACTACAGGGAATGGTTCAAGAAACCGTTGCTTTAGCAATTGCTATGTATGTATGAATTTCCATTTTTACAAAATCACATTCTCAAAAACCGTGACATTATTGGTGCACTCTCGTAAAAAGAAAGTATGTTAAAAAAATAGCAATTTAGGGCAGCATATTAGTCAACCTTACAATGATTGTAGTTGTATCTTTTCTTAAAAGGTTAACCTAATTTATTTTTATGGTTATATGAATTTTTATTAGAATATATTTAGTTACCTTCACACGAGCATTTCCAATTTTCCCTTGCTTTAAAAAAAAAGGAAACATTCTAGAACATTCTAAGAATTACTTAAGAAAATGGTAAAATGGTTTAAGAGGATGAGTGGGAGAGACTGAAGGTGAGAGAGAGAGAATCGATATGCATACTTTTATATCCGGAAACCTGGTATCAGTGGAAATCCATACGATTGACTATGCATGGCGGAGGAAACCGTTTTATATAGAATTTCTCTATCAATTTAGGAGGGATTTATGAAATTGCATACTTGATACTTGGAAGAGAAATATCTTGAAGTTACCTTTTCTTTTTTTTCTTTTTTTTTTTTAATTATACACTGTTTGTGATAACTGAATGTTGATAAAAATAAATTAAGAAGTCTGAAAGATTTTTATCTTACTGCAATTTAATAGTTTTGATTGTTTTACTTTATTTATGTTAAAAATTTCATAAATAATTGAAAATGTATATCCGAATGTACAATATGAGCAATTTTGGCCACCAACCTTTGTAATGAAAGAAGTAAATGGAAATATTTAAAAAGAAAAAAATTGAAATCATTTTGGAAAATTTGTTAAGTATTTCAACTGGAAATAAGGTATACTTTAGAACAGTGAAGTGAACTTAAAATTTCTTAAGAGACTATTAAACTGAGGTCAATGCTATTCCAAGATAAAGGACAAGGCATCGGTAGGACAAGACAAGTTTATAACATCACCTTTTTATTGTTCTCCCTCCGGACACATACAATAATATTTTTATTTATTATTCATTTATTAATGCTTACAAAGTTATAAACTTATAGCCGAGAGTTGGCATTATATAAATTTATAGCTAATACGGAAATAGATAAAAAAATTAAATATTAACTTTGAAATATTAAGTATAAATCCAAATAAATAAAAGTAATTGAAATATTTACAAATTAAAGAAAAAGATAGATAAAAATATTTAAAATATATATAAAAAAATTATTAGCAAAACTTGATAGTGATTGCTCTTAAATATAAAGAAATCTGATAATTAGTAATAATGGTAAGAAAAATACAAAAAAAAAATATCATTCTGGGAGTACAGTCCACCTGTTTAATGATAACTGATTTCAATTATTTCTAGTTATTTAAGTTTCAATTTTTTCTAGTTTATCGTAAACTAGTAAATTTACTTCTAACATAAATGTGTCTTTGTTTTAGGTAAAAAAAAAATGAAATTTCTTAAAAATAACTAAAAATTAATTACGCCTTTAATGTTCTTAATCTCAGACTGTTAACACAAACAGATAGATAGAATTCAATTTATTTATATCCTCCACAATTAACAGATCTTCGAGAAGATCAGAGTTAGAACTATTTGCCAGAATATATTGAGTTAAAAATTTCCTTCTTTCTTCTGTTAGTGAAGGACATATAAATAGCATATGTTGCAAACTATCTCTTATCATTTCCGCACAATTTACATTGCATATCTGTTGCGAATGTAGATCTCTCCCAGCCAATTTTTATTGAAAAATATTTTAATATATACAATAATATTACCACAGTCGTATTTCAGAGTTCAATGAGCACAGTCGTCTTACAAAAGTCATCCAGTATATCAGTGCGCCAAGAAGTGTTTTAAGTTAAACATTTGTGTTTTAAAATCAATTTAGCTACAAGAATATTTAAGTACGAGAGTTTTTTCGCTCACAAGGCGTATCTGTTACATGCAGTTATTACTTGGGGAGTTGCAACCCCCCCGGATTGCACTTCGTCTGAACAGTACACAATTACACTTAAACTACATACACTCTACTCTTTACAGACAAGGGCAAACACAGTACACAAACTAGGGTCTTCGTTCTGAGTTAATTGGCGTAAGCCAAGGCTTAAGGAAGGGCTCAGTGGTAGCGCGCTGGACTAGCAATGCGGAAGTTCTGGGTTCGAATCGAGCGTGCCGCCCTTAGATTTTCTCTTCCTAGGAACCTCTACAGCTTACTAGCCGGTGATGGGCAGTATTGCCTGCAGCTAGAAAACTCTGTTCGGAAGCTGGTAGTGATCTGGGAAGGCTCCGGGGGGGGGGTTGCAGTGCAATAATCCCCAACAACAATCTACAATCTATTAAATTAACTTGTATTTGTTATTTAGAACGTATTCATTATGGTCAATATTTATTATAAACCGTGGCGCCTTATGAAGCGCCCAATTTTTAAACATCTTTCTCTCTAAAACATATTCACACATACGCCCTTTCAACAACGCTCGTGCCACACATACATACATCCACACATTGTACCTTTATACATTATACCTTTTCCCTGATAACACCTGAACGAAATATCAAATTTCAGTTTTCAACGATTCTCCGTTTTTGTATAAACTGACAAAACATACACACACACACATAAACTATTGCTAAAACATTTTTATTCAGTAATTAAGAGATTTCAAAACAGGTATTTCTGTTAAAAATTGAATTTCGAAAATTTGACACCAATCGCAATACTTCCTCCTTTACTAGGAATAAATCATAAATGATTTGTACCAATACAACTGTGTAATGGTACCGCAAAGATAATGCAACCACAGCAGAGAGAAGAGAGGCCCTCTCTGGTTAACAGAGACTATACTCTGACTTAGGCAGGCTACAGTGGGAGAACCTGTGTATATAAGCCAGTGGGAATCTATCTAGAGATTATCTATCATATACAACCATACAACTATACATCGCATCGTGTCATATCTTTACTCACACCATTCATTCTATCATTTTCATTATAAAGTCCAGTGCAGTTTGTGTAAATTTAGCTACATTCAGCTAAATTCAGACAAATATTAGTGTCTTCATATCTCGTTCATTCAATCAAACCTAATTTCTCTCCTCAACAACTCCATTATAAACTGAAACAATTAATATTAAAAATATGTAAAGATGGTGTTGTAGGAAGGGTCTTATTTTAGAAATAACGTAGATTTTGAATAAATAAATGTCCAATTTGTTTAACAATAAATCATTTAACTTCCAGATCGGATTAAATCGAATTTGTTCTTCAGGAAATAAAACATATGAAGCAACTGGCAATTTAAATTTGTTGGACAAAAACGTAATAAACAAAATTATTAGGTGAAAAACACTTGTGTTCTGGGTTGAGACCGCTTATGTGTGGTTTGCTAAAAAACGAGCATTTCGCTTATGTTGCAATGAGCCCCTTCAGGGTGGTGTTCTGACCTTGAAGAGGCTCATTGCAATATGTGCAAAACATAGGTTTTTAACAAACTACTGACGCGGTTTCAACCCTGAATCTTACCCTTATGGCGCAGATCTTAAGGCCAGACTACGATTTGAATAGGGGGGCGTGTGGTGAGCACGCCGCAGTTTCCACGCCGTTTAGTTCCGGCCTTCGCTTCCTTGGGCGCTACTAACTGTAGCTTCCCACTTTTTATCACGATGGTGGGTCAACACCGACTTTGCCCTCATGGGAATCGAACTCTGAATTCTCGCACTGAAGCTCAAGTTATTTTCATGAAAACAGCCGCAGAAGCTAAATCAAGAAGCTAAAAAATTAAAATTGTTAGACATTAATATGCAATCTTATTAAGGTCTTTATGGTACAGCCATTCTTATTAATTTTTTTGATAAATCACTTTAATCAAAAGACTTAAGTAATGTCGACAATTTGTCTACATTAAATGTAAATAAAAATTAAATAATATATTTTTATTGATTATCTTTATTATATTTTTACAACATTTATTTAAAAAAATTTAATCTTGTATTTATTATCATATAAGCCATGTTTTTTTTGTTTTTTTTTGTAAAGTGATTAACCTTGAAAATATCTCTCTCTTAAAGAGATTTTTAAAGATCTCTTTAAGTTGCTTTAATGAAAGCGGGTAAAGAAAGGGAAAAGGGAAAAAGAAAGAAAGAAAGAAAAGAAATCTGATGCTAAATACATTAAGATCAAGAATGAAAAGCATCGACCTCAGTGCCAGTCTTAGTGGAAAGTCTTGTTTTCCTAAGAAAAGTGCTTCTCTAGTAAAGTGTATCCAATGTAAATAAAAATCTTTTACAAATCATACGATGAATATACTGACTTTTCTAGACTTCTTGATTTATTATATTATTATTATTACTTATAAATTTATTTTTTTATTAATTATAAATGGCATTAAATTTTTAATGTTTTTATTCTATACTATGTACTAATTTATCCTTATACAAGTAATTGATAAAATCCATAGATTATTATCATTAAAATGCTAATTCGTTATTAATTAATAATAGGATCACTTTTTCGTGTTAAAATTTTCCTAAAAATTCATATTTATTCTTTCAATTTCAAATTAGCATTTCTCTCTGTTGATCAATTAATTAGGATTAACTGGGTTTATTGACATTTGTTTTTTAATATATGCGAATAAAATATAAAAAAGCCTAGTGACTATTTTGAATGTATACTACAATAATTTAAGTTTTTTTTATAAAACGGCCAATTAGATCATAGATGAAAAACAATTGAGTTTCCCAATCAAGACGGCATCAATGATTTGCTAGAAATAGACATTTCACCCATATTGCAATGAACTTCTTCAGGGTCGTTAAATTTTGTAAGCTAATGAAGCAATAAAGATTGGTAGAAAAGGGGTGCGGCCAGTTCTCCGCCATCTTGGCTGTAGGTAGTGGGCGGGGCTTAATTTGTTCTCTTCCTTGCCCATGGCTTACTAAGCCTCCCATCCTTTGGCCTTCCTGCCAAAGTTTTAATTTTTAATCTTGTTCTACTCTGGAAAACCATTACACATTGTTTCTTTTTGCTTATTCCCTCCTTTCCGTAAAACATTTAGTTAAAACCTAGTAATGCTGCACTTCCGGTTGATGAATTATTTTAATAAAAATACTAGTAATAATTTTATATATTTTAATTGTTAAGCACAAAATCTGTAATTATGTATTCCATTTTCAAAATAACTAGAAAGCCGACATTAAACTTAATTGTATTTTCAACCTCTATTATTCTAATCTATTGTATTAAACCACATAGACCTGAAGATGGTTATACATATATAATGGAGTTGTTGAGGAGAGAAATTAGGTTTGATTGAATGAACGAGATATGAAGACACTAATATAATGTAGCTAAGTTTACACTAACTGCACTGGACTTTAAATGAAAATGATAGAATGAATGGTGTGAGTAAAGATATGACACGATGCGATGTACAGTTGTATGGTTGTATCTGATAGATCTGCTCTAGATAGATTCCCACTGGCTTATATACACAGGTTCTCCCACTCTAGCCTGCCTAAGTCAGAGAGTAGTCTCTGTTAAACAGAGAGGGTCTCTCTTCTCTCTGCTGTGGTTGCATCTTTGCGGTACCATTACAAATATTTCCGAAACGAATTTGAATAATTTTTTTATTCTACCTGACCAACATATAGAAAATAATACAATATCTGTTATTATAATATATTAGTCGCTGAATCAACTTGTCTTTAGATACTAAAAGATAAATGATAGAGAAAACAGAAAAAAATCCGTAACGAGATTGTCAACAATCTCTCATATATGTATTTATTGATTCTAATATTATTTTCCCCCCTTTAAATCCTTAATCGCCCTGGAGAGTTGATTTTTTTTTTTTTTTAGATAAATGTGTAACAGACAGACCGATGGAAAGCAGGTTACGACAGCTATGTATATTGGAAATATTTAAATGCTGCATACTCCTCTTATAACTCAGTCTCTCTCTCTCTCTCTCTATTCCCCAGATAGAAAGCCTATTGCAAGCCTCCAGTTAGCGGCCTACATCAATTTTCTCTGAAAAAAATTTAATATATTCTCGATAGATTGACATAATTGTTTGTTATAAAAAAAAAGTTTAACAAAAACGATAAAGTGTAACTTCTGAACTTAATAAAGTGATACTTCTGATTTATGGGCTTTTTGGTTGGAACTTTCTTGAGATCTCATAATGATAATCCAAAGAAATATCAAGTTTCAAAAATTCTGTAAGGGCTCGTTTTTTATTTACCCTGTTCATGGAGCAATACAGAGAGCTAAGATCCATAATATCAAAGAAAGCAAAACGAAAAAAAAACACGATTCTTTCTTTATTCGGCAAATTTGCCAGCGAATCTTGGCCTCTCACTAAACAAGAACAAAAATCAACTTCAAGCTGTGGAGTTGAGATATCTCAGAAAGGTTGAGCGTATAATTTCACTCACTAAATTTAATTTTATAATCTGTCACATTATTACATGGTTGTAGATAAAAAAAAATCTGGTGGGAAACACTCACAGAACTTTCTCCTACTCCAATTCTCAAAATTATACTTCACAAATTTTACAAGTTAGTGTACAAAATTTAATGAAATTCGTCGAAAACTGAAAAAACTGTTCAGTAAAAGCGCACGTCCGGTTTACTAATTTTCTTAAAACTCGGAATCTATTTATATCTAATTAATTTTGTTTCGATGATAGAATTGTATAATCAACTATGGATAGCACTTAAAGTTGTAGTTCATTATATGTGTAGTTCACATTCCTAGTTTAAAGATAATCATTGGAACCGTTTTCGAGAAAATACCAGAAACTGAAAAATACATTTCAGTAAAAGCGCACTTCCGTTCATACGATTTTTTTTTTCAAGCTCAGAACTTCAACAACACATTTAATTTTAATTAATATTAATTATTTGACGGAATTGTATAGTAAAACTGAAATAGCACTTTAGAGGAAAATCTAACCCCAACCTCTCCCACCAACAGTGCCGTTAAATGAATTTTCCCAGAGAAATGTTTTAAATAAAAGTTGTAGATTTTTGTATGTGTAATTGATATACCAAGTTTGAAGAAAAACGTCGAAGCCATTTTTGAGTAAATCGCAACAAAGTGAACAAACAACATTCAGTAAAGTGGCACTTCCTGTTGAGGAATTTTGACAGATGACCTACTGTCGGTCGGATCCCATGACGATATCTAAACGGAATATCAAGTTGAACTTTCTAAGAATTTTTCGTTTTTTTGCTATGGTGTTCATATACACAGAGACAATTTTCTAAAAATCACTTTTTTGGATTTGGGGGACCTCAAAGCCGGATATTTCCGTTGAAAACTCGATATCGAAAATTTGACACAATTACAATACTTCCTCTTACTTGAAGCTCAAACTTATAATTGTCAATTTAGTTCTTTGTGATTTATTTTTTTTTAAATGAACACGGCGATTTCTTTTTAATTGTTATCCTAAACTACTATACATGCCTAAAGGCTTATTGAAATATTTCATAATCTAAGATTTATGTTTGATACATTTGTGGGAAAATCATTTATAGCAGAGGGAATCTGAGAGAATGGAAATAATTGAGTTTACCTGCGAAAAATGAAGTTTTAATCTCATAGACGTTCAATCATATACATCCATTGATTGGAACATAAATCAATTGCTCTATCCGGGATTGGCAAAAATAAGGATTTATCATATTCTTCGATTTTATGGGAATTAAAATTTCACGCTTAGCTGCAGCTTCACATTTTTTTTGTAAATTTAGTATAGGAACTCCAACTTTACTATATGTAAACCTATCACTTTTGTCGGAAAACATTTGGGGAGGGGAGAGAATTGATTTTATGGGAATTAAAACTAAATTTGAAGAAAATTTGTCAGCTGGAAGGATGAGAATTGGATGAAGAGAAAAACCATGATTTATTTGTATAAATGAAAGCAGTTTTTTTGGTTTTGATAGTAACGAATGAATTGAAATAAAAATAAATCTTTGATGCTCCTGTGAAGATTACTTGTACTACCAGCTTGTTGACAACAGTGTTAATACACAGAATGAAAGACCATGACAAAAAATATTACAAATTTATTTCAGTCATCATTGGCCAATTAAAAATGATTATAAAACCGACATTTTGCGCTTTAAATTGCAATAGGCCTCTTGGTAGTGGTTGTTAGCTTAAGATTTAGACCAACACTGCGTTTTGACAAGTGGTTATTCATGAAAATATCGCAGCCGCGGAAAACTGAAAGAGTATATGGAAGATTGCCCAAGATCTTAAATTAATTGAATAGCTCTATCTCTAATGTAATGAAATCAAGTCAACAAAATCGCCGTCAAACGCTGGACTCAATAATTCTATTAGTAACCGGACCGAGGCGCCACCAACGGCCTCCAAGCGCTCTTTAAGTATGCATTACTTCCTTGACCACCAACACTGCGATACTGACGGATGAGCTTCAACATGGACAACCAAGTATCCAGTAAGCTGTCTTTAGCTTCCACCAAGAGGTAGAAGAAATGGGAATACAATGCCGGCCATCTGAGAGCTTAAAACAGCCGCCCTAATAAACTTTAAAGTGTTCAAGAAGCCGCTAGAGAAATTTTGATGAGTTAACAAGTCTCAAACCAGCTAATTCACAGTTAAAATAAGTAAGAGTTCTAACTAGTCACATCATTCTTCGCCAACGCTATCTATTATTCATTACATCAAGCTACCAACATCATAATTCTTCGCTCGGCCACTCTACCCTTATTATTATTATTTGTCTGTGGGGAGGGAAACCCTACGCTATCCAAAGCTTCACTGGGCCCATACACCCCAAGAAAAAAAAAACAAATCGGGTCTATAACAAAAATCCAGACCAAGATCTAATCCATCTATGATTCACCGAAGTCCGAATAAATCGGACAATAACCTTAAGCGGAAATAGCCTATTCTCTTCCACAGACATACTATTCCGACCAAAGGTCCTAAACCTAAGTTCCTCACAACCTAAGCAATCAGTCATAAGATGGATGGGTGTTTCCTCCACTGTCTCACAGACTCTACAAAATGGATCCGGCAGGCGCCCCATTATGTAGAGATGTCTCCTTAAACCACAGTGTCCAGTAAGAGATCTAACCAGATGCCTGAGAACGCTCCGTGAAAAACACAGCAACGTCTCATTAATGGCCTTGTCCGGACCCCGGATGAGCATTTTGGACTGTCGAAAATCAACTGAGCTCATCCATAAGGATGAATGCTGTGAAACTTTCCATGTATGGAAGCCTGACAGACATGTGCCAGAAGACACGGCAACAGCATGCTCGGGACCAATGAAAGGAAGTGAGGCGCCCAATTTGGCAAACCTATCCACCTCCTCATTCCCAAAAATTCCCATGTAACCTGGCACCCAGACTAGAAGCACATCCTTCAGAGAAGAAAGCTCTTCCAGTCTATTAGAACATTCTAACACCAACCTGGAAGTGAAGACATGTGAACTCAGCGCCTTCAGCGCAGCCTGGCTGTCCGACTAGTATATAGAGATATACTATTTTCTCCTCACTATGGAAATCATAAAATATAAATAGTGAGTATAGTGCCAGTTGTGTGTTCCTCAATTCACCATTAATTAACCTTTTCCTACTACCAAATAACTACAATGTTTTTATTAGGAAAATTTCGTTTTTTATTAACATAAGAAAGAAGAATTTTGTCTAATAGTAGTAACTTTTAAAATTTTTAAATATTTTATAAATGGAAGGACACTAAAGGGAAGAAAAGTAAATGTTTTCTGTTTTTTTTTTATCTTATAATTTGAATTTAAAGCATGTTCATTTATATTCCAGTAAGTCCCGGAGAGGTTGGACAGTGAAGTTAAAGTTACGGTCCCCTATTTTCCATACGATCTTCCACGATAACGAGCGATAATGATGATGATGACGATGATAGGAACAACGTAGAATGGCAGGAGAATGGAGAGGGAGGAAGAATATTTCTCTACATAGTTACCTTGTTGTAAAAAGGAGAGACACTCTCCTTAATACCAGTTTCCTGTTATATTTACTGCACGACCAAAGAATAACGTGGGTGTTGTACAGGACTTTCTGCCTCCCTCTCCCCCCGCAGCGGTCACCTGTCTCAGCCTGCACGTCCACAACAAAACCAAGAAAAGGGAGCCCTGACGTTATAGTTAAAGGGACCGGCTGGAGTGTGAAGTACCTGTGTGTGTGTGTGTATGTGCTTAGTCTACTTCCAGCTCTATCCAAGCTCCAATTTAAGTGCCTGAACTTGGAAAAGTTGGGCCACCAATAGACTCTGTCCTTCTCTTTACTGAACACTACACCAAATTAGAGTACTAGCATTTCCTTTACCAAAGAACTAGTTTTACAATAAAATTCCTTCTCTTCCCACAAAATGAAAAAAGGTTCCTTGCAAATTAATTAACAATTTAAATGTTAATTAGTAAAGAATAGTTCAGTTCATATCGACCATATTATCTAATTACACTTTCCAGGGACCGGTTATTTCAGGCCAAAAAAATCCCGTGGGAACCGGCAATATTTCGCAATCGAATATGTCATTTTTACTTTTCCAAGTTTTTGGCAAAAATATGTCATGTTTTAAAGACAAACCTTTATTAATATTTTGTTTGTGAACAATTGAATTATCACACATTGGAATTTTTCACATGATTTATAAAAATATATGCATATGCCTTACTTGATGATACACTAATTTCCACAAAACATTATGACCTCTGTGATGTGATAGCAAGAAGAAAGAAGATATAATTTTTAAATAAATTATAAAACTAAAAATTATAACTAGTGGTTCCAGCCAGCCGCTATCTGCAGGTCAAGAACCGCGGCAAAACCCTTTCAAACAAGGGTCAATACACAGTCAAAGAACCACCGCTAAACCCTTTCAAACAGGGTCATTATACAGTCAAAAGAACCGCCGCAATACCTGGCCTATATTCTCTTCATACAAGGGTCAATGTACAGAAGCCATCTGGCCTGTATTCCCTTCATACAAGGGCCAATGAACACTGAAGAGGCCACCTGGCTACCATCGGTTAACAAACAGTCTTTGTTAATCACCGACTGGCTTACATCTGTCGCCACCCCGGCCACCGACCTACCTAGGGTCAATATACTGCGAGAGATGTCTTAGTGTGGCACGTACTTACACATCAGCCAATGTGTGAGTGATACCAATATAAACGTCGCCCCACTGGAGGAGGGGATCAGTTATACATCAGTATCAGATCAGATACGAGTTATCAGTCAGTCAGACAGCAGTTCACGTCAGTTCAAGCAGTTAAGTTTCACACATCGCGAGCGCGTCCCTATTCAAGATTTTAAACATTATTTCTTTAATATTTATTAATTATTTACAATTGTGCATCTTAGTTTATCTATTTCAAAACACACTTTAATTATTTGTTAAAATGTCGTTTATTTTCATAATTCAGTGTACGTATTTCGAATAACAATTCTCTAAAACACTCTAACTAACAATCACCTACTCATCACTTCAACTCCCGAAATCTAGACATCTGATTCCAATACACCTCCAACAGGAAATAACAAAACTGCAATCAACTTTAGACAGACTAACAAAATGTAAAAGATTGGAAATAAAAGAACAATACTGCCAAGATACAGACAATAGTTTTTTACTTAGAATACGGCTAATGCCAATACCAAATATAACTAGAACAAAAACCGACAAATCCCTTGGAATTCTAATGATAAACTGTAAGAGCATATCCGGAACTTCTCTTGGAAAATAAATATACATTAAATACTCATATCAACAATAATAATAGCCTCAAAAACAAAGCTAAAACAGAATAAATCCGATTATAAACAGAAAGCCATCATTAAAATAAATGAATGTACCTTACTGTACAAAATGCATATCAATCAAGCCAAGGATAACATATGCCTGCCCCCCGTCTGTTTAACAACTAACAAAACGAACATTAATAAACTACACTGACTACAAAATAAAATTTGTCGCATCGTAATTAACGCCCCCACAGGAAAAGTAGATAAACCCAGGCACCCAAAGTACTTTATATTCAACCACTGATGACTTTATTAAAACTACGACATTGAAAATTCATCCTATACTTCTAAACATAATAGGAGCTAATCACTTTAATAAAATAGAGAATCGAATACCGAAAACGAAACTTCATAAGGACTGACTAAATTTTGACTTACTAACTAGTTAACAGAATTTAAAAACATAATTCTCAATAAATAACAAAATTAATTTGTAATTAATTGAAAAATCCCAAAATATTGCCGATACATTAAAGAGTTTTTTCGTGGTTGGGTGCGCAGAGCTGGGAAAGCAACAGAATATTTTCCGGATAGCCTGCTGTTTCATTTTGTGGTCATCGACCGACCGGTGAGTATAAACTGATTTTGCACTGTGCAAGTCTGTGTTATCACACTGTTTTACAAGATGGGCCCAAAATCGCCCGAAATCGGTCGATGACCACAAACTGAAGCAGGCTATCACAGAAAATATCTCTAATAAAGTGATTTGTTTGTTCAATACATTGCAAAGTTATCTGTTCACACATAATAATGCAAATAAACAAAGGAGATACTTCTGTGTAAAATGGTAGTCTAGTTTACCAACCCAAGAGCGTGAATCCCTCATGGGCAAAGTTTTTTTGTTAACTGACCGTAAATTAAGGAATGTGCTGCAGAACAAAACTCACTTAGTAAGCCGTATATATAAGTAAGTCTCACAGAAAGCCGTAACTACAAAATGGTGGGGATGAAGCTAATAATGGTAATAAATATTCCACACTTTAATGGTAAAAACCATGGGATTCTATGCCAAAATTGGTAAATTCAATTGGCATCAAAGAAATGGTCCTGCGTTACAAGGATCCAGGCTTCAATAACGATAATAAAAGCTGCTCTAGCAGAATTTCTGGAAGAAGCGCTTGTAATGTATATACTTCATCTCAATGTGGGTAATTGATAGTTCTATTTCCATTATATGTAAATACCTTTTCTACTGGTTGAATTTTGGTATAGGTAAGTGATATAAGGAAGAGAACGCTAGGCAGGATTCCAACAGCGGTAGTATATTTTAGTTTTTGTACTACTCGCAGTATATTTAGTTAAACTGTGCTCCTGTGAGATGGTGATAGCGTGGACTGTTATCTGTAATGGATTGCATACGATTTTTTTTTGCAGCAATCTATTACATCATTGGCATTATATCTTGCCTGCAACAAAACATACGTATACAATCCGCCGAACTTTTACTCCTCCGCCATTTCACATGAGTCATAACGCATGTCCATTCCACATCTCCGCACCACAAGCTTGGAGAACTTGCTAACCGACTAAAACCAAAACTCCACTACTAGACATTATCTTCACTCTCATTCTTTGTCTTCTTGATAGTCTAATTCAACTCATTACCTTCTTTGGATAAATGATCATTTTCCCGCTAACTTCTGTCACTAGAACTAAAAATCTTTGAGGCACTCAGACAGTATCTTCAAATAGTTGGGTCAATTTTTGAAAAAAATATGGTTACAATATTCTGCTGAACTTTTACTAATTACATCTATAAGCTAATACTTACTTCCTCACCTCTACCCTTTCAAAGTCTTGATGTAACTGTAGATCTTGTATAATATAACATGATTGAGATTACTAATAGAGTTAAACTAAGAATACGATCTTGAACACTATTATTAAACCCAATCTTACTATAAGGCTTAAAAACTTACTAAACTTTGTAAAGTGTAAACACTAGTGACAGACCATGAAGATCAGCAACTTTGAACCATAAAAACACGTGTTTACTCGTTAAGTTGAAAAATTGGATGCCGACGAGCAATGAAATGAAATTACAACCTTCTTTTTACCAACATTTTTGTCCTTCTTCAGTGTAAAGACAATGGTGATGATTAGGACCATTTTTTCCTTAACAACGTTGATTTTTCCGAAATTTTGGTAAAAAGAGTAAGTAGCTGAAAAGGTTGTAGCTGCATCTTTGAACATCAATCTTTGATAGGTTTTTTTTTTTTATTTATTTAACATTTTTATTGATTTTTACAACTGCACAATTTACATGCAACAAGTGAAATAGATAATGTGCGAATTATGTGTACATTGGCTGAAGGCCGCGGCACACGACCTGGTCTACGTGAACGACTGTCATCGTTGGCAGCCGTAACAAACCATTAAGAATCTCCTAAGACAGCCGATTACGTAAGCAAATGATCGCGAGGCCATCGACGCTTCAGTCGTCGTGATGGGCTAGAGGGGAGAGTTTTGGTTGAGAGCGCTTGGATAAGTGGATTTAAATGAGAGGATAGTTGGGAATGGAACTTTAGATAACGGGACTTGGCTATCACAGAAACGATGGGAATTTTTAGGTCGTTATGGATGGTGTGATTGGAAACGTAGAAGGCAGTATTGACTATGTTGCGAAGGATTTTTTGGACTGTAGGGATTGAATGCGGTTAAGTCCAAATAGGCGCTAATAGAGAATAATACAGTTGTCTGGTATATTATCCGTAATAGCGTGCATATTTATTATCTTCCTGAATAAGTGTGAGTAACAAGTAACAGAAATATTACGTTGAAGTGAACTCTCTACACGAACTTGGTGAATTTGCTCTGACGATGGATGAAAATCAGAAAACAGTCAGGAAGAAAATAAATATGCATGCTACTACGATGGATAAAATACCAGATGTTATCCAGCATTGCGGATCCATCCACATATTCAATATTGTTGTCGTTTGTTATGTAATGTAAGTTACGAACATTTGTCTAGAAGTTTTTTTAGTATTACTTTCTCTTATTTTATATCTGTTATTCAGTTCATTCTTTCTAGTCGAGTATGGGGATTCCAGTATGGGGATAGGTTTAAACTGAAGTATTGCAAAATTAGTGTACAGGTTAGACCCGCAATGCTGAAAATATCTGAGATGTGTCCATTATTGCAGGTTCTTGGTTTCATCCTTAAAATTTGATATAATAACATTTATATAAAGGTTAGTTACACTCTAGAAATGTTTGTACATCTGTCCAGTATGTGACAGAACTTTGAAAAATGGAAGTCACCGTTCTATAGAACCAAACTCTGAACATAGATGAAAATTCATAACTATTCAGAACCAAGAAAAAAAAGGGGGCATGCTATGACGGACCCTTCTCAGTTATTGCAAAATTCTTTGAAAAATAAAACTTCTTTCCGCTCTACAATCACCCATTGTGTCGTCATCTCACCTCCTCTCCACATCTGTCACTACTGTTGCATGTCTATAGTAAATAGATAAAGGTTGACGGTGACTGCTACCCTGGAAGAAGGCGGGGTATATAAAGTTTCTTCTACCTGATACAATGACATGAACTTTTACTAAAATTAAGTTTAAACTTTACATTTTAATAAGAGCTAAAAATAAATTACTAAAAGTTAATATATATCAAAACTTCATTCTTACAAAACTTTTTACTCTTTCTTATTGTATTAAGAGGAATTATATGCGATCGTGTGGAATTTCGAAATTGTTTTTTACAGAAAATACATATTTTGTGATTATTTGGTGGTGTGAAACACTCACAACACTTTTCTTCACATTTACATAGTTACTATTGAAAAATTTCCTTACAACTCAGAATTTAAGTGAAACAACTGGCTTCAATATTACATCTATTGAACGAAACTAAAAGCGACATTAACTTCCAACTACCCCAGAACTTCATTTACCCGGAAAAATGCTTTAACCAAAAGTGATGTGTAATTAGTGTATCAAGAAACTCGTTGGAATTTTATCGAGAAAACTGTAGAAAACATAAAAAAAAAAAAAAATCTGGTGTGAAACACTCACACAACTTTCTCTTACTCCAGTTCTCAAAATTTATATAGTTGACAAATTTTTATAGTTTGTATAACAAATTTATAGAAATTCGTCGAAAACTGAAAAAAAAAAAAAAACTGTTCAGTAAAAGTGCACTTCCGGTTTACTAATTTCCTTGAAACTCCGAATTTTGGACATCTATTTATTTCTAATTAATTTTTAT
Organism: Triatoma infestans; assembly: GCA_011037195.1. NCBI lineage: Eukaryota > Metazoa > Arthropoda > Insecta > Hemiptera > Reduviidae > Triatoma > Triatoma infestans. The sequence goes on from JAAEAF010000379.1 coordinate 43,685, forward strand.
TTAGATGATAGAATTGTATAATCAACTATGATAGGACTTTAGAGAAAAATATAACCCCAACCCCTCCCCTAAAAGTGCCCTTAAATTGATTTCCCAGATAAATGTTTTCAATAAAAGTTGTAGATTTTTTTGTATGTTTAGTTTATAATACATGTTTTTTAAGAAAATCGTCGGAGCCATTTTTGAGGAAAATTGCGAAAAAGTGAAAAAAAAAAATCATTTAGTAAAGTGGTAAAAGTAAACGCACCGCGTTTTCCGGTTATCCGATTTTTTTTTTTTTAAACTCGGAATTTCAACAACATATTAAATTCTAATTAACACTATTTAGATGACAGAATTGTCTAATAAAATGAAATAGTACTTTAGATAAAAACCTAACCCCTCCCCGTCCCCCTTAACTGCCCTTAAATGAATTTTTCCCAGAGAAATGTTTGAAATAAAAGTTGTAGCACATTGTATGTGTAGTTGATATATATCAAGTTTAAAGAAAATCGTCAGAGCCATTTTTGAGAAAAACGCAAAAAAGTAAAAAAAAACAACAAAAACTAGTAAAGTGGTAGTTATAGATCTATATATTTTAACTATATCACTTTAAACAAAAGTGATAGATTGTTAGTGTATCATCAAGAAACTCGTCAATTATAATCTTGTCAATTAATTTAATTTAATTGTCAATGTTAATGTCAATTAATTTAATTATAATTTGTCAATTATAATTTTGACTGGAGTAAGGAAAGTAAAAAAAAAAAAAAAAAAAAAAAATGTTCTGTAAAGGTGCACACATCCTGTCCAACCGAGTTGCTTCTAACTAGAGAATTTGGCAACATAATACCTTAATTATTACAATTTACCATAATATCCCTTTCCTACCACAAGTAATCAAACTCAAATATAAAAAAATTTCACAGCACCCTATGTTCAGACCCTAACCCTCTAGCCCACGGCCTTTCATCCAGTACCCTACTAGATAACCCTTCTAGACGGCTTAAACGCCAATGGCCTCCAGACATTCTCTCTAGTGACAATGAGTATGAATTTTTGATTAGGAGTGCTACCACTTGGGTAGTTCCTCCTCTCGGATTTTATTTTTTTATATTTTTGCCTGGGAGGCTTCATATTATGATGAAATGGGAGGGCAAATTTATAGAATATGTTCCTTAATTAATTTTTTTTTTAGTTGTAGTATTCTTTAAAACAATTTCATCTTTATAATTTAAACTTTGAATGTTTACTGCACAATATGAATATATCGCTTTTGTGTATGTTTGTGTGTTTACGTGTCAAAATTAACTCGCAATAAGAGAACATAATATGATTTCTAGATTTACCTACTACAGCGGCTTTCACTTGTATTTGGTGTTTGATGCCTGCCCTCCAAGTAGAGGGAGAAATTAGACAAGCCACTTCTTCAGGGATGTTGACGTTTATGGAAATCACAGCTTAACAAAACCAACAACACTTACTCTGACATCTTCAAATACTAATACATCACACACACACACACACACACACACACACACACACACACACATAAAGCGTGAGATGTAGGTGACATATGTAATTACTTAGGTTTAGCGTACCTCCTTAGGCAAATTCAATTTCACCATATAACATAACTAGAATTTATAGGCGACTACAAAACACTCTCCATAAACACTGTGACATCCAAAGAATAGAACAGCCACAATAGATCGTTCAGGTCGCAGTGATTTTGACTTCTTAGATTATTTCCTCTAAATAGCTGGCAAAGTGGATAATGTAATAATATTTATTATAAATTTTTAAATACTCTTAATGAGCAATTCTTTTCACGAAAAAAAAAAATATCCATCCTTTGGTTCATTGTGTAGTTAATTTTTTCAAAATGTTTAATAAATTGAAAACTGAAATGTTATTTTAATAATAATAATAACAATAAACACGCCAACATTATCGGATTTTACATTCTTGTGGATTAAGAGCAGAACTTGCAATTCATCTTTATACTTGCTGGCTAGCATATTGTATAAACAACATTTTGATGTTTTCTTTTATTATCACAAACATTTAATAATAAAATTAAAACTCATAAATAAGTGCAAAACTGTATGAATATCTGTCAGTATTTAGTATGGAATAAACCAACCAATTCACATGAAGTCTGGACCAAAAAATACTGTATATTGAGGTTTAATGGGAAAGCTTGTACACGGGAATGCTTGAATCCCCCCTCCCCCTTATAATAATTCTATATTCTATATTATAAAACATCTCTCTTTTTTTACCTTAATAAATACACTTAAAACTTTAATAAATCACATTTTTGTTTTGCAGTGTATTTATCGTTTATTTAGTGTGTCTAAAAAATAAATAAATAAATGTCAATAAATTTTATATACCTACATTTTAAGACTCAAGATATTTTATTCAACAATTTTATGAGTTAATTGCTTAATAAGGCAATTAATTGTTCCTGTATCATTTTATCAAAATAATTTAAAGTTTAGAATCGTTTTCAAGTAGGAATCGTTCTATGGAAATCCGCCGGAAAGATGGAGCGGCTTCTTTGTATGCAGGTGTGTGTATACAGCTAGATATTACCTTGAGGTTCCAGAACAACACAAGTGGTAACACTCCCCCTCTAACTCGCCATCCTACATCTACTGAGTGATTGTTGGAAATGCCAATGTATGTATTGTTCGTATTTTATTTCCTTTGTAATTATTAATTTATTTTCTAGCGTATGTAAATTTGTTATCAGTAATTCAAGCTTTTTTTTTAAACAAAACTTTTTTTTTTTTTTTTTAATTTAAGGCGCATCAGTATCTATGGTCATTAGCGCTCGGAGTCTTCTCAGTGCACTGCCGGCCTCCGCACAGTGTTCTCTCGTTACATACAACACTATCAGTATGCAGTGAGCTGTACAGGCTCCTAGGAAGAAAAAATCTAAGGGTAGCACTGGACTCGGACCTCGGGACCTCCGCGTGGGAGTCCAATACGCTAATCACTTAGCTAATCCTTTCCCTAAAAAACTTTTACACTGATCAGTTAGAATTTTTTATTACCTTATACAATTTTTCTATAATTCTATGATGCAGCAATAGCTATGTTAATATTTGTAAATTTATAAGTTGAAAAGTGAACTTTGATTTAGTTGACATTGTATTGGGTTGGTGCAAAAATAATGCAGGTTTTTGAACTTTCATCTTTTGTTTACTTCTGCTTGCCATGTAAACAAAGATAATCCTCCAGTCTAGGTAATGGATTATAAACAATGTTTATTAATGTTGTTTTTCCTCAAATATCAGTTTAGTTTGTGTTCCATTTTGTATGAGTTAAGACCTCCGATATTCACCATGTCAAAACAAGATTTTCGTCAAATTTATTTTTACGAGTTCAAACTTGGTCGAAGTGCGGCTCAAACTGCGCGTAACATCAATGTTGTTTGGGGTGAAGGAAGCATCAGTGAATGTACAGTGCAGCGATGGTTCCAAAAATTTCGTGTTGGAGATTTTGATCTCGAAGACAAGGAAGGTCGCGGTAGGCCCTCTGTTGTTGATCACGACCATCTTAGGGCATTGGTGGAAGATAACCCTCGCAAAACCACTCGGGACTTTGCGAGAGAAGTTAATGTTGACCACTCAACAGTCGTTCGCCATCTCGAACAAATTGGTAAAGTTAAAAAGCTCGACACGTGGGTACCTCACGAATTGACCCAGAGCCAAAAACATCGGCGTTTTGAAATTTGCAATTCTCTTCTGTTGCGCTACCAAAATGAACCATTTCTTAATCGAATCGTGACATGTGATGAAAAATGGATCCAATACGACAACAGGAGACGGTCAGGCCAGTGGCTGGACAAGGATGAAGCACCAAAACATTTCGCGAAACCAAGCCTGCACCCGAAAAAAGTAATGGTGACAGTGTGGTGGTCTACTGCAGGTGTTATTCATTACAGCTTCCTAAATACTGGCGAAACAATCACGGCTGAAACATATTGTCAAGAAATTGACAAAATGCATAGGAAATTGCAAAATCTTTGTCCAGCATTGGTGAATCGGAAAGGACCAATTCTTCTTCACGATAACGCCAGGCCACATATCGCAATGCCAACTCTCAGGAAACTTCAGGAATTGAAATATGAAACACTTCCGCACCCTCCATACTCCCCCGATCTCTCGCCGACGGACTTCCACTTATTTAGACATTTGGACAACTTCTTAAGAGGAAAAAATTTTAGGGACCGAAGTGAAACCGAAAATGCCTTCCGCGAGTTTATTGAGAGTTTAAATAAAGATTTTTTAGAAACTGGAATAAAAATGCTTCTGACACGTTGGCAACTATGTGTTGATAATGATGGAACATATTTTGAATAAATAATCTTAGTTTTATACAAATTATAATAATATTTTTTTTTGGCATATAAAAACCTGCATTATTTTTGCACCAACCCTATAATTATATTTATTGCACGAAGTCCATTCGTTCGTATGCGCATTAATCCCCTATATAAAGAAATAAAATAAAAATTAATTTAATCTAATAATTTTATTAAGTCCCAAAGTGAGAGGCGAGACTCCAAAAGAGAGTAACAATATTTAAAAAAAAAAAAAAAAAAAATCGCTGATTAAACTATTTTATAGAAAAAATCGCCCATATTGGATGATAGTATATACAAAAAAAAATTGCAAACAAATTTTATAATTGTTTGTTTCATAATTCATTTCAAAGTTTTTTGTTTCAGTTTAACTTTGAATACATAATCTCATGCAATGTTTAACTGTGTTTATCGAGATCGTAAAAAAAACAGCTTTTTTTTTAAAAAAAAATTATTATCAAACTTATCCTTTTTATCATTATTTATTTTTATTTGATAATTTGGAAAAAAAGGTATATATTGAATAAAATGTGGAAATAGAAGTATTTTAATGGACGATGCCATGTTTTACATATAAAAAAGGGCATTAAAAGAACAACTTACCCCCCCCTAGAACACGCACTATTGTGTAGTCTTTTTGATATCATTAATCTACCATTTTATTATCATTCCTTTTGCCCTTTTCAGTGATGTGACATTTTTATATACCAATTATAAAGTAGATAATTTAGCCTGGTGCCATTTAAAACAAGTATTAAATGTCGTAGTTAACGGAAAATAATTTTAAAAAATATATCACTATTAGTGTTAATGAAAACGCGCCTATCTCTTATTAAATTTACATTTTAACGAAAGCCTGTCCTCTTTACAATTTTATATAATTTCTCACTGGAAACTAATAATGAAAATATTGTGTATATGAAGCACCTGAAAGAGTAATAGCGTGCGTACTATTTTCGGCAAGAGCAATAGAGGCAATTTTCATGAAAAACACTTGAGTTTCCGCGCTGAGACCGTGTCCAGTGGCTTGCCAAAAACCGACGTCTCGCCCATCTTGCACTGAGCCCCCCTTCTGGGTCGTTACACCTTGAAGCCAACAGGCAACATGTTCTACCCGAAGAGTGGCTAAGTATGAATGTTCCTGAGAATGTTTCATATTGAATGCTGCAGATTGGTCCTCAGGAAGAATTCAACCCCTTGGACTATAGTATCTGATCTCATTCTGTTAAAATGGTTTATCATAGAAGATATTTCAGTCTTAAAAGCCTAATTGCGGGCTGTTCGCGATCTAAATTCAGCATAATTCGAACGATGATTGACCAAAGAGGAATTAAAGCGTGAATTAAGCCTCCTAGAGATGGACATTATAAGTAATGATGTACTTAAAGCCGCCTAAAACATTTGGTAGATTGAATTTTTTTATTTTTTAATGCCCCACAAGGTGTTATTATTATTATCAGAACGGGTGCCCGAAAGGCGCGGGACCTAAGCCTATGTGGCTCTTATCCCCCCGATACCCCCCCGTAATCCCTTAATCAATCTCCCCCCGGTAACTTGCCGGTTAATCTACAATATCTCAAGATATCCCCAAACTCCAACTCGCCCAGGCAATCCTGCGAGAGTGGTGTCCTCCCAAATATACGAAACCTAGTTCCAGCGAAACGGGGACACTGACATAAGTAGTGATACACCGTTTCCCTAACTCCGTCATCACAATTCTGACAAATGGGACTCCGCGTCCTCCCTATGTTAAACAAGTGACTGTGCACCCAAGTGTGTCCAGTCACTATTCCTACCAAGGTCCTCAAACCCGTCCTACTAAGAGACAGGAGATACTCCGAGATTCCCTGCTTGTTGCCTTTATAAATCTTTTGGCTTGGAGGCACCCCTGCGTGTCCCCCCCAGCGTTTCTCCAAAGCTCTCGTCTCCCAAAGTCTAATCTGTTTGTCGCGAAACGTCTTTGTAACGGCCAGGGCTGGTTCAGGACCATAAAATGGTAACGACGATCCCTCCCTGGCCAGCCGATCCGCCCTCTCATTGCCCTCTATTCCCGCATGTCCGGGTATCCAATAGAGATGCACCGTACCCCTCCGAGCCAAAGCGTTAAGCCTTCTCCTACATTCTCCCTCTAATTTCGAACTCCACCACGGCTTACACAAAGCCCTTAGTGCGGCTTGACTATCAGAGAAGATCCGCACTTCCTTAAACTGTCCTAGCCACTCCCCCACAAGGTGGCAACATTCAATGATGCCCACCACCTCAGACTGGAAAACAGTGGCCAAACCACCTAAGTGGCCACCTCTATCCAACTCCTGAAACCATGCTCCCACCCCCGACCGGCCAGTGCCCTCCTGCCTAGAGCCATCTGAATAGCAGCGAATAATACCGCTGCCCAACTCCGGTGGCCTCGTGAGGTTATCATCCCCTATACTGCCAATCGTAATCTCATAATGTCTCTCAAATCCCCATTTCTTGCCCATCTCATCAAGTTTGGACAGCAGAAATCGGTTCACTCGCCAAATTTCGTCCTCAATCTTAGTGTGATCCCCCCAGAAGGTCCCACCCATTCTCCCTTGCACCTCATTCTGAGGACCACAAGGTGTTAAAAACATTTGATTTTCAGAAAAGAAATCTTGAATGCCCGCGGGCAGGATACAAAGTCTTGGCCGGGTGTCGACAGTTTGCAAGCTTTAATAAGGCTGGTAAAACTCTAAATCTTCTATATAATATTCATTATTTCAAACCTTGAAACGGATAAATAAATAAAATGTAAAAACGAAAGAATAATAATGTAAGTGAATAACAAAACATTTTATATAAATTACCTTCCATATTTCGTAATTGCCAATTTTTTCTTAACAGTTTTAATGGATTTAATTAAAAATAAAAAAAGTCAACATATTAATTGCTTAATTAGAAAAAAAAAAAATGAATACTTTATATACATAAAGCAAATATTTATAATTTAGATTTTATTTTATTTGTTTTTTTTTAAACTTTATGTCTCACAAATTTATAACCTCCCTTTTTTTACTGCGAGAATAAATTATTGAAAGATCAACAGTCATTTCTTTTCATATTAAACGTTTAAAAAAGTTCTTTCCCCTTTTTAAATTTGATATTAATTAGTCACCACTTTATTCTATAATTAGTCAATTTATTCTTAATATTTTACTTCATTTCTTAATTATCATTTTTTCTATGTCCTTTGCAAAAATGGAAATGCAATTATGATTGATGTTTTTATCAGCATGAGATCAAATTAATTAATAAAATGAATTCTATATATTGTATATTAATTTTTTGAAAGCTCCCCCAATTAAACAAAATAAATTAATGATATTTGCCAAATTACGCGCCATTCGTTCACTTTATTTTTAAATCATTTATACATAAATATAATATATGATTTTTAAATCATATATAATGTATATGCGAGGGTCATTCAATAAATTAACAGACAAACATATTTAGTAAAGGCGACACTTAATGCAGAGAATGGAAACGTTTGTAAGTGTTACTTGGCAACCTTGCAAAGAGTGTCAATCGGCTGTTCGATTAATATTTACATAAACATAATCTTTAAGATCTTAGTTATGATGGCATGTCCGCTCGAAGAAAATACTTTTGAAGTACAGCGTTATGTGATCCGATTTTTACTTCGGAGAGTCAGAAATATTATCTCGGATGGACAAACAATACGCAGTGGTTGCATGAACTGGGAAAGGGTTTATAAGAAGCTCGGGGGATAAATTTGAAAGTGGCCGTAAAAATGTAAGCGACGCTCTAGCCAGTAGCAGTATCCACCTGGGCGTTACAATCTCTTATTGATTCACTTATCCAGGAAGATCGACGACTTACAGTTGAACAAATGGCTGAAAAATGTCGAGCAAGTGTTGGCACAACTCATTCCATCATTCAAAACAAACGGAACTACGGTAAGATTTGTGTAAGGTGGGATGCCGCAGAGCTTACTGTTCATCACAAAGGCAAGAAATTTGCACCGAGCTCAAAAATCTTTTCAAAACAGCGAACCTGATGCAATTTTGCGTCACAAGATTTTAATCTGTGATGAGATTTGGGTACATCATTTTGAACCGGAGTCCAAGCGTAAAATCATACAGTGAAAACACCCAGAATCGCCTGTCCGTAAAAAATTCAAAACGCATCCGTAAGATCATGCTAACCATATTTTTTGGAGTGCCCATGCTTCGATTTTCTATGATTTTTTGGAGGACCTACACTACTCAGATATGATTCTGAACAAAGTCAAGTCCGCGCAGATGAGGAATTGACAGGGATGGCAGAGGAAAGGCGTGCATCTTCTTCAAGACAACGCTCGACCTCATATGGCACAACTGACGCTGGGAACTATAGGCAGAGTGGATTGGGAGCTGCTACCTCATCCTCCTTACAGCCCTGAACTTCCCCCAACGGATTTTTACCTGTTTGGTCCGATGATAGAAGCTTTGCGTAGCATCAAGTTCAACGGCAACGAAGAGAAAAAAAAACAACACAAAACTGCCATCGAGATCAAGGCAAAGAATTCTTCGCTGTATGGATAAAAAAACTCCTAAAAAGATGGGAAAAGTGCACAGAAGTTGGTGGATTACTGGGGGGGGGGGCTATATTGGTTTAATAAACCATTTGTGATATACAGCTATTTAATGGTCGAAATAAACTAAATAAATGAATAATATATTATAAAAGATCCTTCTTGATGAGAACGCAAGCAGATTGTGTTTATATTGAAGTATTTTTAATTTAAAATTTACAGAAATTCTTGGAAAGATAAACAATTGGATAAAATATATTAACAACTGATGATCAACACTTTATGCATTGTTTATTTGCGTTTCTCGTATTCAATTTGGTAAAGGATTAAAAATCTATTACAAAATTTTATTCAACCACAGATAAATAATTAATTTTATGCATTTTACCTCATGAAAACAAATTGTACGATATGTTCCTTGTTTAGTTGTGCTGAATAATAGTCGCGTATAATTAGTGTATGTTGATTAAACCAGTAATAACAAACAGATTTTGTTAATTTTTTTTTAATTTTTGAAAGTTTATTTAAATTATCTAGCATGTTGCATTGTATGCAATCAAAGAAGAAATATCTTAACCAAACAAATTTCTTTCTAAAGAAGGAATATAAAACAAAAACAAAAAATTTGGTGTGAAACACTCACACAACTTTCTCTTACTCCAGTTCTAAAAATTGTAACAGACAAATTTTATAGTTTGTGTACCAAATTTAATGAAATTCGTCGAAAACTGAAAAAAAAACTGTTCAGTAAAAGCGCACTTCCGTTTTACTAATTTTCTTGAAACTCAGAATTTAGGCCATCTATTTATTTCTAATTAATTTTGTTTGGATGATAGAATTGTATAATCAACTATGAGAGCACTTTAGAGAAAAATATAACCCCATTCTTTGCCTAAAAGTGTCCTTAAATGAATTTTACCAAAGAAATGTTTTAAATAAAAGTTATAGATCTTTGTATGTTTAGTTTATATAAAATGTTTCAAGAAAATCGTCGGAGGCATTTTTGAGGCGAATTGCGAAAATGTGAAAAAAAAAATCATTTAGTAAAGTGGTAAAGTAAACTCACTTCCGGTTATCTGATTTTTTTTCTAACTCGGAATTTCAACAACATATTTAATTCTAATTAACATTATTTAGATTGTAGAATTGTCTAATAAACTGAAATAGCACTTTAGGTGGAAACTTAACCCCAAATAAGTGCCCTTAAATGAATTTTTCCCAGAGAAATGTTTCAAATAAAAGTTGTAGCTCTTTGTATGTGTAGTTAATATTCCAAGTTTTAAGAAAATCAACGGAGCCATTTTTGAGAAAATTGCAAAAAAGTAAAAAAAAAAAAACTAGTATGGTGGTACTACCGGTTGAGAGATTTTTACAGATAACGTAAAGTCAGATCCCATGGTGATACCTAAACAGAATATCAAGTTTCAACTTTCTACAGTTTTTCGTTTTTGAGCTATCCTGTTCACATACATAAACACACACACACACACACACACAGACCATTTGCTAAAAACCACTTTTTTGGACTCAGGGGACCTCAAAATGGATATTTCCGGTGAAAATTCAATTTTGAAAATTTGACACGATTACAATACTTCCTGTTACTAGGAGTAAGAGAAAGTAATATATTCGATAAAATTCATAAAAAAAAAGTTATTTATTAATATAGTTGCTTAATCTATGTAATGAATAATTTATGAATTTACCTTTTTCATTTGAAGTTAGACCGTTGGCTTTACTGTATTGGGAAAGCTGTCCCTTAAATTCCGTTAAGAGATTTTATTTTTATTTATTTAGGAAACCTGCTCACTTCTTATAAAATTTTCTTTGCTATGGAGCAAATTTCACTTCTTGCATATTCAAGATTTTTTTTTCAATTTTTACCCTCTCTTATTGCCGTAAGAGTAACTATTGCAATATTGTGTCATATTTTGAAAAATGAAGTTTTCACGAAGTTCCCTTCTTAGGTAAATTTATTTTTAGCGAATGGTGTAAGCATTTTAACAAAATAATAATAAAAAAAAAACGAAACCCAAGGAGCTCTTACGAAAAGAGGATTTCGGCATAGTTTTTGGATAAAATCCGTAAATCTGAGGGGGAAAATTTACTACATTGTATCTTTCATTTCTATTACAATTTTCCAGAATAAGCTCCCAAATATTTTCTTTAAAGTTTGCAAACTAACTAAACAAATTTAAATCTTTTATTTGAAACATTAATCAAGGAAATTTGACCTTTAGGAGATGCAAAGTTAAGCTTTCCTATAAGTGCTTTCCAGTGTTACTATTTAATATTATTCAAGGAGGGGAGGGGGGAGGGCTAAACCTTAGGCTATCCAAAGCTTCTATGGGCCCATATAGCTACCCCAAAAGAATAACAACTACTGGGTCTGGAACAAAAGTCCGGGGGCCGGGTTTTACCCACCTATGTTTTACCAACATTCCGAACAAATCGGACTATAACCTTAAAAGGACATAGCTTAAGATCCTCCATCGATATCCTATTCCGGGCAAAGTTCCTAAACCTAATCTCCTCACAGCCCAAACAATCCGTCATTAGAATGCATGGGTAAGTTTCCTCCTCCTCTCACAGACTATATATACGAGTATGAACTATACATATAAAGAGCTAGAACTTTTATTTGAATCATTTCTCTGGGTACACTCATTTAAGCCGGGCTTTTGGGAGAGGGGTTGGGTTATGTTTACCACTAAAGTGCTATCTCTTATATTGATTATACAATTCTACCATCAAGATAAAATTAATTAAAAATAAATAGATTGCCAAAATTGCCGAGTTTCAAGAAAATTTGTTAACCGGAAGTGTGTTTTTACTGAACAGTTTTTGTGATTTTCTCCATAAAAATACAGACGAATTTCATTAAATTTGGTATTATTATTATTATTCAGGAAAGGGCAAGGCGAAACCCTACGCTATCCAAAGCCTCCTTTGGCCCATAGAGCTACTTCTAAAAAATAACAACTACTGGGTTTGGGACAGAAGTCCAGGCCCACGTTTTACCCATCTAGGTTTTTCCATATTCCGAAACAAATCGAACCATAACTTTAAAAGGACATAGCCTAAGCTCTTCCACCGACATCTTGTTAAGGTCAAAGATCCTGAACCTAATTTCCTCATAGCCCAAACAATCCTTGATGAGATGTATCGGTGTTTCCTCCTTGCTCCGTCTCACAAACTCTACAAAAGGGATCCAGCAGATGCCCCATTGTATAGAAATGTCTCTCTCCTTAGGCCACAACCAGGTGTCCAAGGGAGGTTCGTGAAAGACAAAAGCACCTTAGGCCCCCTCACCAATGAGCATCTTTGACGGCCGACAACCCACTGAGCTCATCCATTCTTCCTCGTATATTATAATAAAGTATATTAAGAAATATAGAAAATCTGAGTTTCTAGGTAAATCGATTATCAAGAAGTGCGAAATTACGAAATAGTTCACAGACTTATGTGTTTTTTTTTTTTTTTTCCCCACGACAAATGCATTTAAACTTTTTCTTATTGATTTAAGCAAAAGTATTTCCAATCGTGTCAAATTTTGGAAATTGAGTTTTCACCAAGAAATACATATTTTGAGGTCCCCTGAGTACGAAAACAAAAATGTTTTTATTGGATTGTCTTTATGTATGTTTATGGGAATAAAATCGATTTCAAAACGAAAAATCGCGAGCAGCTTAAACTTAAGATTCTGTTTAGGTATCACTTCGCATCTAACATAAAGGCGTCAATCAAAATCGACCTACAGAAGTGTATATTACTGAATGTTTTTTTTTATATGAAAGCGGCTTTTCTGGATTTTCTTTTTACTTCCTCATACTACCTACAAAAGCTTTCCTCTTAAGTGCCACTTCAGTAGGATGTCCGGTTTATTTTAAGGTACAATACAAGGAGAATGGTGACGTGAATTGAAATTAGTCAAAAGACCAAAAAAGTTCTTTAGCAGTAATTTAGCATTCATTTGTAATGTTAATGTGACCCCAGAGAATATTATCTTTTTTTTTTTTTTTTTTTTTTTTTAAACATTCAACAGGTTGAAAATTTAAAAAAATAATAAATGAAAGAAACTATTATACTAACAGTAATTTTTGTCAAATAATGTACGCTGACATAATAATTAAGCATAATAAAATGAAATGTTTATAAGTAGAAAAAATTATCACTCTGTGGCATAAGTTTATTTTAGTTTATTTTAAGAAGAAAAAAGTGGGGGAAAATATTAGTTAGGAGAGTAAAAACTCTATCCCCAGGGAGTGACCTACTTTCGACGATACTCCCATTAAATGGACAGAAATGTGGGACGCGATGAGCCAGAGAGAGAGAAGAAGTAAATTGTAGAAAGTTAGGGAACTTTTATGTGAAAAATAGTATGTTTTATTTATTTTGACGACTTTTATGTGAAAAAATTAATGTGTACCGAATTTCGTTGTACAATCAACAGAGTTTTAAAATGGTAGCTCCTTTAAGTAATCTAGTAGCTGATGCAATCTCTTTTGGTGTGAGGAGAAATCAGGGTACGATTCTCGTGAGGGCTCAGCTCAAACGGTATTTGTTGACCCAGTCTCGTGGAAAAATTGAGATTAGTAACCGAAAGCTTTGAACGGCGAAGCAAATCGCGACTTGCTGACCTCTCCTACTCTCAAAATTGCTAAAATCGCCACCTGGCAGGCTTTAGTCTTTGTGGGCTGTTTAGTTGGGACAAAGATTTAGTATGGTTTTGTTTGAAACAAATTTCAGTTATCAGAGACATTTTCCGTGGTCCCGGACTGTCAGCCACCTATCTACTACCTGTTGTGGTGGTTGGTTCCGCAGATCTGGAAAACATCAGAGACATTTTCCGTGATAGCCTGCTTCATTTTGACCACAAGATCATCGACCGGTTTCGGGCGTTCGCCCATCTTCAGGATGCGTTTGTCAGACAGTGTGATAACACAGACTTGCACAGAGCAAATTCGGTTTATACACTCCATCATCTCAATTTGCTCTGTACAAGTCTGTGTTGTCACACTGTCTGAAAAGCGCATCCTGAATTTGGGCGAATGCCCGAAACCGGTCGATGACCACAAAATGAAGCAGGCTACCACGGAAAATGTCTCTGATGCTTTCCAGCTCTGCGAACCAACCACCACAACAAATTTCAGTTAATTCATTGAATCCATTTTTTATTTACAGCATTAAGAAAAGTATTGCAATGAAAGAACTCTTTGAGAGTTGAGTGTGTACACTCTTCGATATTTTATAAGCTCTTGAATGCCGCTAACCAGATTGTCCCTATTAATTCTTGAATGTAGATTTCAGTCTTTTCAAATTTGGTTTTAAACTGATCCTATGCCCTGAAAATGTTTGGCTTAAATTTGATTTTTTGCTAGCTCTTGGAGAGAGAGCTAGCTGCAGCTTCTAAGGTAAGAGCTTTTCAGTAGTCCATTCATAGTTGTAGTCCTTTTATCCTTAATGTGGGGCAGGGCAAGAGAACTCTTCTTTTCTGTGTAATGGAATGAACAGTGTCTACAGAATGTAGCGTAGTGCCAATGGGAGCGTTTCTTGATACGCAAACATGATATCTCCGGCGCTTACTGCTTGTACTGGCGAATTTCCACAACAGAAGTCTGTTTATTCCACACAAAGCAAAGAAGATTCCCGCATTTGGAAGCGATAATATCAGACGATTTATCATGACAAATGGTTGTGAACGAGTTTTAAATATCTTAAGCATCATTTTTTGAGTGACCATACAGATCCTGCTTCGTCTAAATTTAATTATATAAAACAGCTGTCACACTTAATAGACTTTAGTTAACGAATGTTTAAGAAACAATCGCTTTTTGAGTAAGTATTTTAAACAGCAACGGCCAACGAACTTAAAAAGTTTCAGTTTCAGAAAGAATTAGACTCTAGAAATGGGTTCAATTAGGTATGATATGGGTTCATACAGCTTGCTGACAAACTTCTTGAGGAAGCTGAGTTGTTTGAATTGCTTTAGTAACTTTGACATCATCATTTTAAAATAATGGATGGCGAAGACTGTCAGTGCGATAGATAGACTGTTCAAACAAGACAGCATAATTTACAAGTGTGCTGTCATGGAGAACCTCAGAGACCAAACTACATCATCCTACACAGGAAACCTTGGCCAATTTCTATGTACCAATTAATTAGTGACTTCAAATAACAATTTGCATCCTCCATCGATAACGTTGTGTTTACCATGAATAATATCTACCTTGGACAGTATTTAGTTTTATTGGAGACAAATTCTTTATTCCCTCTTAAGTTCTGTATTTTATTTATGTCAACTTATTTTTTATAACCTCGATATTTATCTGTTATTAGCTGTAAACTTTTTAGAAAAGAAACTTGTTCATCACGACTCTCATTCTTAATCCTTTAACTTTTTTTGTTCACAAAATTGATTTCAGGATGGTTCTTGGAGAGGCTAAAATACCACTAAGTTGGATGGATTACACCACTTCCGTAATATTAAGGAGAAAAATTCGAAGTTAAAAAAAAAACATTTAGCGACCGGAAGGTGAGAAATGAATAAGAAAAGTCCTATGAGTGTTTCACTCTAGATTTTTTTACATATGAGAAACTAATTTTAATATACATTGATGAGCTGAAACCAAAAAAAAAAAAAAAAAAGAAAAAAGAAAATAAACCGGTTCGTCATAATCATAAACACGCTCATACCAGTTTAGGATTGTGTTACGAGTGCAAGAGAGAGAGGTAGTTACTGAAGAAGGAGTTGGCGCAAGGATGACCCGGTAACCATGGTGACTAGGGGATATTCCCTAACTAAATGCTCAACATCAACCCTTTGCGGGGGAAGGGGGCGAGGCAATGAGGGGGGATTCTCCTTGTTTAAACTACCATGCTTACTTTGAGTGTTTTAGTATCTATAGAGGGAATTTCTCATGGTGTGCGGTGTTGCTAGTGCTGCACAGTTTCTCCATGAAGACAATATTGATGATGGTGAAAGCCCCTTTTAGTAATGCATTTATGTTAGTTTGTACTAAATTTGCAATTACTTATCCAACATTTATCTCCACTAATTATATTAAAACATGTATTTCATATTTTTATAAATAACAAGTATTATAACAAAATGTGGAATAATCAAGATTATTAATTTGAAATTATTGAATGATAATAACTTAATATTAACCTATTGAATTTTTGTTAATATTTGTGATTTCCAAAAATACGCAGTCATTAAATATTTCTGCTTAAAGTTATATGATGTAAAATCAACAAAAGTAAAAAAAATAAATAAATAAAGTAATATCTATTTTTCAGACGGACTTTACGTCTAACTGCCGAACAGAC
This sequence comes from Triatoma infestans, assembly GCA_011037195.1. Classification (NCBI taxonomy): domain Eukaryota; kingdom Metazoa; phylum Arthropoda; class Insecta; order Hemiptera; family Reduviidae; genus Triatoma; species Triatoma infestans. The sequence goes on from JAAEAF010000379.1 coordinate 59,932, forward strand.
ATCGTGGACGTAAACTCACTTTACTATTAAACATTTAATTACACTGACCATAAAATCCAAGACCAAGTGACTCCGAATAAAACCATAAATGGTTTTAGTTAAAAAAATAAATAAATAATGTTTAAATGGAGTTCTAACTCGGGATAATTGTGGAAAATTGAAAACTGTAAATAATAAAACAAAACAAAAAAAAAAGAAAGACAACTTCTTTTACACGATTTTGATGAACATAATCTTTAAGGATTCCAGAAGTTCCCATTATACAATAAATAACGAATTCTTGAATCTACGGATTGAAATGGCGTCCATAGTTAAGTGGAAAAAAATAGAATTGTTTTTCAAATATTTAAATGTTCCTTCAAAGTAGATGCTGGTATAAAAATTCAACCAGTAACTATAATGCTCTGAAAAACTAATACGAGCAAAACGTCGGTTGTTTTCTTTTTACCTAAGCACAAGCGCCATTTCAATCCGAAGATTCAGGATTTTTTTTGTTTTTTCCATATTAACTTTGAAATTTATATGATTTTTTTTTTTCTTTTTATACAATCAACATCTAAAAACAACATCATTGCTGAAGGAGATGCTAGTATTTATAATGTGGTTCATTGCGATGCCAGCTGTGGGTGCGGAGAGTGTTCCTCCCATAGGGAGCCCGGATGTTTGTTTGTAGATGTTGCCCTTGTGTTTGAGGTGTATGTTTTCCAACATCGTTGCATTAACATCTAAACTTTGGCGGCTTCAAAACATAAATTTTTCTGAATGAATATGATTGGGAGAGCAGATTCAAAAGGTTTTTTGTTAAGACTTGACTTTGGATATGTTTCCATTGGTAACGCTTTATAAAATGTACGTCATTATTGCAATACAATTTTAATTTAGCATAGAATATATTTTAGATTTAGCCAATTCAAAGAAAATTTGCTTGAACCAATAAAAATGTAGAAAATGTTTTCACTAGACAAGATATTTTTAAAACCATAATGATTTTATTATAAAGAAAAATCTGCTGTGAAATATGCACACGATTTTTTTCTTATTAGTTTGACAAATTTTCCTTAAACTTAGATTTTATACAGAGCTGATGGGGTAGATACATTTGCCCACCTAAGGAAAGGCAAGGTAATCGCTGAAGTAATTTCATTTCAAAGTTCCAGAAGGAAGTGCTAATAATAACATCGAACAAATTCCATAACATTTGAAAATTTATCGCCGTAGATTCCTCAGAATCGCCTAAAATCCGGAAAAAGTTTCAAATATATTGAAATGTTATTGATTTATGTATAGTCGTGTTGTATAGTGTGGCTCGAACGATATTGAAAGGGCTTATGTGTGTGTAAGTTTTAGAGAAGAGAGAAGTATATAAGTAATAAGTCACCACTATTTTAAAATGTATATATTATCTCTAAATGAATTTAAATACTTCATAATAATTCGTAATAATAAGCTTATAAATATACAGAAACTCTTGCACTTGATTGTTTTAAACTCAAATGTTAAATTGAACATATCTTGGCACACTGACTATTGTAAGACAAAAATTATGGAATGATACTCCCTTGAATGCTGAAATAATACTCTTCAAATAATGTTTGTCTGTCCGAAGGGGGTATTTTAGAAAGGTCTTTCTAACGGTATCTTGTACTTTGGTCCTTTGTCTAGAGATACCGTTGACCTCAGTTTAATAGTCCCTTAACATATTCTAAATTCATTTCGTTAAAATCACTAGCACATTTTCCAAAAGATTTCCATTTTTCCATTTGCTTCATCCACTATAATATTTAAATGATATGTTTATAACTGTACAAAATAGCATTCCAAGTAGAGATAACACTGATGCAGCCGTTTTAGAGGAAATTCCAAAATATTAAAAATCCTATTCTGTAAAATCGCACTTCTGGTTGACCAATTTTCTTCAAATTTGGAATTCTAGCAATGATTCGAAAGAACATTAATATTATAATGGTGGAATAACCATAAATTGTACAGAAGTGGTACTTTAGAGGAAAGCTTAACGTTAATTCTCAACCAGAACCCCCCCGCCTATCCTTGAAAAACCACTTTTCCTGGAGAAATGCTTCAAATAAAAGTGGCAAGCATTTATTATGTGTAGAGATGATAGTACACAAAATTTAAAGAAAATCATCGGTGGTTCCATTTCTGATAAAATCGCGAAAAAACAAAAAAAAAAAATTAATAATGGCGCACTTCCTTGATGATGGATTTTGACCAACAAATTTTTTTTTTTTGCAGTAAATACCTAAACGGAATTTCAAGTTTAAGTTTCTTGCAGAAATTTTTCGTTTTTTGAAATATTTTGTCCATCACAATCACACAAAATACACATATTGATCGTTCGCTAAAAAAATTTTTTTAATCGTGTCAAATTTTCGATATCGAGTTTTCACCGGAAATATCCATTTTGAGGTCCCATGAGTGCGAAAAAGCGGTTTTTAGCAAATGTATGTGTCTGTGCGCGCGCGTGTGTGTGCGTGCTTATGTGAACAGCATAGCTCAAATACGAAAAACCGTAAAAAGTTGAAACTTGATATTCCGTTTAGGTATCACCATGAGGATCTGACAGTACGTTATCTGTCAAAATTCCTCAACCGAAAGTACCACTTTACTAGTTGATATTTTGACTTTTTTACGATTTTCTTAAAAATAGCTCCAACGATTTTCTTCAAACTTGGTATATCAACTATACATAGCTTAAAGAGCTACAACTTTTATTTGAAAGATGTCTCCGGCAAAATTCATTTAAGTGCACTTTTGTGGGAGGGAGTACGGGTTTAGGTTTTCATCTAAAGTGCTATTTCAGTTCATTAGACAATTCCGCCATCTAAATAATGTTAATTAGAATTAAATTTGTTGTTGAAATTCCGGAAGTGCGTTTTTATTGAAAAATATTTTTCAAGTTTCTGCTATTTTCATTAAAACGGCTGCAATGATTTTGTTTAAACTAAGGATGTAAACTAACATAAAAAAGAGCTACAACTTTTATTTTAAACATTTTTCTTGGGGGAAATTCATTTAAGGGCACTTTTAGGGGAGGGGTGGGGTTATGTTTTTCTCTAAAGTGCTCTCATAGTTGATTATACAATTCTATCATCCAAACAAAATTAATTAGAAATAAATGGATGGCCAAAATTCAGAGTTTCAAGGAAATTACTAAACTGGAAGTGCGCTTTTACTGAAGTTTTTTTCAGTTTTCGACGAATTTCATTAAATTTGGTAGACAAATTATAAAATTTGTTAATTATAATTTTGAGAACTGGAATAAGAGAAAGTTGTGTGATTGTTTCACACCAGATTTTTTTTTTTTTTTAACTCAGAGGACCTAAAAACTAATACTTCCGGTGAAAACCCAATTACAACTATTCGACACGATCCTAATACTTCCTCTTATCCAAGACTAAAAGAACGTGAAAAAGGTAATAAAGGAAAAAAGATCCTACATCATTAAAAAAAAAAAAAAAATGTAAATTCCTATTCACTGCTGTAAAAAAGTTATTCGAAAGAAAAGTGTAACAATCAACGTAAAATCTGAATGTAATAAAAGTTTCTTTTTTTATTACAGTGAAACTCTGTAATATGATACTGACACAATCGATCGAGTAGGTAATAAAAAAATTAAAAAAATCATTGTTTGGGTAAAAGTTTCAGTGTTTATGGTTTATTTTATAGAAGATAAAGGATTAGCGATGAAGAAGAATGCTGATACAGTAGACTATTTTAGCTAAAAGGATCTACAATATATGTTGGATAAACAAAAATGTAAAGGATAGTTTTAAGAAGAGAAACAAACTTGTGGTTTTGTTCTAGTGGTTAAAACTAGTTTGGTACATTAATTAATCAAAAGAATATTATATAAAGCTGTAAGAGAGAATGTTTTGCAAGCTGTGTAAGAGGATTTAGAAGCAGCAATGAGAAATGTGGTAAGTAAGTCAGAAGAGAATAAGAAGGTGTCAAGATGTAGAATGTGTTGTTGTTATAGTGATGGTGATGAAGGGATGCTGTGCAGCTGAGCTGAACGAAGGAGGGGGTGTCGCCTTCAACGCTGAGGTAGGATATGAAGAGAGAGAGAGAGAGAGAGAGAGATCGATCTCTGAGTTTACTTACTCTGTCCTACGTAGTCAACTAGTGTTCTAAAACCAAACTTTATTCATTACCTCAACTTATATTTCTTCCATAAACTTGGACAATCCCATGGAGTATTGACTTATATATTATTATCCAAAAAAGTTCATTAATTTCTCTTTATTAAAAAAAAAATCTGGTGTGAAACACTCACACAACTTTCTCTTACTCCAGTTTTCAAAATTATAATTGACAAACATTATAGTTAGTATACCAAATTTTCTGCCAAATTTTCTTCCATTGTGAGGTATATGCAATTCTTTGTTGTATCTTGTTGAGAGGATGCGTAACACTAATTTAAAGGGTGTTTGTATCTGCTCGGACAGCCAAGCAGCGTTGAAGGCACTTAGTTCATGTGTCATCACTTCCAGATTGGTGTTGAAATGTTCAAAAAAGACTGGAAGTGCTTTTTTCTCTGAAGAATGTGCTTCTGGTCTGGGTCCCAGGTCACATGGGAATTTTTGGGAATGAGGAGGTGGATAGGTTTGCCAAATTAGGCGCCTCTCTCCTTTTCATTAGTCCCGAGCTCATCCTTATGGATGGATGAGTCTAAGATGCTCATCTTGGGGATCCGGACGGATCTTTGAGTAGGGGAGGGGTGGTTCTGTGTCTTTCACGGACCTCTCTCAGGCTTTCTCACTGGGCATTGTGGCTTAAGGAGCATCTCTATACACTATGGGGCTCATGCCTGACCCCTTTTGTAGAGTCTGTGAGACGGAGCAGGAAACACCCATGCATCTAATGACGGATTGTTTGCGCTGTGAGGAGATTAAGTTCAGGACCTTTGGCCGGAATAGGATATGGCTGCAGGATCTTAAGCTATATCCTTTTAAGGTTTTGGTCCGATTTGTTCGGTCCGTGGTAAAACTTAGATGAGTAAAACCTGGGTCTGGACATTTTGTTCTAGATCCGGTAGTTGTTATTTTTTAGGAGTAGCTATATGGGACAAAGGAGGCTTTGGCTAGCGCACCTTTCGCCTTCCCCTTTCTTGAATAATAATAATAATAGAATACCAAATTTAATGAAATTCGTCAGTATTTTTATGGAGAAAATCACAAAAACTGTTCAGTAAAAACACACTTCCGGTTAACAAATTTTCTTGAAACTCGGCAATTTTGGCAATCTATTTATTTTCAATTAATTTTTTCTTGATGGTAGAATTGTATAATCAATATAAGATAGCACTTTAGTGGCAAACCTAACCCAACCCCTCTCCCAAAAAAAGCCCGTCTTAAATGAGTTTACCAAGAGAAATGATTCAAATAAAAGTTGCGGCTTCTTTATATGTAGAGTTCACATACTTAGTTTAAAGAAAATCGTTGAAGTTGGTTTAGAGAAAATAGCAGAACTGTGAAAAAATACTTCTTTGTAAAAACTCATTTCCGGTCTTCTGATTTTCTTCAAACTTGGAATTTCAACAACATATTTAATTCTAATTAATATTGTTTAGATGATAGCGTTGTGTAATAAACTGAAATAGCCCTTTACAGGACTACCTAACCACATCACTCCCCCAAAAATGCCCTTAAATGCATTTTCCCGGCGAAATGTCTACAAATAAAAATTGTAGATGATTGTATGTGTTATACTAAGTTAAAAGAAAATCGTTGGAGCAAAAAAAAAAATAATCAAAACTCTATTCTGTAAAAGCGCATTGTAATAGGAAGAGAAGAAGAGCAGAGAAAAACAAAATTGAGAATCTCACATGCTACTTAGGCCAAACTATAGTGGGAGTCTCCGTATATATACAGCCGAACTAGCCCTACAGAAGGACAGTTTATACAGCAGTTACAACGCGTCAGCAACCTACTACTACCCTTCTCCTTACTCAGACTAAATCTGTAGCTGCCTAATTTCTATTTTACGTGTAAAGTCCTGACAGTTTCGTATCTCTATTTTATTATACAGTATTCAGCATTTAATTCTAACTTATTTCTCAAAAACCCTTCCTCACTAATTTCTCTCCTTCTAAAACCTATTATACGAATTTTGAAGGTTTTTGTAGAATTTTCTTCAAATTTGGAATTTTAGCAACATTCTAGTTGCTCCATTAGAACTCCATAAAAATCTATTTTTCTCGATAAATTTTACAAATAAATGTGATGGGACGTAGGAATCCCAAAAAAAGGTGACGACCGAGCAACTCTATGGTACGCTTTTGAATATTGCCAACTACCCGTGAGTGGTCGCATAGAAGAGAACTAACCGGCGGAAACTGATTGAGAAGGCCAGTACTCAGCAATGAGCTGTAGCGCCGCCTGAATGCAGTGGCAGATGTAGTGACTAAGCGCATGCCTGAAACTCGCAATGACATCATAGGGTGGGGGATAATAAGGTATAGTTAGACAGTTTTCTCTGGAGTTTGTTAGTTTTCGGTAAGATGTGAGCAGCAGTTGGACCGGGTAAGTAAAATTTTTTTTTTCTTTATTATTTTGTGTTAGTTAGTTATGACGTCTTTCCGCCATGTTTGTTTTTATGTTTTTGTGAGTGGAGTGAGAGAAATAATTTGAAAAATTTATGATAGTGTGGGGGTTAAGAATAGAAGTATATTTTGAAAACTATAACAAACAAGAGGACTACTATGATGTAAGGTGATAATTGCGACGGATGAGGAAGTTAAGAGTAGAAGTGTAATATAAAAACTACAGCTAGCGAGAGAACCATTGTGGTTGACTGGTTAAGGTGATGGACTTCCAAAATAAAGATTATAGCATCGAATTCCACTAAGTAATTTAAAGTTTTTTTTTATTCCAATAAAATAATAATTCCCCTCCCCAGCCCAGCGTAAGGTGAGGGTCAATGAGCGGTGTTAGTTGTTTCTACTGGGTTCCGCCATGTTGTTGTCTAAAGCGGCAGTAGGGTAGGGAGGAGCTTTCTGTTGGCAATGGAAGGGGATGGAAGAAACTGGAGTCATGGGTTTGCAGGTTACGGTGTGGGGGTGGAAAAATGGAGTTACCGATGTAGATAGTTAAGGAGCATGGAGGGATTGAAAAAAGTTTTGAATGTCAGATTAAAGGAGTGGGGGTTAAGGGGGAGAAAGTAGAGTCATCGGATTGGATGCTAGGTTAATGGGTGGGGGTAACTGGACGTGGCTTGGAGGAGTTGTCGAAATCGATGATTGGTCGGTGAGTATGGTTTAGGTGGATGGGAGGCGGGTGGAAAGAAAATAGTCAGTCATCGGATTGGATGATATATTAAGGAGTGAGTGGGAGGGGGTAATAATCGTAGGGTGGGGCGGGGTTAAATGAAGGCATCGGATGGGATGGTAGGTTAAGGAGTGGGGGTAATGGGCGCGGCTTATGTGCTCGTCGAAATCTATGATTAGGCATTGGTGGGGCTGGCCGCCCTTTCTATCCGCCCTATTTCTTGCCAGTGTTGTTTTGGCATTCAAGGTGACATTAGCGTGAACAAACTCATTGCAATATGGGCGAAACGTCGGTTTATAATAAACCACTGAGTGGTCTCAAACAGAAAACCAAAGTGTTTTGTAAACTGCATTGACAATGATCGGCTAATACTCAGTCTTTATATTGTAATGATTGAGGTTTAAATGCTTGGCTATAGCTTGACCACCACTTAAATCACATTTCCTTTTACTTAGTACTTTGACCAGTAGTCAGATAGAATCACAGACACAAACAAAGAAGCGTCAATAGTTCTGGGTCTACCTACTTTTAGAGAGCACCCTTCCTTTTAAAATAACCACATCTAAAACAAATCTAGTGCATCGATCTGCAATAATTCTATTTAGCTATACTTTGGGTGCTATTCATTATATATTTTATAATAATTTATACTAATATAATTGTGTATGGAGTTCTTGCCACATCAATTCTTATACACAGCTCTCCTCCCATTAATAAACATCAGAATTGATCAATATTTTTTTTTTAATGGAAACATATAAAAAGATTAACCGATATTTCTTGGAAATTTCAATTATCTACTAAATTTTAAATTATAGAAAGAAAAACAAAGTCTATTATTCTACTGAAAAGTATAATACAAACCGGAGATTAAACTGTGAAACTTAAGGCAAATGTAGGCTAAAAAACGTTAGAAGATGGGAAGTAAGCAAGTTTTATCAGTGACCGTTCATTCATTGGTGGGGGAAAAGCAGATGAGAAAATAATTAAAAAAAAAAAAAAAAATCAATTACGATGTTATTTCAAAATTAATTCATGAATATAAATTATGAGAAAGCAAAATTGTGAAACACTTTGTATAAATTTATGCACGATATACATATAGTTCACTTTAAACTAATGTGTAACTAACAAGGTATGATGCTTTAATTTAACTGTCTTGACAACGTACTAATTATTTTGCTGGAATAAACCGGGCGTGAAAATAAAGTGGATAATTTATTGTATAGCCTTGTTTTGTACATGTTTTTCAGTTTTTTTTTAAAACATTTTCTTTCATTATTTCAAAAAATTATGCAAACATTTAAAACTAAGTGCCATATAGATGTAATTAATTTAATGCAGTTAAAATATTTAAGTTTTTATTACAAACTTTTGATTTGAAACAATTAAAAAGATTTTAAGTATTGCTTAATTTTCAATCAAGCTTAATGGCCAGCTAATAAAATTGGTTGTGTGATGGACGTATTCGTTTGAACCGTTTTCGAACAAATCCCTAAAAACTCAAGACACTAATTCGTTTATATTTGCACTTTCGGATGAAAGATTTTTCTACAAAAAAAATGAAATTTTTGCGTAATTTAGATTTAGCATTTTAGTGTAATTTTAACATATTATAGATTGCATTAATTATAAGTTAAAATAATTTTTGAAATTACACTTGAGAGGTTTACTTTGTAATGCAATGTTTACTTTGCAGCGCCAAGAAAGTATAAGATATATATACGAGGCATGTCCAGTAAGTAAGTGTATTGAGGCTCTCACGGCCGGAGGCATTTTGTTTTCGACATGTTGGCTACACTATCGTATAGCCTGATTCCTCCCCTCCGCAACGAGACCAGTTCGAGGTCAGTACGTTGAGAACTGTCGACGCGACAATACGTTTCGTAAACATTGTCAATCCAATCTCCCGCCAAGTGAATCGAGTGGAGGCCGGGCAAGAGTTTTTGAGACGCTACAAACTCCATGGAGATGAATTTCTCCGCTCCATCATTACTGGAGATGAAAGTTGGGTTGCACACTACACACCTGAAACCAAAAGGCAGTCTCAACAGTGGCGTCACACCTCTTCACCCTCCGCCAAAAAGTTCAAAACCACAATTTCAGCCAAGAAAATCATGGCATCCGTGTTTTGGGACTGTCAAGGCATAATTTTAATTGAATATATGCCTCAAGGGGAGACCATCAACTCTGCAAGATACTGTGAGACCCTAAAAAAATTGCGGAGGGCGATTCAGAACAAAGGAGTCTGCCTGCTGACACGCCTGCAATGCCAGACCACACACCAATGCCACGAAGGAACTGCTTGCCTCGTTTAAATGGGATGTCCTGAACCATCCCGCGCATTCCCCTGACCTTGCACCTTCAGATTACTATCTCTTTACCTCCCTGAAGCTGCACATGGGTGGAAAAAGGTTTTCAACCGACGAGGAGGTGAAGGGGAGGTGGAGAAGTGGACGAAGGGGTTGGCGGGAAACTACTTCGAGGAAGGCATCAAAAAATTAATACCCCGGTTCACCACCTGCATTGAGAGGAATGGTGACTATGTCGAAAAATAGCTTACATATGTACTAATGTAACCAGGTAATTTTTTGTCCAAATAAAAATTTTTGTAACCTACAAAAATTCAGTACACTTACTAACTGGACATGCGTCATATATGTCATGGTGCTTAGATCCCATGGTTGTGATAAGCCTTTCTTCATTTTGATACTTTCACTCGATGTTTCGAGTGTTCGCTCACCCTGAGGATGTTTTTGATAAGTATTATGAATCACAGACTTGCTCAGTAAAATATCAGTTTACACACTAAATTGTAAACGGGAGTTTGTAAACTGATTATACCCTCTGAAATTGTCTGTATCTGAAATTACAATGTCCTCCATTAGGATAAGTGAGCACAAGCAATAGTCGACACTCCTCCTCCCCCCCCTCTTGTCGACTAGATCGATGATATATAAGTGGCGATGTGTGGAAAGAATCACCATAATTTACGGCTCCAACCTCCACTGCCGGGCATGGTACTATAAGCAGATTCCATATCAGATTAGTATGTGCCATCCCAGCTCGTGTGGCCATGGAGGATGAAAATAATGAAAATCACGATCTAAAAGCAAAAGCAGTCGATGCGAAAACAAAACAATCACTGTGTTAGTATCTCAAACAAGTTGTTGACCAGGTAAAATTCATGAAAAAAATCTGTACAAACATGGACCTACAAATTCGTCAAGAATAATACAAATTTAAAGTAAATTATTCGAGCTGTTTTAGAGGAGCTCGCAAGGAATTTCGAAAAGGAAAATTCATTTAAGTTGACATTTCCGGTTGACGAATTTTGTGCGTACACCTTTCTTTGGTAGCGGATCTCATGACAGAACTTAAACAGAATAGCAACTTTGAGCTATCTATGATTACTGGATTTTGAGATATTTTTAATACAGCAGTCAGAGAAATTAACAATGAATAATTTGCTCTTCACAGAAAAGTCTTAAAATCAATTATATATGAAACATTTATTAATAAAAATCAATTAGGGAAGGGAATAGGTAAGTGGTTATCGTACTGGACTCCCACGCGGAGGACACAGGTTCGAGTCCAGCTGGGCTACCCTTAGATTTTTTTTCTTCCTAGGAACCTTTACAGCTCACTGTTCGGTGATAGACAGTGTTGTCTGTAACGAGAGAACTCTGTCCGGAGGCCGGAAGTGCACTGAGAAGGCTCCGGGCGCCAATGACCATAGATGTTGACCGCGCCTTAACTTAAAAAAAAACAAAATCAAGTAAAACATTCAGAATAGAAACCAATAAATTTCTTCAATATCGTTAATTATGATGGTAAAAATCACTTATGTTTTCCTGTAGAAAATATATGAACTAAAATCTTGAAGTCTTCCTATTTACCGAAACGAAGCTACAAAGCATACATTTCCAAACTTGTCTATGAAAATCTGATTTTAATGTGAATTAAAAAAAATAAATAAAATCAATATTAAAATCTATAATAAAAATTAATATATTAAGAATATTAGACTGTACTATTTAATTTTTTTTTTTTGAAGTAATAAAACAGAAAGTAAATGAATGTAAATGAATGATTCTAGAGCCAAAGCAATGGGAGGGAAAAGCGGCGAAACTATGCCTTGCCACACCCAAAGTAATAAACCATCATAATTACGTTCCATTATTTTAATTATTTTTATCCACCGTAGATAATAACTTTTTCTTTTTTTTTTATTGCTAAATATCCATGAAATAACTTATATCGATTATAAGCTATTAATTCTGTGATACTTGTTTATTTTTTCATCTTCATTTATTAACAAATAATCATAAACAGATATTAATGAAATATGATGTAACAATTTTTATAAAACAGATTACATAATTTATTACAACAATTACAGAAAAATTATTTATATTTAGTAACTTATACAATTATTCCATTAATAAGAAAAAAAAAACAATGTGAAAATTATTTCATTTAGAAAACTCTATACTATTATTGATTTTCCCTTTTTCTGAAGTAATTATAACAAATTTAACCCATTCCTTAACAAGTCTCCTTTCTCTTATCATACCATTTCTCACAATATTCTAATTGAAAAAAATTTCCTTTAACTTAGATATGGCTAAATATTTTAGCTGATATCAACATTATTATAAAAAAAATGGCAATAAATGTCAATTATTCTGAAACTTAAAAGGAAGCATAATCCAGTTGTCACAACCTTTCTCTAAAATCAGTCTACCAGGGAAAAAGTTTTTAAAAAATCTGACGAAATATTCACATGGCTTTCTCTTACAATAAGTTCTTAATTATTTATTCATTTATTACGACTATAACTCAGTTACAAATTTCACTTATAATTGAAAATGTACGAAATGTAATTAGGCTAAAAAAAGGTCGCATTTCCGGTAAACTGATTTTCATAGAACTCTAAATTTTGGCAAACCATTAAATCGTAATTAATATTTATATAATGCATAGAATCGTATAATATACTGAAATAGCATTTTAGAGTAAATCTTTCTTAGAAAAATGTTTCAAATAAACATTGTACCGCAAAGGCACTTGTCAGTTAGTATCCCAGTTAATACCTCCATCCATAACTAGTGTCGAACTTTTTTTTGGCCATTCTCACTGCAATTAAGTATGCCCAAAATGTAAAAGCGAACATCATTTTAATGTTTACAGACTTTAGAGCTCCAGCTGTGTGATGTTAGAGAAAGGGTACTTGGGGCAAACTAAAAACTATCTAGTGCACGAAATTATAAAATTATTGGAAACTTCTTCATCTTTCAGCGTTCACTGGGTCCCTGCACATATAGGAAGGAGTATCGGGAAACGAGGAAGCCGATAAGGCAGCCAGGGGAAAGAAATCAGTGGTTTAAATGTGGGGATGCTAAATACCTAGTCCCGCTATCAGAATTTTTATTAAAGGAAGAGCGCTCCTATTAGAGGAATGGCAACAATTGTACAAGCAGGAATTACTGTATAAAGACAATTTCCATTTCACATGCGTACCACGGGTGGGTTTTAGTCCGTGGTTTAGTCTGGGCTGAGTAGAAAACAAATAATAAAGCTGACACGGTTAAGAACAGCGCATGCGCTAGTCAACAGAAATTTGAAAATGTTTAAAATGGTAAATTCAGAGAATTGTGATAACTGCAATGTTCAGCAACAGAGTAATGTCTTGTAAAAGTTATGACTCGTTTAGAAAGAATAGCCAATTATTTAAAAAAATTCGCAACCTCCCTGACTTAATAAATTCAAGAAATCTGACATATTATAAAGCAATCCACGCATTTTTAGAGGAAGCTAAAATTATAATTTAATGAACGGATAGAACATAAAGGATTTCAAAGTACAAAACTCCATTTAAGTTTTGTTTTTTTATCTACCTGCTATTTGTTTTTTTGTTTATTTATTTATATTTCATGACGATAAAATAGGTATATATACAAAGGTATCTGACAATATGGGTGTCTCGTAAAAGACAGCTAAGTCAAACAAAATAAATAAATAAATAAATAAAAATTGTAGCCCTTTTTATAATTAATACTTGTAAGACCAAATTAAATGAAAATCGTTCGAGTCGTTTTCGGGAAAATTGCAAAAAAAAAACTCTAATTCGTAAAGTGGATACTTCCGGTTAAACGACTTTGACCAAAACCTTATTGGTCACGTCTTCTAGCAAGGCAGCGCCTAAATAAAATATCAAGTTTCAGCTTTATTGCAACCGATTTTCCGTTTCTTAGGTATACTGGCCTCACATGTACACAGACACACACACACAACTTTTTTATACAATAACTCAGGTAACATAAAAAAATGTATTTCCTTGGAAAACATAATTACAAAAAATTTAGCACAGATGCAATAATTCCTCATATTAATAGAGTAAGAGAAAGTGAAAAAAAAAAACAACTTATAAGCATGGATAATATATAAAAATGTCAATGGAAGCGTTTCCTCTGAAAAAAAATAAATCGAATATTGAAAAAAACCATTTAGTAAAATCGCCATTGTTTTATTTATTTCTGGTAGATGTAAATGAAAATGTATTTTATTTGAAGAAAATCATAATTTGAAGGATATTTGAACGTTGGCTGGCAAAACGGTAAAAATGCAGGTACAAGACCACCGTTAGATGAGAGGTCAGAGAACTTAGTCAGCTTTGTCTTTTGCCCCTACTTGCAATCATACAAAAGGGGTGGATATGAACTCAAAGAGAAGACATTCTTTCAAGAGTGTCTACATTCTGCACTCAACCATTGGACATTCTACCAGTATTATTCAAGGAGTCAACATCAGTGCCAGTTATAAGTTAAAGCATAAGAGTTTAAATCAATCTAGCTAGTTTCAGTATATTTATAAGTATATTATTGTGATATTATAAAGTATTTAAATTCATTTGGAGAATAATATATTTATTTCAAAAAACAATGGTGATCTCTTGTTTATTTCTTAATACTTTTCTCTCTCTCTTAAAACATACATACACACAAACCCTTTACAAAACCGCTCGTGCTACACTACAAACATACAACTACACATATCTCACCAATCACGTTTCATAGTAATCATTTTTTGCTTCAGATCTCCTGATGAAACCCTAAAAAGTTCCCTACAATTTTTCATTTTATATTATGTTATATATATATACGACCATCACATACACATAATACACAGCATACTTGTAATAGCTAAAGACATTATCTTTCTGCTAGGAGAACCTTAAAACCATGTGTTTCTAACAACCACTCTTAACTATTGTTTCAACATCATTATATCTTATAATCTTCTTTCATCATATTAAAAGATAAAATAAAACTAAAAGTTCATTAAAATACAATAAGAACAATAAATTTTCCAGCTCCACATACAATTCTATGGAACGAACCACATAACACACATTTCCTGGGATGAAAGTTAATTTATATCCTCGGCACATGTATGGTACAAAAAGTTTTCTTTTGTTATTAAGTTCCCCCCTTTTCCGCCGCACACCGCTTTTCATGGTTGGGAAAATTATTTAGTTAAGTTTTCTTACTTAAACTAGAAATTATAATTTATATTTTTCATTAAACTATAAAGAATGTGGGTAGTTTAAGTTTATCTTTATTTCTTTATTAAAACTATTTTACCTTTTTTTTTTAACGTTTCCATAATTAAAAACTATTAAAAACAATTGAACTTAATCTAATTACATTAGGTAGATAGATAATAGCTTTATTAATATCTTATATATAATAAGAAAATAAAGAAATGCCAATGTACATTTACAGTATAACCTTCTTACAGATTGTTTATTTATGGATGTTTATGGCTAAGAAAAAATATGCAGGAAAAAGAGGAAAGCTGCAGCTTAAGGAAAATTTTATGATAGAATATGCTTCAATCATAGTTGTATGCTTCAATCATTCAGTATGTAGTTATCCCAGGTAGCGAACCTTCTAATCCCCTTCCTCTTTCCCGTGGCGTGCCCCAGGGCTCCTCTTTATCCCCAACCATCTTTTCTGTATATATTAATAATCTGCCTTTATCCATTGTCCATTCGAGCTACCACCTTTATGCCGATGACTCCCAGATTTACCTGTCCTTTAAGCCTTCTGATCTTCAAGATGCAATAAACAAGCTGCAGGATGATCTTAACAACATTAATTCGTGGGCAGTAGCTAACATGCTTTCCCTTAACCCAGACAAATCCAAAGCCATTGTCATTGGTTCCCAATTCCTCATAAACTCCACTGCTCCCTTCCCCACCCTTTTCCTCAACAACATCCCGATAAAATATTGTTCTTCTGTTAAAACCCTCGGAATCATCTTCGACCAAAACCTCTCCTGGAAAAATCACATCTCCCACATTAACCGCCAATCCATATTTATCCTCAGACAGTTCAACATCTCCCGCCATCTCCTCCCAGCGAAGACCCGTCAACTCCTTGTGACCTCCCTTATATTCCCCCATTTCGACTATGGTTGCTTAGTGTACGGGGGACTCTCTGGGGATCTCGAGGCCAAACTTAAACGTCTTATGAACTGTTTTATTCGTTTTATCCTCGGAATCCCCAGAGACTCCCGCATATCGCACTTCTACCACGAGTTGAACTGGCTCTTCCCTATCTATCGTCGCCAGTACTTCTTAGGCTCTTTACTCTTTCAAGTCATCCAATTTCAAAGACCCTCGTATATCTTTAAACTTCTGAAATTTAAATCGTCTGTCCACACCCGTAACACACGCTCCCGTCCTTCCGATCTTTATACTCCCTCCCACCATACATCCGCTTTTCAAAAATCCTTTGTAATCCGTGCCACCTATTTATGGAACTCCTTACCTTTGTCTATCCGTCGTGCCTCCACTATTGATACCTTCAAATCCCGTCTTTTTCACCACCTCTTATCCTCACAAGTCTCTCCGAACCCTTAGAAGATTCCTCTCTCTCCTCCTTACCATTCATGGCTTAATCATTTTCAATAATTATTATTATCAATTATTACTAATGATATATACATAATTGTCAAGGCCAGACATACTAGGCCACTTGTATTTTGTATTATTGTTCCTAAGGGACTTATGTCCCGGAACAAGAATAAAATTTTTCATTTCATTTCAATCATTTGTAATGAGTGCAGAATCATCAGATGGTCATTTTGCGGCCAGAAGAGTGAATTGGGATGACAGTTTTAGAGTAGTGGAGAGGAGTTTTAGCAGATGATTTTGGAAAAAGGAATGTACTAGTATTACTGCGAAGATTTTACATGGAGTTGGGTGATTTTTGTGTGTCGTCTCAGGTATTTGTTTTTAGATTATCTGAAGGTTCTTAATGTTAATGCTACTTGGCAGATATCAGGCGAAGGAAGCGTAGAGTAATATCGGTCTGACGACGACCTTGTAACGTAGAAGTTGGTTCCGCCAAACATCCTGATGATAGGCGAACGCCCGAAACCGGTCGATGACCACAAAAAGAGGCAGTCCATCAAAGAAAATATCGCTGATTGAACGATAGGAGTTTGTTTTGTTTAGTCACTTTTAAGTCAGGTGACAGTAACGGTAACAAGTAGACTTGATAGTAATTTTTTCGGAATTCATTTTATCCTTTACTTAGGTCGACGAGTTCAATCTAATACCAAGGTATTGGGCGCTGTTAGTCCAAGGGATCAAAATATTGTAATTTGTCTGTTGATTGTAGGTCTACGTTTAATAAACAGTATGGCGTTTGTTTTGTCATGTTTTATTTTCATTTTCCATTTAGTGCAATATTTTGTCAGTTTGGCTATTGCAGATGTAAGTCTGTCGTCTATTGCAGATGTGAGTCTTCAATTCTCCATGATGATGTGTACAAAGCAACATTAACCGCGTAAAGAGACAGGTTGATATGATTAGCTTTGGGAAGAGGATTAATATAGGTGATAAACTGATGGGGCCTTCAATAACATTAATAATAGTGTCAACTTATTTCATTGTGTTTTTATATTAACTACTAATTAAACATTATAACTATTTACAAAATATAATTCAAAAATTTGGAAAGGTCTTTCAAGTAGTGAACTATCTTTAACTGGGTCATCCGCGATGACATTAAATTTATAATTTTGCTACAATTCTGTTTTGTAAACCATTTCAAACATAGGTATTCTTAAAGACTGGAAATATTCATTAAAACAACTCTTTTTTTAAGGGGCGTCAACTTATACAGTTGTTGGTGATCGGCGCTCTCTCAGAGTTTGCCGACTCTCTCATGTTAGAGAGAAAAATGGATATCACCGGAAAGTAAGCTGAAGAGGCACCGCAAATCTAAAACCTCCGCGTTATAATTCAGCGTGCTAACATTAAGCTGCGTTAAAATTATAAATTTAATTTTTTTTTTGTACATTCTTGAATTGCAGTTTATGCAGCATAATTTAATGGAATCAATCCTCTGTTGAGGAAATTCGTCTCACAAATGCTGGACACCACGCCATAGCGACCGTTAGCAACGTACTCTGCAGATGCGTTTGAACTAATCATTATCTCTCTTAACGCCCATTGCATTGTATGGACGAATGGGATACGACTTTGGCAGGGAAGTTTCTCCAAAAGCTATTCCTAGCTCCCTCTAAGAGCTAAGAATTGAGGGCTAAGAGGCTAATCCAACATATGGAAATCTAAACCAACTACCAAAAAAAAAGACAGCCAGTCAAGAAATCAAAACTTAATGTTATTGAGGAAGTTTTCAACACAACTCTCAAAGATTATTCAAGAAACTACTTGTATCAAGTAATCTAATGACTTTAAGACTCAACAGGCCAGAGAGTCTTCACCAAGACTCTGAATATAAAAGACACTATCGACTCTTAAAATAAGCAATAGTACTACTAATCAGCCATATCACTCAGGTAGCAGGAAGTTGGCGCTATGGTGATAAATTGATGACACAAACTCATTGCACACTTTTACAGAAATTATATTTTAACATGACTAGAAAGAGATGGGAGTCATTTGAGGATAGAATGATTGAGCGAAGATTGGTGATGCTGCCTGTAATGTAGAATTGTTGGCTGTTGTGAGTCGCTTGTAGAGAGATGTGGCTGGTTAGAACTTTTACTTGTAATAATCGAACAACATGGCTACTAGTGAAGATTCATTCTCTGGCCTGTAAAAGCGCCCTTGATAGAGAGTGAGTAGAGAGTGATAATTGATTCAAGCTAGTGAAATACTATAAAGCTGTGTTGAGAATCACGTTAAGCTTTTGAGATTATCTTCTTTTTTTTATCCCAGTTTTTCCTATCTCTTGGTGGGAGCTAGAGATAGATTCTAGGGGGAAGCTTGGCTGTCCAAGTTGTAACTCATTCGTCAATAAATTGCCGTAGACATTACCAGAGAGAGTAATGCGTAGTTGAAGTATGCTTAGAGAGAGTATGCAGAGTGTGCTGATATGGAACAACTATTGAGTCCAGCAGTTTTGTGGCAAATTTCCTCAGCAAGGGCAGTCTTGATTCCATTACAGAATACAAGTTACATAAGTCGTAACGCCATTTTATTGTAATTTGATTTTACACGGTAAATAACTAAAATTAAATGAGTCAGAAAATTTAAAAAGTCAAATAGTAAAAATATAGGCATGAATTTTTACTTCCTCTTACTCCTAGTAAGAGGAAGTATTGTAATCGTGTCAAATTTTCGATATAGAGTTTTCACCGGAAATATCCGTTTTGAGGAGATCTGAATCCAAAAAAGTGGTTTTTACCAACTCGTCTGTGTGTGTGTGTGTATGTATGTAGGTGAACAGCATAGCTCAAATACGAAAAACCGTAGGAAGTTGAAACTTGATATTCCGTTTAGGTCTCACTATGGGATCTGATAGTGTGTTATCTGCCAAAATTCCTAAACCGGATGCACCCCATTGTACTAGTTGTTTTTTTTTACTTATTTGCGATTTTCTCAAAAATGGCTCCGACGATTTTCTTCAAACTTAGTATATCAACTACACATATAAAGAGCTACAGCTTTTATTTGAAACTATTCTCCGACAAAATTCATTTAAGGGCATTTCTGGGGGAGGGGTGGGGTTAGGTTGTTATCTAAAGTGCTATTTCAGTTTATTAGACAATTTTATGTTGTTGAAATAAAAATCGGATGACCGGAAGTGCGTTTACTTTACCACTTTACTAAATGATTTTTTCACTTTTTCGCAATTTTCTCAAAAATGTCTCTGGACGATTTTCTTGAAAATACGTATGTACACTAAACATACAAAGATCTACAACTTTTATTTAAAACATTTCTCTGGGAAAATTCATTTAAGGGCACGTTTATGGGGAGGGGTGGGGTTATGTTTTTCTCTAAAGTGCTATCATAGTTGATTATACAATTCTATCATCCAAACAATATTAATTAGAAATAAATAGGTGGCTGAAATTCTGAGCTACAAGAAAACTAGTAAACCGGGAATGCGCTTTTACTGAACAGTTTTTCAGTTTTCGACGAATTTCATTTAAATTTGGTACGCAAACTATAAAATTTGTCAATTATAATTTTGAGAACTGGAGTAAGAGAAAGTTGTGTGAGTGTTTCACACCAGTTGTTTTTTTGTTTTTAAATCAATGCATAATTGAATAATTTTTCTCAGTCCCAAATATGCATATATAGATAATAAATGAAAAATTACGTATAGTAAATAAATGCTGCAATACAAAGTATGTCAGGCAATCACGTTACAGTTGAGTTAAAAGCAGTCAGTGGTTCTTGGGAGTTCTATCGTTCACACAGAGGGATAGAGAGCGTTAAATATGGGTAGTTTATCAGAGAATGTGGCACATTGCCCTCTTTTTAAAGTTACTTTGAATAAGAATTCTATCTGGGTAACTGCTCTTTTTCTGTGTGTATCCGTGTGTGTGTTCACTTTGTAGTTACTACTATTTCCCCTTTCCCTTCCTCCTCATACTTACTTATATTTTCCTTCTTCTCTTACTTTTCCCCTGGACGACCATTATTCCATTTGATTTCTAAAATGATACTTTCAGTTATCTTTCATCTTTTTATATCTTCACTAGGCATTTTCCTTGAACTAAACAAAACTTCAATCTTTTTATGTAGGTCACTCACTGCCATTACAGAAAATAAAAATAAAGAAAATAATATTATTTGAAAACTGTTATTATTTTCTTTTCGAAATCCGCTTCTATTAATTCCATTATTTACTCTTTTACTAGACTGAATGCTTCCATAACAAAACCTGAGACGAAATTCATTGTGTTATTAGTGCCATTATGTTATTTAGTTTCTGTTCCTCCCTCACCAAGAGGAAAATATTATTTACAATTTTTGAACATTCATCATTATCATCAACAAAGATTAGGCCTTGGGGTCAACGTTCTGACTCGAGAAAATGTCTTGTTATGGATACTTGTTAAATTTTAATTTAAAACTTGTGATGATGCAAGAAACTTGGAAATAATATTAATTTATAAATAAATCAAAATTAAGAAAAATATGTGACATTTCCTTGCAAAAGGACAAGCCAGGTATATGGAAACAGTTACTGGAAAAATTTAAGAACAATTATGGCATTGTACTACCCCTTCTTCTCACAGGGGAGGAATTGAAGGAACAAAGAGAAGAGATTGTTTTAAGGACAGACTTGTGCTAGAAATCAAGGTGAAAACATCAGATCTATACCAGTATTACGTTATAAGAAATTATTATAAGTTTTATTTGTGATATTCAAAGTACTTAATTTCTCTTAAAGATAATATATTTAATTTAATCTACCAGTGTGTGCTTAATTATTCTTAATACTTCTATCTTTTCCTCAAACATACTTACAAGCCCTAATATGAAAACGCTCGTGCTACACACTACCACTACTACAAATACACATCATCAAACCATTACATTACAAACTATACAACAGAATTATTATACACTACACAAAATTAAGAAATATAAAATTAACATATATTAAAAGTCACGCTTTTTTTTTTTGAAGGGGGGGCCAATGCACTGCGCAGATGCGGCAGAGAGCCTGAAACACTAGCGCATGTGTTTGGTAATTGTCCTGACAACATGCTTCTTGTAACTAGACGTCACCATAGGGTAAAGCACGGCTTGATGGAAATTATGGAAAAAAAAAAAAGGTTATGTGACTCTCGACGAGGTATACGCTGTAGATACAGATGGATCTACATGATACGCTGATATTATAGCATTTGACAATGCCAGCAGTGTAGCGTATATTTTGGATCCGACCATCCGTTTTCAGAGTAAAGATCCGAAACAGGGCGAGAAAATAGATGAGGAGAAAAGGGCCATTTACGAAAAATGTATCCCCTTTTATAAGGAGAAGTTTAAGGATCAGTTCGGGGTCAGGAAGTACAAGGTGCATCGCTTATAGTTTGGTGCCAGAGGTGTGGAGCCTAAGACAACCTTGGACTTTTTCGACAAGGTAAATATTAGCCTAAAACACATAGCTCCTTTAGCGGAGAATATCTCCCTGGGAATTATTTCCCAGTATATTTATAGATAAACTTAATGTATTTATATAGACTGAGATGCACTTTATGTCATCTATACATATTAGTTCTTTTATTTGACATTGGACATTAGGACATCCTTATATTTTAACTTTTTATGGCTAGGTATTATCGCTTTTTGCTATGTCTACGGATTGATGAGTACGCTGTGTGTTTGAGCAACTCGATTTAACTGAGCAGCCCCACTTGATTTTGATTAAGTGCTCTCTCTACGTAATGTAGGCTATTGCCCACATCACCCGAACAGATATCGTTCTCTGAACATCCGTTCTACAAAATCTCCATCAGGTTGATATCCCTAAGGAACCCCAGTATTCTGACGGGCTCTAGAGAGGGTATATCCTCCTCCTCCACCTGGTAGCTACCCAGGTTCTTGAAACTTCTCTGAGTGGCAGCCTCGCAGTCTGTTAGGAGATGTAGTGGAGTGTGCTCCAGTTCTCCACAGACTCTGCATGAGCTGTCAGTTTCCAAACCCAGCTTCACCAGGTGTCCTCTAAGTCGGCAATGCCCCGTGAGGAAACCGGTAAGAACGCGGAGCTTGTTCTTACCCAATCCGATGCAGGCGGCCTCCGATCTCCGTTGGTTATAATTTCCCAAGCAGATCTTAGCCTGCCGCAAACCGGGGTGGAAAAAGTCACGCTTACGCACTATACACACTATATACTTTCTCGTAAGAGGAGAAAGTATTTAAAATTTTAAATTATTTCCTACGCAGATACCAATAAATTGGCAGCTGTAGGTATTTAGGTGCCCAATAGTAGTTATTAATGTCAGTACATATGTTGCTTTTTCTTTCAGTCCTCATTAAATAATATTGGTTAATATTAATTGATTATTAATATTAATATAATAATTGTCTAAAACTACATACATTAAAAAAATAAAATTAAAAAAAAAAACGGATAACCTTTATTAATTAATATAGGAAATATAAATTATATTAAATACGTTTATAACTTTTTTTTATAAAAATATAAAAGTATTTTTTAAAAATGAGAGAAATTAAGATAAATAATTTCATTCTCATTTCATTTTCTTTTGAAAAAATTTCATTAGAATATTTCATTTTATTAAACTTATTTACGAGCACTTTTATGTTTTTTTTTTTTTATCTAATTTAATGTCTCTTCTTCAAATCAACAGTTAAAACAATTAGCTTTTATAAAACTACAAAGAAGAAGCTCATTTAGAATCAGTTTCTAAATTGATAATCCTTTTTTAAAGAGCCTAAAATCAATTTCCTAAATGGATTTTAAACTCTCTTTGAGTTGGTTTTTGCTATGTAATAAAGAATTCTTTAATCAGCTATTTTTGAAATTTTATCAAATGTAAATGTGCTATATATACAACATACATCAAATATAAGGATTATATATTGTCAAACAGATAAGCACTTACTAGTTTTCTTTTCTTATGAAATGTGAATATATATTCTGCTAAATTCAAGCGCCTGTGTTCAAGCATCATTGACTTCATGTTCTTTTATCTTGGATCTTTTCGGTCTGACGACTTTGTACAGTAAGAGTTTGTTTTGTTTAGTCACTTTTGAGTCGTGAGACAATAACAAGTACAGTAAGACTTAATCGTCATTTTTATTATTCCAAATGGTTGGGCCAATTAGTAAATTACGATTTTTTTTAATTCATTTTCAAATAAAAAGCTTAAAATTTGTTAACATCCTCTGGTCAATCATAAAAAATCGAAGTTTTTTTTTCCCCAGCACGTTTAGGATATTTGCAATTTTTTACTTTAAACAAAATCTTTTTGCGTATTTTTCGAGGTAAACTAAAATTAAAAGTAAACTGAAATCATTGAATTCTCTACAAAATAAATATTGCACATATATAAATGTAAAAATAACCTCGGTGTCAACAAACATATGGACACGACTACCTCTTATGGCAATTTACACAATTATAATTGACAAATTTTATTTATTTTTAATTTATACGTGACCTTGTAGCTCTCCCAGAACCTCATATTCTGGGAAAGTTACAAACAGAAGTGATTTGTGACTGATGTATGGTAAAGGTAACAAGTTTAATGAAACCCGATGATAATTTCGAGTTAATATAGAAAATTTAAAAAAAAAAAAACTGTTAAATTAAGTGCCATTTCCCACACCGACCGCATCTATGGAGACTTTGTTAGGGATTCCACCTCTCTTTGTGGAGGTGAAAAACCAGGCAATGAAAGCCTGTTATAGAATTAAACAGGCAGGTTTTTGGCAGGGTAAGCGATATGTTCATTCTACCATTTATCGTGAGATGCTTTTAAGGATTCCCATTACAGGTTTCCCTTCTGATAGGAATTTAAAGACTTTTGTCTTTGGTCATCCTACAGGGTTAGGTTGCCTTCTAGGGAAGATTGGTTAACCCTGGGTCCGTCTGGTGTGATTCCGGAAAACTATCTCCGATGCTACACGGACGGTTCCAGGATGGATGGTAGGTCTGGGGCTGCCGTCTATTTTGAGACGGGAGATCATTTGGTAGCGCCTCTTGGTGAGTGGGCCACCGTTTTCCAGGCTGAGGTTTATGCAATTCTTTGCTGTATTTTGGATGAGAGGGTGCGTAACACGAATTTAAAAGGTGTTTGTATCTGCTCGGACAGCCAGGCTGCGTTGAAGGCGCTTAATTCATGTGTCTTCACTTCCAGATTGGTGTTGGAATGTTCTAGAAGACTGGAATATCTTTCCTCATTAAAGGATGTGCTTCTGGTCTGGGTTCCAGGTCATATGGGAATCTTTGGGAATGAGGAGATGGATAGGTTTTCCAAATTAGGTGCCTCTCTCCCTTTCATTGGTCCAGAGCCTGCTGCTGGCGTGTCTTCTGGCACATGTTTGTCGGGCTTTCAGACGTGGATGACCTCATAGCACTCATCCTTATGGATGAGTGCAGTGGGTTGTCGGCAGTGTCTAAAATGCTCATTGGAGTCCCGGACGGAGCTTTGAGTAGCGGGGTCCGATGTCTTTCACGGACCTCTCTCAGGCATCTGGTTGGATTCCTCACTGGGCATTGTGGTTTAAGGAGAATCTCTATATAATGGGACTCGTGCCTGACCCCTTTTGTAGAGTTTGTGAAACTGAGGAAGAAACACCCATGCATTTGATGACGAATTGTTTGGGTTGTGAGAAGATTAGGTTTAGGACCTTCGGCCGGAATAGGATGTCGGTAGAGGATCTTAAGCTGTGTCCTTTTAAGGTTTTGGTCCGATTTGTTCGGTCTGTTGTGAAACTTAGATGGTTGAAACCTGGGCCTGGATTTTCATTCTAGTCCCAGTGGTTGTTATTCTTTAGGGGTAGCTATATGGGCCCTGGGAGGCTTTGGATAGCGTAGGGTTTGCCCTCCTCTTCTGCGAATAATAATAATAAGTACCATTTCCGGTCAATTTTCTTCAAACTCGGAATTTTGGTAACATACTTAATTCTAATTAATATTATAGAGATTTTAGTGTCATATAATACATAAACTAGGCCGTCCTTTAAAAGAAAGTATAAAATCCATTCTGTAAAATGGCACTTCTGGTTGAGGAATTTTGACACATAACTTACTATCAAATCCTATATGGGTGATACCAAATGGAATGTCAAACTTTGAACATTCTAAGATTTTTCGATTTTTGAGCTATGTTATTCACAGATAGACACACACACACACAGACACACAAGTACACACAGAGTGAGACTGTTTGTTAACAAAAATAAAATAAAAAAAAAAAACACTTTTTCTAAGTCAGGGGACCTTAGAACGTTTATTTCCGGTGAAAACTCAATATCGAAAATTTCGCAATACTTACTCTTACAGCAGTAAGAGAAAGTTATGGAATCAGTCAAAATATGTCATACGGAAATGCGAGTCAACCATAAATAGTATTTTCCAGGTTTTTGCATTTATTTTTCGCGAAAGAAAGCGGATCAACCGTGTTTTTTTATCAGATCTGATCTTACTAACTAGAATTAGAATTAGCATTAGAATGACGCTGGGTGGATGGGTGGTAACTCCAACCCAGACACCACACCCTTGTGCTGAGTAGAGGAAACTTCCTCACTTCATGAGGTCAAGGACTTTCCCCACTATTCCTTCTTGCAGTACGATCTCTTCCCGTCACAATGTGCCAAAGATCTCGAACTGCAATCTGCCGATTGCCACGCAGTCGAACAACAGGTGAGAGGCGGTCTCCTCCTCTTCCTCCTGATCATAGTCTGCACAAGGGCTCCGAATTAATTAATCCCACCTTGCGCAGATGTTTTCTTGAACTTATCATGCCCTGTAAACAGGCCCGGCTTTATCAAATCAATCCACAAATCTGATACCTGCATAGACCTAGGGTTTCTCTGGTTCTTCTTCTTACACAGCCCTGTCATTACATCACCATTTTGCCGTGTTTTGCCCCAGTGCTTAGTTCTTCAATAGCAACCGTGTTCCCTCTGAATCCATTCTCACAGAGACACCATCGGCATACTTTAGGCTATCCCCAGAACGGTTTCGGCCTACAGATTGGAGTGTTCGCCCCAGTTAGTCGGCTAACTCATTACCATTTATTCCCATTGTGTCCCGGCACCCATACCAACCGCAATCTACTCACTAACTATATATATAATTAAACATTTTATTTTGAGAAGATAATTAAATATGATTGAAATATATTATGAAATTTGTAGAAAATTAATTTCAACTTTACACAATGAGGTTTTTTTTTTCAGTTTATGCAATTTGGGGGGGGGGGCGGATTCGTCAAAAATTTTCTTTATTTTTGTTATACAAATTTATCGATTTATTTTTATTTGAAACATTTTTCTATAAAAACTGATTTTATAGGATTTATATTATATTTCCTTTTATAAAGGGGTTTTATTAGCGCAGTGTATAGTTGAACCACCTGGTTGGAGTTACGGGAACTAAACTAGAGTCAAAATTTACAACTTTGAAGAAAATTTGATTATCATCACTTTGTGAATGGATTTACAAGTGTGAATGTTTCACACCAAAATTTTTTATTATTATTTCAAAATGGCGCCTCCAATCACTTGCGTTAATACGACGCCATAAAAGAAGGATAAAAAGAAAGTGTATGATAATGGCCCATATATTTTTTTTTTTTATATCTACTAGATATATCGATTATATTTAACATAATAGTAGATATTGTGTCTTAAATCTACCTGTCTGTATTTAATTTTTTGTATTATCAAGAAATAGTTTAAAAAAATTAATGATAAGACAATAAATACGAGTATGTATTAACTAACAATGGGTAAAAAAAAGAAGAAGGGAATGTTAGAGTATATACACAGGTAATGGTGAATGTAGAAATGGTTGGTGAAACAGAAGTCTGATACAGTGCCAAATAGATAGACTGGCCTATTGCAGCGATTCTATATATATATATATCTACTATTATGCTAAATAATGGATACTCATTTCTTGAATATTAAACAGATTACTACAACGGCTTCACTATCCAACGGTTACGAATTGACATACATATGTTTATACGTAAATCGTAAAGTGATAGATACTGAGTTCTCGCCACTATAAACTATAGAATGTTTATTATTGTTCATATCAGGGTAAAAGAGTGACTTTTTTAAAAATGAATCTAGCCGACAAAATAAATATTCAAGTGGAAGATAAATCTTCTAGTTAACTTTAAATTATATAGCGACACATATCTGTAGAGGATCATCAATTGTATACATGATATTTTTTTGAAGTTAAATTTCACATGATAATTCAATAATTAAACGTCAGTACGTTCTGATTTGCATATATTTTATTAATGTATGTGTGTGTGTGTGTGTGTGTTTGTGTGAATGCTTGAGAAAAATAACTTAAAAACAAAAACATGTCTACAAATGATTTTTTTTTTTTTTAAACAGGGAAAGCTGAACGTACATAAAACTGAAAAGAACGTATATAAAGCCATCAATTTTGTTTGAATATTTTTTTCTGGTATTAAATTGATTTCAGTGGGTTTTCTGATCGAATTTGTTATACAATTTTCAAATGAAGAATAAGTGCAGTAAAAAGGTTCATGGCAATGCGAATTTTTTTTTTTTTTTTTTTTTTTTTTTTGCGAAAGGAAAAAATATATCCAGAGCAATGATGGCAGTATTTATTTTAAGTCTGTTGTCCACCCAGTATTAACATACTCTTGTGATTCGTGGACGTTCTCTATCCAAATTAAAATGTGAAATACAGACATGGAAATTTAAGTATCTGGAGTAAAGTGATGGGTAAGACTAGCAGGGACAGAATTAGAAATGTTACCATTAATGAAAGTCTCAAGAGAGAGCCAGCGTACCAAGCCATTCAATTCAAAGAGCCCATGAAGTACTGGGCGGCCTAAAAGAGCTTGGGAACAAGATATAAGAGAGGCCTTCAGAACAAGAGGATTGGATTGATTGCAAAAGGAAAGTATTGGTGGAAAATAGAGAGGAATGGAAACGGCTCTCCAGCGGATCTTCACTGGTAGATGAAAAAAATGATTAAGAAGAAGAAGAAAAAGCAGAATATAATGGATGTGAGAAGGTGAGCGAATTACAGAGAGCATGGATTTTAGAGAAATAAACTAGAATAAATATTCTGAACCTGTATAATGAAAGGAACACACAAACCTGCAAGGACTTTACAATTGTATAGAAGTTAGGTAGCGAGATATATTTATTGAGAGAAAAACTGGCTCAGTGATGAGAAGGTAAGTTGCTTTATGGTTGGTGAATGGTTGGTAATTGGTCGTAAACTGTCCTGAAATTTACTGGTCTCACTCTATTTATAATTATTTATTTCATCAACAATCAGCCTATGCCATATGGTTCATAACATGAATTAAATTTACACATTAAAATAAATAATGTAAGTCAAGCAGTAAACATTTCAAAACACAACAATATATATAAAATAGGAGGTGTAACAATAACAATATAAATATATATAAAACATAATTTGTTTACAAAAAAGAGGTGAAACTTCATTTAATATTATTTTTAAAATATGGCAATTTCACTGAAAAGTCCAAATTATTATTGATGGGTGCATTCCATTCCCGGCATATTCTTGACAGAATGTTCATGTGAAAGAATAGGTTTGTGCTATGATGAGGAACTGCAAACTTATAGGAATGTCTTAAATGGATGGGAGATACATGGAAGGGGAATATCAGCCAACAGTTCAGAACAGTCGATTGTATTATTGATCAGTTTATAAAGGAATAACAGATCAGTCTTCAATCACCTTATTTTTAAGGAATCCATGTCTAATTTCTTATGTAATATTTGGCAAATCGCCCTTCTATAGATTTCAATCTATCAACGTCGCTCTTTGTTATGGGTTCCAAAGTGAACCATATTCTAAAATACTTTAGCGGTATAGACCGCCAAAATTGCTTTAGGGACTTGGAGCTCCCTTGTTTTCCGGATCACAAACCCCAGCATCCTGGAAGCTCTTTTGCAGGTTTCGACAAATGTGAGTTGTATATAAATCGAACTGTCCTTTTTTAGTCTAGCCTAGGTGGAGGAATAACTAACTTTGATTCATTTAATGTACTTCTCCATTCTTTGGATCCTATGAATCTTTGATGATTCGTATCCTATTACAAGAAGAAGAAAAAATTCAAATATAAAAGCTGATAGAGACTATCTGGATATATGCTAGGAAAAAAAAAGGTGGGAGTTAGTGAGAGAAATCTTCCTAAAAAATACGCGCAATATATTAAATATGAAACCTTTCTAACTTTAATTCTCATAGAAATTAGTTAACAAAATATTGTTTATGACACAAAAGCTTTGGAAATGGATAATAATTTTAATTAATATGAAATAAAATGTTAATAATGTCTCTATTTCATATCAGAAGAGGAATATTATTTCAATTCTTATGTTCTAGCAGAAGAACAATGAATGACCAATATATACGCACACAAAAAAAAAAAGGAAAATGGCGGGAAAAAGGGAAATGAAGTGAACGGTATAGAGAATAATTTAAATTTGAAGCCCACTGACCATCCATCGTCCTGTATAATCTAATTTTAAGCTTAGCAGATTTAATATAATAGAGGTAATCCTTAAAGGGGAAAAATCTACTACCAGTGAATATAGTACTAATTTATATGAAAATGAAATGGATATTTTCACAATTTTCTTTGCAACAAATATTATAGTTAGAGTGAAACGGTATTATATAAGAGAAAAAAAAATAAAAGAAATAGATGTTCAAATGAAAGAATTTTCTGGGGAAAAACTGAAATGGAAAAAGCGAGGAAATAAAAAAAGAAAAGGAACTTCATTTTTATTACTTTGCATAATTATAAGCGAAAATCTTCAAACAATAAACATTAAATAAAATGACATTAAAAAAAGTGTATTAGGACACTTCTATCTACACTACTCTCTCCAAAAAAAAAAAAAAAATTCTCTGTTTTAATAAATCTGTTGAGAGATTCTCACACGACCTTTCTTTTACATTCTTACACGATTATTACAATTATTATTAACAAATTTTCTTTAACCTTCTATTCTTTATTAAACGTTTAATTAGTTGGGCTTGCATTACTATAGATATAGGGAGTGGGGGGTGATATATTATGTATATGACTTAATGGATGTGTGGGTAGCACAAAACCTTCTGTCGCAATGCATTAGACAACTTGTAACAGTAGATTTCATAGTAGTTAATTTAGCTTCACAGAGCAAAAATTTGTGTTTTTTTTTAGTTTATTTATTATATAAATAAAATCTGCTGCAGATAACAATAATCGCTATTGCTCACTGTTGATAATGTTGGCTAGTAGATCTTGAGTGGAGAAGCCAATCCAGCGATGGCATTCCTGGCACTGTTAGGGTGTTTGGTTGCAAAGGATAGGCCACTTTCTTTTCACTCTCCTTGTTGTTGTATGCATTGTTGTGGCAAGTTTAAGTTGGAGATAATAGAATTGTTATGTTGTGATGATGGTGTTTCGTATGCAATTTTTTTGTATTTGTTTGTGATTATGAGCTGTCATGAATGGTAGTATATTAAGGTCAGTGTATAGTGTAAGGTTTCAGATTTATTATAGTTGCGTCAGTAATGTGTCGTAGAAGATTAGATTGGAAAGGTTGTATTCTGTATAGGTTGGAAGGTTTGTTATAAACATCTAGTGTTAAAGAACGAATGCTGGAAGTGATGGATTTATTCCAGTGACCGAACATTATTAAAATAATCAAGCTTAGCAGACTATGCGTTGGGCAGAACATAATAGTCAGAATGGCAAAAAAAAAACTATAGAAGAAATATAGAAACAAAAATGTGACACATCAACTCTATAGCGAGTGCAAAAAGAGTGCTTATGGCAAATATGTAAAAAAAAAAATTGTTACATGTCAAAACTTTAAGATATCAATGGAAAGTGAGATGAAAAATAATGACAAAACTTTCAAGTGTCAAAGTAGCACATCATGGCCGTTTTAGGTAGCCAGAAATCCTGGTCTTTTCTAGTGTTAAAACTTGGAATATATCAACAACCGCATAGATAAAAACATATCAATTTGATTTAGAACCGTTTTATCCAGAAAAATTTATTGTAGTTGGCGTTCTGGGGGGGGGGGACATATTAGGTAAGTTTAAATTGAAAATTGTTGAAATTGAAATTGCCGCTACAACTTTTTACTTCCTCACTCCTAGTAAGAAGAAGTACGGCGCTCGTGTTAAATTTCACAAATTGAGTTTTCACCGGAAATACATTTTGAGGTCCTCTGAGTCAGAAAAACATATTTTTAACAATTGGCCTGTGTATGTGTGTGTATATGAACACTCGTGTATATTGAAAGTATATCTCAAAGACAAAAAACTGCAGGCAACTCAAAATTGGTATTCCTTATGTGAAAAGAAGATTTCGGATAAAATAAAAACAATAAAAAGACTTAACTCAAAGTTTTTTTTTTTTTTTTAATTTTTCGCGATTTTCTCGAATGGCTCCGATGATTTTCTTGAAACTTGATATTATCAAGTACACCTACAAAAATTTACAACTTTTATTTAAAACATTTCTTTGGGAAAATTCATTTAAGGGCACTTTTCCCTTATTATTAGAATTAATAGTATTAATGAAATTAGGTGTTTGAATAAACTCGGATGACCGGAAGTGCGTTTTTACTGAAATATATTTTTCAGTTTTCTGGTATTTTTTTCAAAAAACGGCACCAACGATTTTTTTGTAAACTTTGGAATGTGAACTACACATATAAAGAGCTACAACTCTAATTTGAAACATCTCTTCTGGTAAAGTCTTGTAAGGGGGCTTTTGGGGGAGGAGTGGAGTTATATTTTTTTTTTTCTCTAAAGTGCTATCATAGTTGATTATACAATTCTATCATCCAAACAAAATTAATTAGAAATAAATGGATGGGCAAAATTCCGAGTTTCAAGAAAATTAGAAAACCGGAAGTGCGCTTTTACTGAACAGTTTTTTTTTTCAGTTTTCGACAAATTTCGACGAACTCCGACTAATTTCATTACACTAAATATAAAATTTGTCAATTACAATTTTGAAAACTGGAGTAAGAGAAAGTTGTGTGAGTGTTTCACGCCAGATTTTTTTTTTTTTTTTGTTTTTTTTAAGCGAATTTGTCAATAAAATTGTAATTATAAAAGAAAGTCGTGTGAACTGTTTCACATCAGATTGATTTTCATTCAACAACCCTTTTCCCTTTTCCTGCTTCAGCAGCACATAGAAATTTTTTAAAAAAGTTCATCAGAGACTTCACTTTCAAGGGGTAAATATAATTAAAACCAGTTACCACTCTTTTAGATAGATTAGAGTGAAACCACACTCTTTTAAGATAGTTAAAGTTACAACGGGTCAACGTTGTAAATACAAAATAAAAAATCGGATAATACTAAGGGTTGAATGATAGTGTGAAATTTCAGCTTAAGTTTTCCTTGACTTCACACCAAATACATCAATTACCCCAACCCAAATCTACTGCTACAAATATTTCTGCATTTCTGTCACTCATGGAGTACTTCATAACGCGTTGAATAAATATATAATAAAAATTGATAGTTTAACAGATATCTATCAAAAGTATTGTGTTTATGAACTTTTGAATCAACGGATCAATAAAATTTTGTTTGAATAAATAATTAAAACCCAAACCAAATCTCCCGAAAGTTATTCATTTGTATTTAATGAATATTGAATTTAATGGAGCCTACAGTAAAGTAACTACCTTACTCAAACATTCTGCTGCTTGGTAGAACAGTTAACACAGCAAACTGCCGGTTCCCAATTTCTCTGCCAGGGGGTATAATTGTAAATTCATCACAATGTTTGAAGGTTGGTTTGGAATGCCAATGGCTGGAAGGAGAAAGCAAGAGAGAGCGAGATGTATCGGTCGGTCGGGCTAGTATGTATATCTGTCTGTCTCTGTACAATTGCCGTCACGTGATAATACTTCTATTTCATGCTAGCTACAGACCTGTACCTCTCTCTTGTACTCTTACTCACGCACAATAAGTGGAAATGCCGCTTATATGTTCACACAAACACACGCATATATATATTGTCGCCACAATACAACCGCTGTTTCATCCAAAGTGTTGAACACTTTGGGTCGATAACTAAACGAAGCACTGGATAGGAGAGAGACTAAAGCGTAGGAAACACAATTTGTGATACCATTGGCTTAAAACCGCACACACCTGACAAATATATGTATATAAACCTCTCTACTTCTACATTACATTTACCAAAATATACCACCTACATATATACATACATACATACATACGGCCAGAATTATTATGCTAAATTCTACAATCCTGTTGTATCCTCCCTCGCTACTTCTCCTGCCATGCAGGGCATTCAGTGCGTCAACCATAGTTTCCATTTTATTTAGCGGTTATTATAAAAATTTCAACTTCTTACGGCTACTCTTGGGGATTTCCTATCTACCTAAATTTTTTTTAAAACATCTTTCCCAATGTTATGAAGAAATTTAGTGTCGGATCGGTCAAGGAAAAAAACATTCAATTAGGTCAACGTTTCTTTCAAAGTTTCCAGTCTTTATCAACGCTTTATTTTCTGTAACGGGTTTGAAAAGGAGAGAAATTAGTGAGGAAGGATTTTAAAGAAATAAGCTAGTATGTATGCTGATCGCTGTATAATAAAATAGAGACACTATACTGCCAGCATTTTACATGTAAATACAAATTAGAGATTTAGATTGAGTGAAGAGAAGGGTAGTAGTTGATTGCTGACGCATAATAACTGCTGTATAAACTGTTCTAAAGACTGTCCCTTGTAGGGCTGCTGTATAAATAAGAGTCAGATGGTAGCGAGTGAGATTCCCAATTTTGTCTCTCTCTCTATGCTTTGGATCCACTCTTCGGATCCTATTACACACAAATAACTTAGTAACATTTAATTTTCTTGTTTATATTTCTTTATTGTATAAAAATGTAATATAAGTTTCAAGTTCCGCTAAAAATTCTGTTTTCTACATCTTTAAAACTATCTATATTTTATATTAAAGTCTGATAAAGACAGAAAACTCTGTCGAAACGTTGACATAATTAAATATAGTTCTTTCTTGACCGATCCTCATCAAATTTCTTCATAACATAAATACATCAATGGTCAACAAAAATACTTTTATCCACTACTAAATCGATCGCAAGCAATAATTAAACGAAAAATTCAAACACGGCGTAACGATAAGTGGAAATATTGTCTTTCTCACTTCGATCCTACTAATAATTCACTATGGAAGATTGTAAAGTATTTTAAAACTCCATATAACAGCACTGAATCTAGTTTCCCTATAATCTATAATAACATGCAGGCATTTTCTGATAGGGATAAAGCGAATGTTATGGCAAACTTCCTGGAGAGCGTTCATAGGCAGGACAATGATATAGGCTTCCCAAGTAATCAAATGAAAATAGAACGCCAAGTAAATTCTTTCTTATGGAACTGCCATTATTGTCCCTCAGAATCTAGCCTAACTTCGCCAAAAGAAATAACTGAAGTTATTAAAACCAGAAAAAATAAAAAAAATCACCAGGCTTAGATAATATCCATAATATTCTTCTTAGAAATCTCCCTCATAAAGCCGTTGTGTTTTTCACCAACCTTCTTAATAGGTGTCTTGTTTTCGGTTACTTTCCTAACCAATGGAAAACTTCGAAGATAATTCTTTTGTTAAAGCCAAATAACTCACCGAAAGAGTAAAATAATATTACCGAACGATTAGTTTGCTCAGTACAATTAGTAAGATTTTTGAAAAAATCCTACTCATGAGAATTAATCGCCATTTGGATGAAAATCGGATCATCAAAGATGAACAGTTTGGCTTCAGGCCAGGCCCAACCACAACTGCTCAACTAGCCAGAATTGTGGACGATGTTACCGAGGCATTTAACAATCATAAGCACACAGGAATGGTTCTGATCAGTGGCGGCTCCTGACTTGGATATGTAGGGGTTCAACTTTTTTTTTTAACCACTATTATACCTACCATTATTAGTAGCTTGTGTAGTTAGAATTCATGAAGTAAGCCACGAGCCAGGTAAAAACTTGCATCCCTCCCCTACAATTCACTGTGACAGCTCTGAAGATTACTGTACAATCACTGAAAATTACGTGGTTAACGGAAATTTTTATTATCTTAATAAAGTATTTCGGTTCAAAGGAAATGTCAATGAGTTAGCATTGATCTTTGCTGGGTCATAATATCTTAGTGATGTTTTAAGTACCAATACCAACATCAAATTTTTAGAAATATAAAAATAATATATATATATATATATAATATATAAAAATACAGACATTGGCACAGGCACATCACATCACAAAAAATCTGATGTGAAACACACACACTACTTTCTCTTACTCCAGTTCTCAAAATTATAATTGACAAATTTTTATAATTTGTGTACCAAATTTAATAAAATTCGTCGAAATCTCAAAAAACTGTTCAGTAAAAGAGCACTTCCGGTTTACTGTTTTCTTGAAAGTCAGAATTTTGGCCATCTATTTATTTCTAATTAATTTTGTTTGGATGATAGAATTGTATAATCAATTGTGAAAGCACTTTAGAGAAAAATATAACCCCATCCCTCTCCTAAAAGTGCCCTTAAATGAATTTTACCATACAAACACTTTTAAAAAAAGTTATACCTCTTTGAATGTTTAGTTTATACAAGAAGTTTCAAAAAATCGTCGGAGCAATTTTTGAGAAAATCGCGAAAAAGTGAAAAAATCATTTAGTAAAGTGGTAAAGTAAACGCACTTCCCGTTATCCGATTTTTTCAACTCGGAATTTCAACAACATATTTAATTCTAATTAACATTATTTAGATGATAGAATTGCCTAATAAACTGAAATAGCATTTTAGCTGAAAACCTAACCCCACCCTTCGCCAATAACTATCCTTAAATGAATTTTTCCAGAGAAACGTTTCAAATAAAAATTGTAGCTCTTTGTATGTGTGGTTGATATACCAAGTTTGAAGAAAATCGTCCGAGCCGTTTTTGAGAAAATTGCAAAAAAATAAAAATAAAAAACTAGTAAAGTGGGGCTTCCGGTTGTGGAATTTTGACAGATAACGTAGGATCAGATCTCATGGTGATACCTAAATGGAATATCAAGTTTCAACTTTCTACGTTTTTTTTAGCAATGCTGTTCACATACATATGCGCGCGCGCGCGCACACACACACACACAGACCATTTGCTAAAAACACTTTTTTTAACTCCGGGTAAAATCGGGTAAGTTCGTTCGTAAGATCGTAAGTAATGTTCAACGCGCTTGTAACCCCCAATCTTATTTTAAAATATGTAATAAGATATACACTTTTCTATACTAACACAAAGAACATATATATAAATATATATATATATATATATATATATTAAATTCTCCAGCGCGACGCCCAACTGTGAACCCCCAACTTCCTAAATCTTTATACATCTCCTGATACACATGCAATTCACTAGGGTACAATTCATTATACGAACATGTTTAAGGAGCTCCTATACTAATATACGTTCCGATTCTTTTATGTCTGATTCTCTGATTTGACAACAAAATTATTAATCAAATTTATTTGATTTAATTGATAATATACAATTTTTATGAAACTAATATAAAAATGAAAATTTTTTTTGAATTTGAAATATTGAAAAATAAAATAAAAATATGAACATTACTTACTTTTTTATTTAATTTTTTTGTTTCAAATAGCTGGGGGTTCAGTCACGCAATCGCGAATACCGGTAGCCGCCACTGGTTCTGATGGACATCCAAAAGGCATTCGATACTGTTTGGCACATAGGCATTATCTACAAGCTACTAGAATATAATTTTCCAAAATATTTAATTAAAACAGTATATTCTTATTTAGATCTAAGGAAATTCTGTACTTACTTCAATTCGAACTTATCATAGCCCCTAAGTGCTTCTTCTAGAGTTCCCCAGGGATCTATAATTGGACCGGCACTATTTCTTATCCATTTTAATTCAATGTCTACCTTCAGAGCGAGGTAAAGTTAGCTTTATATGCAGTTGATATTGCTATCTACACCTCCTCCTAGAGCCTAGATGCAATAGTCAATCGATTAAATAAAGCAATAGGGAACATTAGTAAATGCAACAGATGGAAAATAAAAATCAATAATTCCAAAACAGAAGCAATTATTTTTACAAAGCATAGGCCTTGTGTTTTATAGGCAAGTTATAAGCATCAGAGAATAGATCGTGTCCTGGGGAATACTATCAGATATCTGGGTGTGTTGCTGGATAGAAAGTTGACTTTTACCTCTCATGTAAAAGATAGATCAATCGATAGGTTAGCAATAGGTATGCTGTTTCCTCTACTCTGTAGGTAGTCCAAACTGTCACCTAGCACTAGGGTCATGATGTATAAGGTAGTTTGTCAGGTCAATGCTACTTTATCCTCTCCATCATGGAGCTTGACATGCTCAACCAATGTAGCGTCTTTACAAATTATACAGAATAATTCCTGCGACTGGCCACAGATTCCCCTCGCTATACGCTAATTTCAGGTCTCCACTTGTCCACCAAGGTATAGACTACGTGGAAGACTTAATTAAAAAGTTTGCGGTAAATTTATGCTATGACCCCGCTTCTGAGTCCTTTCTAGGAACCCACTTCTGGGGTCCTTTTTGTGGGATTAGCGACCAGTTTCTGTTGGAGGAACTTAGGAAGGAGGAGGAGGCGAAGAGATCTCAACTCTGGTACTCCCTCCCCAGTTTGCGGCAGGCCAAGATCTGCTTGGGAAAGTATAACCAACAGAGGTCGGAGGCCTGCATTGGATTGAGCAAGAACAAGCTCCGCGTTCTTAGGGTTTCTTCATGGGGCATTGCCGACTTAGAGGACACCTGGTGAAGCTGGGTTTGGAAAGTGACAGCACATGCAGATTCTGTGGGGAGTTGGAGGAAACTCCACTACATCTCCTAACAGATTGTGAGGCTGCCACTCAGAGAAGGTTCAGGAATCTGGGCAGCTACCAGGTGGAGGAGGGGGACATACCCTCTCTAGAGCCCGTCAGAATACTGGGGTTCCTTAGGCATCTCAGACTGATGGAGGTGCTGTAGAACGGATGTTCAATTGGACATCCGTTCGGGTGCTGTGGGCAGGCCTGCGGCACCCAGGGGGCATAGCACAATAGACGGGATCAAGGTCGCAGTGCGTTGGCCCCCCCGCTAAAAAAAACAAAACTGAAAAATACTTTTTAGTAGAAACACACTTCCGGTTATCCGATTTTTAAAACTCAGAATTGCAAGAACACATTTAATTCTAATTAATATTATTTAGATGACAGAATTATATAGTAAACTAAAATAGCACCTTAGTGGAAACCTAACCCCACCTCTCTCCGCCAAAAGTGCCTTTAAATAAATTTTCCCGGAGAAATGTTTTAAATAAAAGTTGTAGATTTTTGTATGTATAGTTTTATTATTGTATGTATAGAGAAAAATTGCAACAAAAGTGAAAAAAAAAAAAAAAATCATTCAGTAAAGTGGTATTTCCGGTTGAGGAATTGTGACAGATGACCTACTATCGGATCCCATGGTGATACCTATCCGAAATATCAAGTTTCAACTTTCTACGATTTTTCTATTTTTGAGCTGTGCTGTTCACATACACACATACACGCGCGCTCACACACACCACACATTCATACACACGGACCATTTACTAAAAACCACTTTTTTGGACTCAGGGGACCTCAAAAACGGATATTTCCGGTGAAAACTCAATATTTTGAAATTTGACACGAATACAATACATCCTCTTACTAGAAGTTAGAAAAATTAATAAACAGGAGAAGATAAAAACAAATTGATTATTGTGAATAATTAACGAAAATAAACTAGTATTCCTCCTTAAAAAAAATTGAACAATAAAAATATACACATTTATTTAATCATTAAATAAATATTTACTAAACATGTAGTAAAACTTTTATATTTCATTTGCATGAAACATCTCCCAGAAAATATATTTCTATTTGATTTTGGCGGGTGTTAGAATCGAGACTCTTGGAGTGAATATAGTAGTTGCTTTCCATTTCATTGTTTATCTAGGTTACTATTGTTATCGGGGTTGTGGGTCAAACTTTTAAAAATAAGCATTTATCACATCAACCTGTTCTTGAATCTTTAGTAAATATTATAAAATAAAAATTAAAAAAAAAAATATTATACATTGTGTCCTAAGGTATATGGATAACGACTTTTTCTCGGAAACTAAGATAGCTAGAAAAAACTACAAAATACGTGTCCCCGTAGGTGTTTTGTTAGAAATCTAAATTTAATTTGTTTTGGTGCTTCGAGAAGCGAGATACAGCCACCAACTTCATTTTTTCAAATGGTAAGGTGTGGTTTTTA
The DNA here is from genome assembly GCA_011037195.1 of Triatoma infestans. Classification (NCBI taxonomy): domain Eukaryota; kingdom Metazoa; phylum Arthropoda; class Insecta; order Hemiptera; family Reduviidae; genus Triatoma; species Triatoma infestans. The sequence continues at coordinate 99,621 of JAAEAF010000379.1, forward strand.
TTTAAGAAATAAATTCCTCTATTTTTTGTAAGAAAAATTTATTTGAACGGTTTTTTTTTTTTAGTGATATTTTACAAGTTATGAATGAAAACATGATTTCTATAAGAAATTTCAAAATGATATTATAACGGCTTTTTGATTGAATAAGAAGAAAAGTACTATTTTATTATAAATTTTACTCCTCATTAATTACAGATCTTGCTCGAACTGGCCCCCACCATTAGAGATGCATACACATGCTTTTTCCTGCCAATTGTACCTTACGACCAAAGAAATACATCTCTAATGGTGGAGGCCAGTTCGAGCAAGATCTGTAATTAATGAGGAGTAAAATTTATAATAAAATAGTACTTTTCTTTTTATTCAATCAAAAAACCGTTATAATATCATTTTGAAATTTCTTATAGGAATCATGTTTTCATTCATAACTTGTAAAATATCGCTCAAAGAAAAAAACCGTACAAGTAAATTTTTCTTATAAAAAAATAGAGGAATCTATTTCTTAAATAAAAACCACACTTCCCTATTTGAAAAAATGAAGTTGGTGCGTGTATCTCGCTTCTGGAAGCACCAAAACAAATTTGCAAATTAAATTTGGGGATTTCTAACAAAAAAACTACGGGGGACACGTATTTTTTAGTTTTTTTTTCTAGCTATCTTAGTTTCCGAGAAAAAGTCGTTATACATATATACCTTGGGACACACCGTGTAGAGTAGAAGTGGGAAAAGTGAAAGCAATAAGAATGTATCATAGATATGTTTTTATCATTTGTGTGGAATGTGGAAATACTTTAGTGAGATATAGGTCATAAAGTATTCAGACGATCTAAAAGAGGAGCATACTCTCTCTAGTGAACGTTAAATCCCTTAGAAAACATAATATATGAACCCAAAAATTAACCAAACGTTAGACTGATTTAATCAACTTTTTTATTTCTTATAAAATAGAGAACCCGAAATTCCAATAAACTTGAGAATTATTTAATGTTCACAATAAATTCGCATCAACATCAACATTACATTCTTATAGTGGGACATTCTCAAAAGAATTTCATCGGACAAAAATTACTGAATACTGAAAAAAAAAAATTAAAAAATACAGTATTCTATAATTCTAAAAAATCGGATTAATAAGTTCAGTTGGTCACAGCATTTAACCACCAAAATAATCGCCAAAGGAAACTTCGAGTCCTGAGATTTTTAGTTCAGATTTTTATTTGAATTATGTTAAATCTCAAACATAAACGCAATGTCTTCTTCTTATAGCAGCAATAATAGAAACTACCAAATATTAGCATCACAAAAGTAATCCCAAATTCGAATCCAAGTAAGATGTAATAACAAAAAAAAAAAGATGTCATGACGTTTCCCCCTTCAAACAATAAGCAAAAAAAATGTTATCACGGGAGACGTAGAGGAGGAGTGATTAGAGATGACAAGTGCACTCTACCTCGCTGAATGCATGTTGAATGACAGCAAAATATCATAGTTTCCAATACTGGATACAACATGGTTACATTTCAGTTAACAAAGTTTGAAACTTTTTTTTTCTTTTTGAAATTTACTGAATAAAGTTATAAAAAAAAAACCTGGTGTGAAACACTCACACAACTTTCTCTTACTCCAGTTCTCAAAATGATGATTGACAAATTTTATAGTTTGTATACCAAATTTAATGAAATTCGTCGAAAACTAAAAAAAACTGTTCAGTAAAAGCGCACTTCCAGTTTACTAGCTTTCTTGAAACTCGGAATTTCAGCCATCTATTTATTTCTAACTAATTATGTTTGGATAATAGAATTGTATAATGAACTAGGATAGCACTTTGATGAAAATTTAACCCCACCCTTTCCCTAAAAGTGCTCTTAAAAGAAATTTCCCAGAGAAATGTTTCAAATAAAAGTTGTAGATCTTTGCATGTTTAGTTTATATACGAAGTTTCAAAAAAATCATCGGAACCATTTTTGAAAAATTGCGAAAAAGTGAATAAATCATTTAGTAAAGTGGTAAAGTAAACGCTCTTCCGGTTATCCGATTTTTTTTGAAACTCGGAATTTTAACAACATATTTAATTCTAATTAACATTATTTAGATGACAGAATTGTCTAATAAACTGAAATAGCACTTTAAATGGAAACCTAACCCCACCTCTCCCCTAAAAGTGCCCTTCAATGCATTTTCTTCGGAGAAATGTTTCTAATAAAAGTTGTAGCTTTTTTGTATGTGTGGTTGATGTTTAACGTTTAAAGAAAATCGTGGGAGCGATTTTTGAGAAAATTGCAAAAAAGTAAAAAAATCCAACTAGTAAAGTGGTACTTCCGGTTGAGAAATTTTTACAAATAACGTAGTGTCAGATCCCCATGGTGATACTTAAACGGAATATCAAATTTCAACTTTCTACGATTTTTCGTTTTTGAGCTATGCTGTTCACATACATACATCACACAGACACACACACACACACAGACCATTTGCTAAAAACCACTTTTTTGGACTCAGGGGACCTCAAAACGGATATTTCCGGTGAAACTCGATATCGAAATTTGACACGATTACAATACTTCCTCTTACTAGGAGTAAGAGAAAGTAAAAAAACAAAATATTAATGCGGATTTGAATTTATATAAGAATTTGTTTTGCATGAAAATCGAATAATTAAATTTGTTACAATGATTAGGAAGTAATCAAAGATTTTTAAGCATACATTCCTCTCTATAAATATGATGCATTAAATTGAGGATTTTCTAAAAAGAAACGAAATGTTCGCAATAAAAAAAGGATAAAACTAAAATTTTATTTACATAAATTTATAAGGACAAATAAACTCCATTTAATTAAGACAAAATTATGAAGAAACTCAATAGATCGTCAATTTTTTTTTTCTCTTGGAGGCTGTATTTTTAATCGGAAAGTTCCAAGAAAAATTGTTAATTTTTAGTCAGCGAAAAGAAAACAAGTTGATCATTTAGTGGCTAAAATTAGACGGATTACTAATACGACTTCATTCAATTTTTGATTGTGGTTATCTTAGGTGTTTAGTATTTGTACACAAAATGTAGTCTCCTTTAATAATGTATAATGTATAATTGTTAGACAGAAAGTTTGTGTGTGTAAAGTTTGCATGTGAATTCGGTAAACCCAAATAATAATACACATCAACGATCCTCTCTGTTGGCTTTAAGGTTACTGTGCGAATGCGTGGTGGACAAAGACCTTACAGTTGGGGGGGCCGGGAGCGCTCGGAAGTATTCAAAGGCTGGCCTGTTTGAGAACGACGGGTGCCATGATGACTACCCCCACTGCGGCCTTGGAGGTCCTGTTAAACCTTCCACCACTCCACATCTACGTCCAAGGCGTTGCAAGAGCAGTTGTGGCACGACTACAACAGGGACAAGCGCCCATTTATCCCAGGCACACTGGGAAGCATCAAGACCCATGGGAGGAGCTGGAGGCGGACCCGATTTTGGGCCTGCCTACGGATATGATGACTCCTAGGTATGACTTCCAAAAACCCTTCAAAGTCTTGATATTAGACAGAGGGGCATGGAAGAATGGGCCGCCAATTACAGGCGAATCTATGTGGTACACGGACGGGTCCAAGATGGGTGACGGAGTGGGAGCCGGCGTGTACGGGGCTCATCCGAGATGTAATATCTCGGTGAGCCTGGGAAGGCTAGCTACGGTCTTTCAGGCGGAGCTAGTCGCGATTATTATCTGCGCCGCCGAAATAAGAAGACGGGGAGTGTATAACTCCAGAGTCGTCATTTATTCGGATAGCCAGGCTGCTCTGCGGGCAATTGACTCGTGGGAGATCAGCTCAAGGCTGGTGTGGGACTGCCTAGGTGCACTAAGGGAAATTAGTAGCCATAATAAGGTCTTCCTGGTTTGGGTACCTGGGCACTCGGGTCACAGAGGCAATGAGGCGGCGGACCGCCTGGCCCGGGAGGGTTCAATGGGAGCGCTTATCGGGCCGGAGCCGTTCTGTGGTGTCTCAAGATGCCTCAGGAGTGCATCCATTAAGCTATGGATGCAGGACCGATCAAGGGAATGGTGGGTCAAAACTCCAGGCCAGAGACAGGCGAAAAAGTTTATCTATAGCTACTCGCCCAAGCTAACTGCAGAATTACTCCAACTAGGCCGGGCGGCCATAAGGATAGCAGTTGGCATTCTCACTGGCCACTGTAGATTAAATAAGCACATGCATCGCATGGGCCTGGCAACGGATAGCCTGTGCAGGTTTTGTCAGGAAGAAGAGGAGACGGCACTGCATGTGGTATGTCAGTGCGAGGGGCTGGTCTGGCTAAGGTACCGCCTCTTTGGTAAAGAGAAGCTGGTGCCAACAAGCCTCAGCCAGGGCCCTCTCTCGGACCTATTAAGTCTTCTAAGGCAAGCAGGACTCGAGAGGGTGCTCTGATGGCGGGTGCTCTGATTGACCACCTGGGAGCCCCCCCCCAATTCCACAGTTCGGTTAAGGACAGGATAGGGGGAGGGTCTCCAACTAGGGGGGTGCCACAATAGATCCTTGGGGTGTCGCGGTGGCGTAGGCTGAGTAGCCATTCCCCCGGTAGAATCTATCTATCTAACTACTGTGCGAATATTATTTCTAGATTATAGTTCATGTAGATAGATAGAAAATATTCAAAAAAATAGCCCCAAGGGTTTTTTCTTTTATTTTGCTCAGAAAAAGATAGAAGTTTAACGCTTTTGCTTTAATATATATTTTAAATCTTAATTTGAAGTTTTTACGTATAATATTTTGCCCTACTATAAAATTCATTTATTTTTACCCTTGGAATAACTCATAATAAACAATGCTTTATTAAAAAAAAAACCTTTAAAAGTCGTATATAGTCTGGTATGTCGTAGGAGGAAATAATTAAAAGAAATCTGGGCCCAAACTTACTAACAGTTTCTCTAATTTCTAGTATTATTATTATTATTATTATTCAAAGAAGGGGAGGGCGAAACCCTAGGCTATTCAAAGCCTCCCTCGGCCCATATAGCTAACACCTAAAGAATAACAATGTAGTGGAAGAACGAAATGGAAAAATAATAGTTTTGGAAAATAGTTTTCTGAAAATTAGGTAGTTCAAATAGTGTATTTAGTGGTGGGGATAGAGCCAGGTATACTACAATCTAGGTCAATGCAAACAAAGAGACAAAGGCGCAAGAATCCGTTAAATTAATACAATGCCACTTGGCCAACTGTTTTGTAAGAGAAGGTATTCTTTCGGACAGTCTGCATTCTGCATTCAAAGCCAGAACACTTGCTTCAGCAATCGATCTCTTAAACTCATGCCAGTGATAGAGATTTTCCTTTATTCTAACCATTTATTAAGACAGCTTTGTTGTAGACACCGAAGTAGAACATATCAGGACTGTGCCAGTTTAAGTTATAACATAAGAGTTTATTTCAATTAATTTCAGTATACTTATAAGCATATTATTGTGATATTTTAAAGTAAATTAATTTGACTTAGAGAATATATCTATTTTAAAACAGTGTGATCTCTTGATTATTTTTAATACTTCACTCTTAAACATATATACTAACAAGCCCTTTTACAATTCCGCTCAAGCCACTACAAACATACAACAACACAACACACCAATAACATTTCAACAACTACCAGGTCTGGAACAAAAGTCCAGGCCAGGGTTTTACCCATCTAAGTTTTACCACAGTCTGAACAAATCGGACCATAACCTTGAAAGGATATAGCTTAAACTCTTCTACCGATATCCTATTCCGGCCAAAGGTCCTGAACCTAATCTCCTCACAGCCCAAACAATCCGTCATGAGATGTATTGGTGTTTCCTCCTCCGTCTCACAGACTCGACAAAAAAGGGTCAGGCATGAGCCCCATTGTATAGAGGATGTCTCCTTAAACCACAATGCCCAGTGAGGAAACCAACTAGATACCTGACGGAGGTTCGTGAAAGACACAGGACCCCCTCACTTAAAACCCTGCCCGGACCCCCAATGAGTTAATTTCTAATAAAGACTTGCACTTTAATTTTGTTTTTCATTTCTATATATTTGTCTAAAGACAGAATTTACTGTTATCATGTTTTTATTTTAATGTTACTTCTTTTTTTTGTACAATTTTAAATCTAGTACTAGCCTGTTATACAAGAGTTTGTGCATGTAAAACAATATTGACATTTGAAGTCAAATAATAAATTGAATCAACCAGTGTAGTGTGTAACAGAAACATTAAGTTGAAGTCAACTCTCTACACGAACTTGATAACTTTCCTCTGACGATAGATATAAATCCGAAAGACGGTAAGAAACATTACAAATATACATGCTAACGACAGATAAAAATCCCAGATCAAATAATAAATTCTATTTGTTGGTTTTGTTTGTATAATCTGTATCAATGTTTACTTGATTGGACAAATCCTTTATACAATTATTTATTCAACGTCTCGTTTGCTATTATAATCTGCAACCAAAATATTCGAAGAAAATATTGCGATTTGCGTCTTTTATGACATAATTGGGAAAAGGACTACCACAGATGGCAGCTAAGAAAAATTGTTTAGTGATACGAGGAGACATAGTACACTGAAATAGCGATTTTTTTTAAAACAGGAGACAGATGAGCTAAGATTAGGTCATCTTTACTGACCAAAAGAAGATCTAGTTTTGAAAAAGAATAATTACAAGTGATAAAACTTTTTTATTTTTAAATTAGATATTAGCCAAGAACTGTTCGGGAAAAAGTCAATTTCTGTTTAGTGGAAATTTGAAGGTATTTTGTTCTAAAAGGCAGAGCTGTAGACTCTGAAATTTATATTTAACAGCTGATTAGAGTTTAGAAAGAATAAAAAAAAAAAAAAATGTAACTCTTTTTAATTAACCGAAATAAAGCTATACTGCAACACGACATCGCTTCCGCCCATCATTTGCGTTTATCTCAGGTAAAATTGACCAGACTTGGAGTAAGTAAGCATTTTGTACTGGCCTGAAGTCCTGATTACCTGATTTCGGACTTTTCCGATCTCAATGGACGGCAATTTGAAAATTAAGAAGCAGTGCGTGTAGGATGCGAGAAGTTTTACGCCTCAATGATATGATACTGCCACCAAATTGAAGTACTCGCAGAAAAAAGGTAGGTGAAAGTGGTAGAAAATGGAGGTCTAAATTTTGAAGAACAAAGATTCATTCATATAAGCGTTTTTATATTACTTTAAGATAAAACTGTTTTTATGCACAAAAACTTTTGTAACAATTCAGTAATTCATTTGTGAGTCGTTGAATAATGTTTATGGGAGATTAGAAATTTATAATTATATGGACAAAAAAATGAATATATAAATTAAATTTAAAATGGGTAGCAAATATTATTTGTTATCACTATCAACAAGCCAAAGGAATGGCGCTTACCTTGAAATGGGATTAGTTATAAAGGTTAAATCTATTGTGACCTGAAAGATCTATTGTGGCTCGCATAGTTTTATAACTTTGAACACAAAATGTTGGGTCTTGTAAAGTGTACACTGTTATTATATAATACTTCGTGAATGTATGTAATCGTGAACTATGTTTGCCTTTAGGTACGCTAATCCCAATTATTTGCACACATCAACTGCCGGTCAATATTGGAGGTGACAATGGGTCGATCGTCTGAGATTTCCAAATGTATGTCCAGATCTTTGAAGAAGTAAATAATCCAATTCTCTCTAGTGGAAAATGTAGGAATTATCACAAAATCTTATCCAACAACGTTAGTAAAAAAAAATAATCAGCTGGTTCGATCAAAACGACGGTTAACCAAATCCAGGAAAAGATGAAGACCTGGTTAAATTTCTAACACACACTCTCTCTCTCCTAGAATACTTAACGTATGGAAAACTGCATCTGTCAAAATCAATGTTCCTGCATATTGGGATATGGAATTCCAAAAAACCCGTATATTGAAGATATGATTTTCATTCAAATAGAAGTAGAAAAATATGAAATTGAAGTAAAATATTTTTTATTCTCTCATAAATAGTAGTAATACTCTGGAGAAATATGATTACAATAATCATTTATTCTAGCTAATAAAAAGAATGTTTTTTTTTTTTTTTTTTACAAATAAAAATAAATGCTCTAATTAAATATAACAAAATCTACGGGTCACTATTACATATTAAATTAGATTTTGAAGAGCGCAACAATTGTTTATGTTTAAACACTACAATTAATTAATTTTATTAAGGTATACAATTAAGGTTTCTATACAGAGAGAAATTAACAAATAATAGAACCACCAAAACTCTGTAAATTATACAATAATAATATTATTATACCGTACATATTTAATAATTTCATTTGACCAGTAGTTATAATTATTATACACAGAGGATATGATATCAACATCATCATTGAATAGAATCATACAGAAATATATATATATACATATATATTAAGTATATACGAGCACTATTATATGGATATATTATTGAATATTATTACAGGTAATAATTTAATACTATTTTGCTATTTCAATCGTTACTATTCAAATAAGGAGAAGTGTAAATAGCAATCTGGATTGTAATCATTTAACACATCCGCTATTTAAAACATAATAATACATTCATTACTAAACCAGATTAAACAATAACCTTTATATTACTTACTAATTTTATCATGCACAATATTTGCATAGCGATGTATAAAGGAATTTATTAACATATTTCTATAAATTTTCAGTATTATTTAAATAAATGAATCCTTCAATAAAAAAAAAAGAAATACGTCACTCGGATAAAAAACACTACGGAAAATCAATGTTATTTTTTATAGAGTTATAGATTTATTTATTGTATGGAATTATATTCCCTATAATTTAGTTTGACTATAAAATGCTGGCTACAATGTGTTAAAAATTCAGTTAGTATTACAAAACACCATTGGCCATGATTTATTGGCCATAGCAAACATTCATCGAAAAAACTACGTAAGAAATTACAAAATAATAAAGTGCTTTTATTAGATTATCATAGATCAGGGGTGGCCAACCTGCGGCCCATAGAACATTTTTCCGGCCCGCGAGATTCATCACACTTTTACAAAACATATTTTTTTATAATGGCCAAAGTAGTGAAAACCAATATATTAAAAATAAAAACAAAAAAGACATTATTTATGCATCCATATTATTCAAAAATTAACTGTCGAAATTATCAGAAAAAAATTGACTTTGATTTTAAAATAATATTCTTGCGAATACATGACAGATATTGCCTGTTTTATTTATGAGCTTACAGTTATGAGTTCGCAGAATAATTACATTATATTCTGTGAACTCATGATGCGCGCGCATTTTTTTTCACTCCAAAACAATGTCTATAGTGGGTCTAAATCTAATATGGGGATATATAATTTTATATGCGGCCCGCGGAGTTATGATGCATTTCCAAAGTGGCCCGCAAGATCATTTTGGGTTGGTCACCCCTGTCATAGATATTGTTGGGTAGGTCGCAATCCCCAAATTGTGCAGCCAATTAGAGGCTTATTGTACGTATTAGATCCTGTAATGTTTACCGCCACTTTTCATGAGTCTTAAAGGGCTTTCCCAAGTATTATCTTCATCTTCCTCTGATCTCATCGTGCCAAATGTCTCATAACGCAGTCTTGCGAATGCAACAAACATCATCGAATAATAGGGTGCAACATAATCTACCAACAAAGGTTCCGAGCTAAGTTTCCCCCATCACTTTATGTAGATATTTTTTGAACCCACCATTCCAGTCATTTTTCATTAATCTAGGTATCAAAAATAAAGAAATCTGCGTTGTCTTTGGTGAAAACTGTTTGCCTACAAGTTAGTTAAAATATTATTTTGTATCTGGAGAACATAATGTCATAGGAGTTCAGCTTAGTATCTGCATGATGCAGATATTAAGAGATTTTTTTTTTTTTAATTTCATACACTCTCAGAAGCACAAAGCTCCTAGTACTTATGTTCTCCTGTAGAAAATTTAATTTCATTAAGTTTTGTCAATTTTTTTTAAATCATAAATTTATATTGTTTTTTTTTCCTTGGAAAGACATGAAATTTGCTTAAGTTTTAATTTTTGAATGGAAAAGTACAAGTTAAAACTAGCAATATTTTGAATCGTCACAATTTAGATAATAAGAAACACTATAGGTGATTGAATTCAGCAGTTTTCAGTGTTTTTATTGAATAAACTTTCTTCAATGTTGGAATGTTTAGTTAATATTTATTTATCTAAAATATTAACCACTTAATGTGGTGTAACCATATCTTAAAAATAAAATGACATAGCCCTCCACAGCCCCCATTTTCCTCTCAAAAAATATACAAATAAAAGTGTTAGAATCAATTAACGTCCTCGTAATTCCTTTTAACTAATTGTGACAGTCCCTAAATATCAATTTCATCAGTAATTTCGAAACATTTGCTAAAAAAAAATTTATTCAACCATCAATTGGTTCCACAATGGCGATAAAGGAATTTCAAAAATTTGCTTTGCATGTGTTCACATTACGTAAGAAAAAGTAATAAACAGAAACCGAAGCTATCAAAACATTACTTCTGAACATTACGAAACTCAACATTACTTCCGTTAACTTATGAATTTTAAATACCATTTTTCTAAAAGTGGCCAATTTGCTCGCGGCGCCCACTGGTTTTCATTAGCAACATTAAACAAAGCTATATTTAATTTCAAAATTTTTATTTAAGAAGTAAAGATATGCGGGGAACCTCTAATCCAATCTTCTCTGCATTACTGCAAACTGAAGATGAAAAAATCCATAAAGAGACAAAGTGAAAAAAATAATAAAGTTAGTATAAGAGCTGTGACCATCGGCAGTCGGATATAAAGTCCACCAGAAAAAAAATTGGCATTTTCTTTATTATAACATAACTTTTACTGCCGTAGGCCCTACCTTTTTTTGCTCACAAGCTTCTTGAAATATCAGTGCTTCCTTCACCGAGATTTATCGATCTTCAAATATATTTGTATTCTGTTATATATTAGTTGTTGTTATATCTTTGTGATTTTATATTTATATATATATATTTGTATTTGTGTTTGTAGTTGTTGATACCTCGGACTTTAAGGAAAGTAATTTCCTAGTGCACATTACACATCCGGGTACTATCAGAGTGAAAGCAGTTGCGAGAAGCTATATATGGTGGACCTGGGATAGATAAAGACAAAGAGAAAAGTGGGTAAGCATGCAAAACGTTTGAAGTAAATCAGAAAGATAGCCTCCCAGGATACCAAGTCAGCCTTGGCAACAACCGCAAGCGCCCTTGGAAAGACGTTTGCATATATTGATTATGCGGGACAAATTAGAAATGTATATCTACTTATAGTCGCAGACGCATATTCTAAATGGGTTGAGGTTATCGGCACTGAGACTTGTAAAAAGACTGTTGAATGGGCTATGTTTTCCAGGATTGGATTGCCAAAAATCGTGGTCACTGGCTATGGGAGTAGATCCTTCATATCCCAGGAATTCAAGGCAACATGAAATAGAAGGTAACATCTACAGGACCATTGCACCTTCCTATCCAGCATCAAATTGCCAAACGAAAAGATACATGGAGAGATTCAAACAGCCTTTAAAAAGAGCAAGGTTGGATGACAGGGATATCAATCTGAAAATAGCTCGCTTTTTATTGTATTTTCATAGCAAACCAACTGCCAGCAGAACCCATGTTTGGAAGAAATATTTCCCACTGCATAACAGATAAAGTATTGCATAACAGAAGAAATATTTTCCATTGCAAATGCCTGTAAATTTTTATAAAAATTAACCAGTACACCATAGAATGTAGATAGGTTACTAGTAACCTTGGACAGAAAGAAGCTATCTGAGCTCTCTCCAGCGTCAAACAAGGTAACAACTTTTCACTTTTATTAAATCTTCTAGGAAGTTTGATTTACTCAAATTTTCCAATATTTTATTCCATACACTAAAATTAAGTTTTGCAATTTCTGATAAATAAGAAAATCCTATTTTACTGCGCTTTTCTCTAAACTCCATCTTCAGTATGAAAGTTTCACTTTGTTTTCTATATTTCTTTGGTTCCAAACTTTGTTTATGTACTATGTACTATGATATATATATAACTATTTTTTTTTATTGTATAAGTTATAAGTTTGAATTATCATAATGCATTTGACATATTATGCAAGCCAAACTTTTGGTTATAAGCCAATAAATAAAATAAATAAGAGAATTTGTATATAAATAAATGAACAATAGAAGTTATAGGAACCTCTACCGCTCCCTCTGTCCGGTGATGGACAGTGTTGTCTATAATGAGTGAACATAGTACGGAGGCCGTCAATGCACTGAGAAGCCTTCGTGCATTGTGACCATAGATGTTGACGCGCCTTAAAAAAAAAAAAAAAAAAAAAAAAAAAATGGAAGTTATACTGGTTGCAACACACACATGTAATGCAGGTATAGTATAACTAGTATGAAAGAAAATAATATGTATTCCTGACCGGTTTTAAATTTTCATCCATCGTCAGAGTAACTTTATCAAGTTCGTGCAGAGAGTGGTCACTACAATGCAATGTTTCTGTTACACTTGAACGTGTCGGTTTGTTGATTGTATGTTTGTATGTATGTATGTGAATGTGTCGTATTAAATGGGTGCCTAATTTGTATGAAAATAAAAAAATATGTAAATTTGTAAATACTGAGAATGAATTTTAATTCAAGTCAAATATTCCCTCTCTGTCTCTCTCACCCACTCTCTCTCTCTCTATAACTTGCTCATTATTATAACCTCGAATCCGCTGTATCTGGTCGTTTATTTTGATCTTGTTTTCACGTATTGCCGCTAGATTACATGCTAGTTAGAGTCGAATAATTTTATTGTCTCTCTCTCTCTCTCTCACACACACACACAAGTGAGAGAAAGTGGCGTTAATTCACTTATATATGAAAGTTGAACACTTTTTTCACTAAATTTAATGTAATAATCGTCTCTCAATATTCAATGATTGCTGGCAAATTTGATTTTCTAAATCCTACAGTTTCCTAGTAGATTTGAGAAGAATTTAAAAGCTTATTGGAAGACTTTGAGCAAGTATTGCGCACGATTAGTTAATGGGTTCAGTATAGTTAAGGAGCATATTGATTTTAAAGGCATAGTAAGGATAGTTCTATCGAAGGCGCAAATGTTCAGTTTTTGTATCATGCTGGTTCAAACACATATACAACTAGCAAACAAGCAAACACAATACTTCATATCTCTCTCCTATAACAATATAAATTCACACAGGAGATATCTGGGAGTGCATAATACAAATATGCATTCCCTATCGAAGGCTTGCAAACATTTGAATCTGCGTGAGAGTTCTGTGCAGAAAGATTTGAAAAATTCGTCAAGAACATCTACATGATTGCATGACAATAAAATGCTTTACAGTAAACGCGAAATAGATTGATTAACCGTTCGCTGTACTGGTGGCAAATTGCATAAGGCAAATTATTGCAACCTCGAAGGTCTATTATTGGTTTCCCTTGCACAATATGGAGTTCAGCTATGGGTACTCAATTAATCTCAAAATGGGCATCAATTATCTCTATGTATGTCAAATGTCCAAAATAAAAAATAGCAAAACTAGAATTTAAGTTATGCTTTGTTTATAATTAAGAAAGAAAACCATAAAAGTTATGATGAAAAACAAAAAAAAACAAAAAAAAATTGACTGAAGGGAACTTTTCTCCTTTAAAGAATATGAAAAAACAAAGCATCATTTTTCATCAACCATTTCAAACACTTAAAAAAAAAAAAAAAAAAAAATAGAGAGACAAAAAAAGGGAACTTAATATTCTTTGCTAATTTCTTTTTTCAAAAGTTTTCATCAAAAAGATTTATTTTCTTAAAAACCGCAATTACCCAAAAGTAATTTGCAAAGATGTAAAAAATTCGGAAACCAAAGCTTGTGGAAGGGGGAAGAGCAGAAAGGCTTTGTGTGGGTATTATAATAACAACTTCCTTGTAATAAAAGAAGGTTAAGTTGATGATAAAACATTTCATTTAATCTGAGATAATAGCTATAAATTTTATTTTTTTATGGTTAGCAATAAAGATGTTTATCCCATAGTGGAGAAGAAAGTAATTATTTTAAGAAACAAACAATAATGCAGTATTTTTTTTGTGTGTTAAGAAAATAATACTTGTTTATTATCGGAAATAAATTGCAGATATTCCGCAATTGCAGATTATCCCCAACTATGGTCTGTCAGACGTTTATTTCTCGCTAGACGGAAACACGGAAATTCAGGGGAAATTTATTATAGCTTCACAATTAAAACATGAATTTGAAGTAATCATTGGGAGAGACCTACTTACTAAATATCGGTCAATTATCAACTTTAAAAATCAAAACATTATCATCAACAAAACAGCAATTCTATTTTTAACAGACACCACATTATCACAGATCAATAACATTCAAAACATGACACTACCCGAAACATTGTCAACACGACATAAAATCATAATTCCGGCACGCACTACATAGTCAATACATACACTTTTCACACAAAAATTCCAGACAGTACCATAATGTTAACAACACAACATGACTGTATTCCCACAGGACTTTACTTGCCACACACACACTGAGAAACGTACATGCATGAGCTAGTTTTCATCATCACTGCTAGCTTTCAACATCACTGGCTAGCTCGCAACAGCTTCATCACTAGCTTCCTGCATCAAAAGCTAGTCTTCATTAACGTAGCTCTAGTTTCAACAACCTAGACTAGCTGCAACAAACTCGTAGCCAAACAAGATGTGCTACACACATACACTCACCCGCACGCTCAAATTTTTCACATATGAAAACTTTCTTCAGGAAAGTGGATGATGTAACATCGACCAAAGAGAGTAAAGAGAAGAGAAACGAGCCCAACCACTCTCTGGGACTGGAGAGGGAGAAACTGTATAAATACAGCGGCGGACAGTCCATGGGAGGACAGTTCAAGACAGTTCGATACAGTTCAACACAGTTCATCATCTCGCCAGTCATTTCGTGTCATTTTCATACCACTCTATCTTAACCATTCTCTATTGTAAAGTCCAGGCAGACTGTGTCTCTATATTATTATACATAGTTAACCAGTGTTAACCAAGTCTTCTTAATTCATTAAGGGGCGGGTGTTGGTGTAGTGGTTATGAGCACGGCCTTGTAAGTGGGAGGACCTCAGTTCGAGTCCTGCGTATAACTGCTAAATTTTATATTGGTATGAAAATATTAATAGTAAAGTAGGTGCTTCCGCCCCCGTCCACGACACCTAATATGGTAGTTGGACGTTAAGCCCGCCTGAAAAAATAGGCATTACTTTACTTTACTTTTTAATTCATTAACCAGACCCAAATTCTCTCCACCTAATACATCCATTATAATTATATTACTTTTTCAGCAGAACACCCTGAAAACACCTTGGACACTAATTTCACCATAAATCAATTTTTAAAGGGTTTTTCGTTTTATATGTACACACACACACCCGACTCAAAAGAAAAGAACTTAACTACGATTCAGATTACTCAAAAGATTTCTGGGCAATAGATCGAAACTCACACTACAAAACAAAAGACACTACTATAAATCTTAAAACCTGTTTGGGTATACGAAACTGAACTGTAGGGGGTTCATCTAAGCTTCTAATCTTCAACGTATCCAGTCCCTGCAATCCAAAATCGTTAGAACCATTGTCAACGCTCCTTCCTATTATGTCTCAAACAAAACAATCCACACAGACTTCCTACAAGAAGTTATCAAAACAGGATATAATAAATTCCATAATATGTCCTCTTATCCTTTCATCACAATCCATATGTCCGTCGTCATTCAACCCGAACTCTCCCTGACAATCCTCCCCGACGCGTGAAACGTCAATGGCCATGAGACTTGCTCACACAAGATAACGTACATTGTTAATACAATGTTTATTAGGAGTGCTATCACTGGGTAGTTTTTCCTCTCTTTTGTTTATAATTATTCACACACATTTACTTATGGCACTTATGCTGATATAACACAATTAAAAAAAAAAATGTGGCAGTCATATCAAGAGGCTTCATTATTTTTCTTAAACAATTATTATAATCAATCAAGGAAACTGTGTAAAAAAAAAAAAATAATAATAAAATCAGTACCAAAACTTTCATCTGAAATGTGTGTGTTTGAAAAATTCCATTTTTTTATACTGCTGATAATGTCCATTTACGAGAAGCGGTGAGGCTGAAAAGTAATGCACATTGTAACGTAAGGTAAATAAAACATCATAAAGTAGTGAAAGGGCCTTGCAGTCAGTCACTACAAACATTCTAATTGTTGTTCAACTTCTCTTTTTACTTTCTCTTACTCCTAGTAAGAGGAAGTATTGTAATCGTGTCAAATTTTCGATATCGAGTTTTCACCGGAAATATCCGTTTTGAGGTCCCCTGAGTCCACAAAAGTGGTTTTTAGCAAATGGTCTGTGTGTGTGTGTGTATGTATGTATGTGAACAGCATAGCTCAAAAACGAAAAACCATAGAAAGTTAAAACTTGATATTCCGTTTAGGTATCACCGTGGGATCTGACACTACGTTATCTGTCAAAATTCCTCAACCGGAAGTACCACTTTACTAGTTGGATTTTTTACTTTTTTGCGATTTTCTCAAAAATGGCTCCGACGATTTTCTTTAAACTTCAAAATCAACCACACATACAAAGAGCTACAACTTTTATTTGAAACATTTCTCCGGGAAAATGCACTGAAGGGCACTTTTGGGGGAGGGGTGGGGTTAGGTTTCCATCTAAAGTGCTATTTCAGTTTATTAGACAATTCTGTCATCTAAATAATGTTAATTAGAATTAAATATGTTGTTGAAATTCCGAGTTTGAAAAAAATCGGATAACCGGAAGTGCGTTTACTTTACCACTTTACTAAATGATTTATTCACTTTTTCGCAATTTTCTCAAAAATGGCTCCGACGATTTTTTTGAAACTTCGTATATAAACTAAACATGCAAAGATCTACAAATCTAAAACATTTATCTGAGAAAATTCTTTTAAGGGCACTTTTAGGGGAGGGGTGGGGTTAGATTTTCATCAAAGTGCTATCCTAGTTGATTATACAATTCTATCATCCAACCATAATTAGTTAGAAATAAATAGATGGCTGAAATTCCGAGTTTCAAGAAAATTAGTAAACCGGAAGTGCGCTTTTACTGAACAGTTTTTTCAGTTTTCGACGAATACTAAAAATACTAAATCTCTTCATTCTTTCGTTAAATTTGGTACACAAACTATAAAATTTGTCAATTATCATTTTGAGAACTGGAGCAAGAGAAAGTTGTGTGAGTGTTTCACACCAGATTTTTTTTTTGTTCTGACGGTAGCCACTATTATATACATGTGCTATGTCAACGTATCTAGAACTAAATGCAGGGATTGCATTTTTAACAGCAAAAAAAAAATTAAAATCAACGCTAATGATATTTATCGTCGTCTGAAGTAGTTTACGGTGATGAAACTGTTGAAACGGTGTATTCCTATGAATGGATGGGTCATAAAATTTTGTGCCACAAAAGTTGGTAAAGCGTACATTTACAAAAAAACACTTCTTAGTTAGTGGTCAACCCAATTTGTGAGACTTTCGATGAGAAGAAATATTGACGGATAACCCAGATGAAACTTAAATCTCATACACAAACCTGTATCACCAGCCAGATAGGCATATCGAAAGAGCTGATAGGATGCAATAATCGAACTGCTGGGTTACTGTAAAAACTGTTCTCTATGGATGGCATTCAAACTCATAGAAGTGAACAAACATAACAACGAAAAGAATATTGTGAACAACGATATCGTGTGGAGATAGAAATGGCTTTCTCTTTACTTAGTATTGTAAGCGTGTCAAATTTTCAATATCGAGTTTCACATGGGAGGGGGGTTATGTTTTTCACTAAAGTGCTACAATTCTACCAAACAAAATTAGTTTTTGCGATTTTCTTCATAAAAACATCGACAAATTTCATTAAATTTGGAAAACTAATTATAAAATTTGTCAATCAAAATTTTGAAAAGTGGAGTTAGAGAAAGTTGTTTGAATGTTTCATACTAGACTTTTTTTTATACTGTGACGAGAGATGAAACCTTGGAGTGCATTGTTATGACGCAGAAGAAAAAAAGATAAATAATGGGAATACTGGTACTAGGGTTCGCCGCAATTCCAGAAATTAAAAACCGTATCCTCTGCAAAAAAAAAAACAACGAAACTTCAATCTCTCCATTCTTTGGACCAGATTTGAAGCCCTGCGATTTTCACTTCTTTCCACAATTAAAGAAAGAAAGAAAAATTAAAGGTACCGATTTCGCCAGATGATGAAGTGAAAGACGCAGTGAAACCCTGGATCAGAGAATGCCGCTGGAATATTTTATTGACCTAAAAAGAAAATTGGTTCACCGTTGGATCAAATGTTTGTAATCAATGATTACTATAGTTGTTGTGGTTGGTTACCGCAAAGCTGGAAAGCATCAAAGATATTTTCCGTGATAGCCTGCTTTTTTTTTTTGTGGTCATCGACCGGTTTCAGAAGTTCGCCCATCATGAGGATCACTGTTTGTCAAACAGTGTGATAACATAGACTTGCACAGAGCAAATTTAGTTGATACACTCAATTTTCTTAACAAACAAATTTGCTCTGTGCAAGTCTATGTTATCACACTGTTTGACAAACGCATTCTGATGATGGGAGAAAGCCCGAAACCGGTCGATGACCACAAAAAGAAGCAGGCTATCACGGAAAATATCTCTAAATATCCCATAATTACTATGTTGAAAAGTAAATATAGTTTCATACTTTCATGCCTAATTGGTTTTTATTTGAATAACCCTGTCTGAAAAAATCGGCTCTCTAGGTATTCATTATTTTAAAAATATATATATTAATGTTTATTACATCTACATTAATTAAAATAATAAGCTTTTCAAAAGTTTAAAATAATTAAAACAGAGGATTTAGGAGAAGTGGAATTCTTTAAATGAATAAAATAGAATATTTTAATAAGGAATATTAATGAAGGTTAAAAAGAGTTTTAAATGAGGAAAATGAGTTAAAAACGAAATTTTATTTTCTTATTGTTATAATTATAAAGTTTTATATATATATATTTTTCTGCTATTAAGGAAATAGTATAATTCTAGAGTTCAATTTTAACTCAAAATACAATTTTATATTTCCTAACTGAATATCCAAACTTAATATTCTGTTTAGTACTACTATAGATGTTTTATTTAAAAGCAGTCAGTCGGAACTATCCTTTATTCAATTGGCTTTTAATTTTTTTTTTTTTTTCAATTCACTGTTATTAACAAATATATTTTATTCTGTATAAGAAATTAGACCATGATTTTTCTGATTTATATAAAGATAATTCAGCTGTTTTTTTTTTCCTTAACAGATCTTCAAACTGAGGTGTGAATTTCTGTATACCTCAACGGTCTCTCAGTTCCTGTTTCAAATCATATAAATTCCCCTAAATTGCTATGTATTGAGTTTTATAATTAATAATAATTCAAACTTTCTAGAGTGGTAGCGCGGTGGTCATGGGTTTGAGCCAAGCAGTGCTACCCATAGATTTTCTCTTCCAAAAACTTCTAAGCTTACTGTCCGGCGATGGACAGTGTTGTTTGTAACAAGAAAATACTGTCCGGAGGCCGGCAGCACACCGAGAAAGCTCCGGGCACCCAAATGATGCCTTGATTATGACGTGCCTTAAATAAAAAATACTAATAATAATAATAATAATTTCGATTGGAGCCGAACGTTTATGGTCTTCTCAAGATGCTAATCTTTTAAAAAAGTAGATTTAAATAATTTAGTGTGGTATTTTAGTAATAACTATATTGAAACAAGATGTTGGACAAAGTTATTATATAATCATATTTCAACCTTTATGAAATGTGAAAATATCCACACTTTAAATATAGTGGGAAATTATATAAAATTTCCCTTTCAATATCCAGCGACTATTAAAATAATCAGTCAAATAAGATTTAATCAGAAAAAAAAAAAATGTTCACATTATCATATAAAGATCGTTGATTAGACAACATCAGAGATATTTTCCATGAGGCAACCGATTTCGGGCGTTCGCCCATCATTAGGATTTTTTGAGTGAAAACAGTGTGATAAAATACGACTTGCATAAAGCAAATTTTGTTATACAATCAGATATGTGTGCATAAACAGAATTCGCTCTGTGGAAGTCTATGTTATCACACTGTTATAAAGAAAAAAAACATCCTGATGATGGGCGAACTCCCGAAACCGATCGATGACCACAAAAAGAAGCAGCCTATCACGGGAAATATCTCTAATGCTTTCCAGTTTAATCTCCAAGATTTCGTCCGCTCTGTAAAGAAAACATCGGCAAAATGTGATATTTTTCCACTTTCTAGACAAATGCCCTGTTTTTAAATCTTTTAGGAAATTATGAAATAAAGTAGTATTCTATAGTATTCTATTACATTATTTGGACTTAATATGAATTATTATTAAGAATAAACAATTCTTATCAAATTAATTTATCGCTTATATGATAAATTCACCAAAAAAATAAGAAATCTTATATTACATGAATGATTAATGCAATGATATTTATTAACTAGGTAACAAAATTTTATTTAATGTAACTAAATAATGCAATAGGCAAAGCAATAGATATGTCTGTCTGTATGGAGTAATTCTGTTTAATTTACAAATTTATTTCATTAGGGAAGAAAAGTCACAATAGCTTAGGTCTAGCGGCTTCGACTACCCCATTAATTATAATTATTTTATTAATTTATTTTTTAGTCTATTGTAAAATACTATTTTATTAATTCAGTGAGACAATAAATTTACTTTATTTTATGGAATTATTTTAATTAAAAGGCTATTTTAATTTGTTTATAGTTATTAAACTCTGTATTAATATAGTTACATACTGAGCTACTTTTATCTCAATATTATTGATGCAAATACCTTAATACTGCTACAAAATAAATACCAAAATCATAATAAGCAATATTATTATTTTAAATTTAAATTTCATTGAGGCAAAGAGTTTTTATTTTATTTTTTATTTTAAGAAATAATTGATTTCTATCTTTGCTACACAAACACTAATAAAACACAATCATATAATGGAACAAATATTCTATTTTTCTATTGGTTAAATATTTATTATGTAACAAAAAGCTGAAGAAGTAAACGAAGTGGAATGAGTGCTTCCCCCCTCCCCAAAGTTTTGGTTTATATAACTTTTGTAAAAGTTTAGTTTTGTAAATATGGAGGATGAGATAAGAAAAAGACATGAAGGGTCCCTGTGAAGAGGGGTAAGAGGGCCGCTAAGGGATGGTAATATTTGTTTTGTTAAGTGCTTAACGTAAGTGCTTTAAATGTGGCAAAATGGAGGAACGATTCTACATGGTTATAATCAAGTATTATCGGTAATAATCCCTTCTTTTTTTTTTTTAAATAATATTCTATAATATACAAAATTAATTATTGCAATATTAACTAAATACATCCTTAACGAGTTTCAGGCTGGGTTTCGGACAGGTTACTCAACCGTGGACAACATTTTCAACCTATTTAGTATCATAAAAATAACACTTTCATCAAAACGCAGTAAACTATATAGTTTTTTTGTGGACTTCAAAGCTGCATTTGATTGTATAGACAGAAGAGCGCTTTTTTATAAACTAGCCAATAAAGGATTATCCTTTAAATTTCTATCTATCCTTAAGAGTTTATACACTGACACCAGAGTTACGGTTTGGCACAAAGAGGGACTGTCTGAATTCTTTAATACGAAGGTTGGTTTGCGCCAGGAATGCTTACTCAGCCCTCTATTATTTTCATTATTTTTAGATGATCTACATGAGTCTCTGGGAGGTGGGATAGAGATAGCTGGAGTAAATATAAGATGTCTTTTATATGCCGACGATGTGGTAATTATTGCTGATAACCCACATAAATTACAATTGATGATAAATAATCTGCAGACCTATTGTCAACAATGGAACCTCAATGTCAACCTAGGGAAGTCGAAAATCATAGTTTTCCGTAATGGTGGAAGACCAGCGCAAAATGAAAAGTGGCATCTAAATAGAGTTCCGATTGAAGTCGTAAATGAATATAAATACCTTGGAGTTACCATGACTCCAAAATTATCATTGATACAACACCTGCTAGAGAAAACTACTCAAGCAAAATTTGGTATAAATTTTTCCTGGCATATCCAAAAGAAATATCTCTCTTGAAATGAAGTATGAAATATTTCACTCAGTTTCTCGAGCTATCATAACTTATGCAGCCCAAGTTTGGGGCTTCGAAAAATACGATGTATTAGAAAAATTTTCTAGATATTGTTTTAAAAAAATATTTTTTCTGCCCCGCTACACCCCCAATCACATTCTAGCAAATGAGATTGGTATAAATACCTATTTATTCTTTTACTCTAAAATTGCATTTTGATTATATTTTAAAAGTTTTAGAGATGCCGCCTCACCGTCTCCCATTCATTTTAGCGAAAGAGGTAATTAAGAAAAATACATTCTGGTATAGCAAACTGCGTGAACTAGCTCACTATTATGAAGTCCCCGTCTCTATTGAAAATGTTGCCAATTTATCGCAACAGTTAGTGCGTTTGAGACTTACGATAGAAGAAAGGGAAAAAGAGTACAATCTGCAAAGTTGCCGGCAATCAGTATACAGTCCCCTGTATGCGGAAATATGTAGCTCAGAAAATGGTAAAGATTATTTAAGAGAGATAAAGGATCTGTATGCAGTGCGCTGGATTTGCAAAACACGATGTGAGCTGCTTAATTTGAATTATAAAAAGTGGCGAGTTAATGGGAGGGAGCTATGCTCACTGTGTAATTTAGGCGAAAAAGAGGACACTTTACATTTTTTGCTAGGTGTCCGGTATTAGCGGAATTTAGATTTGGAATTTTTGGTAAAACAATCCTGGCAAAACATGAAATAATAGATATTTTGAATGGTGCAGATTGGCCAAAGCTGGTAAAATATGTAAAACATTCAGTGCAGAACAGGGGTGAATTAATTTCTGAATTTAACTTTTAAATACATTTAAAATAATTGACTATTTTTGATTTGAAACATGTTTATTATTTGCCCACGGTATGTTGAAGTGTCTTTTTCCATTTTGTATTGTCTCAACTTTATTACTAATTAGAAGGCTTTGTTTACTTATTCTTATTTCCAAGAGTTATTGTATTTTCTTTTAAACCCTTATACCTGTTCTTTGTTTCTCCTTATTTGTGTAATCATTTAATATTTGATTATTATATAGTAACACTTGATAAGCAGACTTGACAGACGGAATACAAATTCCATGTCTAAGTATATTTTGTTTTTTTGTACTATTGTATTATTGTAAAACGATTTTTTTTTTATTTCAAATATACATTATTATTATTATTATTATTATTATTATTATTAATATTATTATTAACTAAATACATTTTTCTCTTCATTAATTAAACAGACTTTATTTATTTGAAGATTTATTTTTTCCTTTTTATAGACGAATATGATTTTTATGAATAGAAAATTCGTGATGGTTTACTTAAAAAAAAAAATCGATCAATCGTTATTATCAAAATTACAAAGCTTAGAATTTTCAAAATTTTTAAACAAAACAATATTATTGAAAAATTGTGTTGAAAAGAAAAATAATGTTTTTTTTTGGGGAGGGGAATTTTTTTTTTTTTCTTCGAAGAGTTGATCAATTTGTGAAAATGTCGGGGATGGTAGTTTATTTATGAAAGTGTTGTTCTGTGTGATGGAATACAAAACATCCTCAGTTGAGAAAAATTCGCTTATGGGTTGTAATTTTGAAAACTAAGCTTTCCTCTAGAAGCTGTAGGAAAAATGTTTTACAAGCCCGACAATTTCAGGGTTTTAGCTAGCCACATAACAACATTTGAAGACTTAAAAACCACACAGGAAGAAGTATAACAAAAACAAAATCAAAAGGAAACAGTGTCTTGAATAAGCCTGCAAAATAATTGAAGTTGCCCAAGAAACTACTTACAATAAGCAATTCAATGTAAACACTCAGCTCTCTGCCAAAAGCCCTTTAACAGACTAGAGAATTTTCACCAAACTAGATGCACTATCTAACTACACCGATAGAACACAGACTACTGCTAAACCGCTCGAGAAAGTGAGCTATCTAACAAGCCACCGCTAACATATTACATCACCAGTCAATATCATCATTCTTCGCTCGAACACTCTACCCTCGTTTTTTACTTTCTCTTCAATAAGTTCGTGAAGTATAAATTGTGTACTGTGTAATAGTGAGATTTATGTTTTTAATTTCAATCTTTAATATTTCCCGCACCATTACAGTGTCTACCATTTGGGCATTCGAAATGAACTTTAAGACGTGCTGTTAAAATTTGGGATTATTATAATTCTTTTATTTTCTGGAAAATACGACGTCTTAAAGTGCTGATAACTGGGGGAAAAGAGTTGTATGTGTAAAAAAAAAAGAAACCCAAGGTATCCTCAATTATTTTTAACCTATTTCTTACTCCACCGATTTTAAATTTAACCTATTTACTAATTCGTTGGATTTTAGTGTTGAGCTAAAAAAAATAAATCTAATTCACGATAGCAATGATTTTTTTTTTTTTTTAAAGAAAAGCGTCAAAAAGAAAACGTGGGTATGTCGGATTAATTGACATTCAATATAGTAGGACATGTAAAATTGATTTTGCTTTATTAAAGTCTTGTACCCCATCACACGGTTAATGAAGATCTCTTGTAGAAGAAGAGTGAACGCCGAAACCGGCCGATCATCACAAAATTAAGCAAGAAGACCTAACCGCTATGATAATATGGGCGTACTGTTTGGTGCACCACTTCAAATGCAATGTCATTCCGTTTGGGTAATTTATAAGAAGTGTAGTTAGTTACTGTTTCTCAGAACAGAAGATAATTTGTGCCTTTCATTTTTTTTTTTTTTTAGGAGCATCAACATCCAGGCTTTGCTGGTCTATGTATAATGTTCTAACGTTAGATAGTCCTGCCCATCACCAGGCAATAAGCTATAATGGCTATAGAGCGTCAAAATCTATAGGCATGTAGCATGTGTTCAACTGGAAACCGGACCTTAAGATACATTCTCTCATAGAAATATTTTGGTGAAATTTAGTTTTCTACTTTGTTCCAGTTATGCATTGAACAAGACTGCTATGTGAATCGGTATGTAAATTGACATACATAACTATCCAAATCCTATAGTTTTTAGTCTAATTCTTCTGCAAGAATGACAAAATTTCTACAAGAAATTGTACCCATTGCTAGTTCAAAACCAGTTGCAACTTCAATATATGATCGTATTTTCCATAAATTACAACAACTGACGGTGTACTTCAAGTTCGAAGTCTAAAGCTCATCAACAAAATTAAAAAGTTTTTCCTATTAAGCTAACTCTTCTCTAGATATGGTATAACTGTGTGTACAGCTGATTGAAATAGAAAGGCTCAAGAGCTCAGCAATATTGCCCTTAGATTATCTCGCCCCAGAGCCTATACAGACAGCTCACTGCCGGTGATGGGCAGTGCAGTCTAACGAGAGAATACTTTGCAGAGGCCGACAGTGCACTGGACAGACTCTGAACGCTATAGACCCCAAATGTTAGCAAAAAACTTAAACAAACACAAAGAAGAGAATATTATCAGTGAATATAATAATAAGAAGTACTGGACAGCGGTTTTTGTCTAATTTCCCAAAATGTAGCGGTGAAGTGGGTGATTGAGTGTAATGGGTAGAGTGAATGAGTGAATCTTCGTTTTGAAATGGTGAATTCTTTGGAAGAACACATAAGAAAGATAGCAACTGTTCCTTTTGGTTACATCGAAAGTTTCTGCCAATTTATTATACTTTTCTAACACAACCGCCTCTGGCATAGTATTGGCCGAAAAAGTTTTCAACATTGAAATATTCAGCAAATTGTGCAATCCATAATATTAATATCATTTCAATTCTAAAGTCTGAAGAGGATTATCGGCTTGAAATTCAAATCCAATGTCAAGCTGAGGGCATATAATAATGACGCAACAATAATCTCCAAGACTGAGTGAATTAAGGACTAATTTTTGATTTGAGAATGTGTTAAAATAATCAAGAGCGTTTTTTATATATATATATTTCGGACAATAAGAGAAAAAGATCGTTTAGCTGAAGATGTAGAAGACAGCATTAATCATTTTTAGGACGAATCCGGGATTGTAATTATTCTGAGAGATTTTTTAAATATATTTGGACAAATATAATTTTTGTATTTTATTTAAAAAAAAAAGTTATAGAAGAAGAAAAGCAAGAGAAAGTGGTAAAAAGCAGAATGACAAGAAAGTGTATGGTAAGGGTTATTGGCCTCCATCTTGGAAGGATTATCTAGGGCAGCGCGTGTTAACGAGTACATAAGGCTGTAAAGGTTTTTACCGCCATTAAAGAATCCCCCCCCCCCCACACACACACACAAACAAGGAGATATTTGGTTTGGGGCTGCGACGTACAACATAAGCACTCGGAGAGAAAAAGAGAGTGAGATCATTTTCTCCTAAGTTCTTCTTTTAACAGGATGTGGTAGAGTTTTTAAGAGTGGGCAAGTACTTGACAGTTGATGTTGGAGGAATTATAGCAAGATGGAAGTGAAGCTGTAGGAAGATAAGTTAAGAGTGGGTAGTGAAATATATATATATATATACTTGTACAGTCCTCATCCTAATATCATTCGATCTTTCAAAACATCTGCTGCTACAGCTGTGTTACAGTAGTCGGTGACAGGGTTGAAAGAAAGCATAATATAAAACATTTCTTGACGTATTACTCTTTTGACTATACTGTCTGAATGTCCATAAAGGTGGTGTAGCAGACATAATCTTTTTGCAGTATTTCACCATTGCAATTCCATTAGCCCAATATATTTTCCCCTCTGATAAATATATATATATATATAAAATAAGTAGTTTTATTTATTTTTATTTTTTACCCATCTCCTTTCACAACTTTTCAGGTTTGAAAAAAGAGAAAGGACGAGAAAATAAAAAAAAATAAAAAAAACCGACAAGGAAATATCGGATAAGTCCTTTGAAATGTAAAAACTGAATGAAATAAAAGGGTGATACAAAATTTGAAGAAGTCAAAGGCACTTTTTTTATTTTACTTTATTTCTTCAACCGTTAAAAAAGTAATCAGACAACTTATTCAAATAAATTGAGGTACTTGTTTAGTATTAAAAAGAATTAAGTGTAAAAAAAAAAAAATAAAGAGAACAAAAAAAATAAATTCTGGAGTTTCTCTTTTCTTTTTTAAAAAATAATTTATTGCTTAATAATATAAAAAAAAAAAATCTGGTGTGAAACACTCACACAACTTTCTCTTACTCATGTTCTCAAAATTATAATTGACAAAGGTTATAGTTTGTGTACCAAATTTAATGAAATTCGTCGAAAACTGAAAAAAAAACTGTCCAGTAAAAGCGCACTTCCGGCTTACAAAATTTTCTTAAAACTTGGAATTTAGGCCATCTATTTATTTCTAATTAATTTTGTTTGGATGATAGAATTGTATAATCAACTATGATACCACTTTAGAGAAAGCTATAACTCCACCTCTACCCTAAAAGGGCCTTTAAATGAATTTTCCCAGAGAAATTTTTTAAATAAAAGTTGTAAATCTTTGTATGTTTAGTTTATATGTGAAGTTTCAAGAAAATGGTCGGAACCATTTTTGAGAAAATCGCGAAAAAGTGAAAAAATGATTTAGTAAAGTAAACGCACTTCCCGGTTATCCGATTGTTTTCAAACTCGCAATTTCAACAATATATTTAATTTTAATTAACATTATTTAGATGAACGAATTGTCTAATAAACTGAAATAGCACTTTAGATGAAAACCTAACCCCAACTCTCCCCCATAAGTGCCCTTAAATGACTTTTCCTAGAGAAATGTTTCAGATAAAAATTGTAGCTGTTAGTATGTGTAGTTGATATACCCAAGTTTGAAGAAAATCGTTGGAGCGATTTTTGAGAAAATTGCAAAAAACATAAAAAAACTAACCAGTGAAGTGGTACGTCCGGTTGAGGAATTTTGACAGATAATCCACTGTCGGATCCCATGGTGATACCTAAACGGAATATCAAGTTTGAACTTTCTACGATTTTCAGTTTTTGAGCTATGCTGTTCTCACACATACACACACACAGACCATTTGCTAAAAACCACTTTTTTAGACCTTAAGGGAACCTTAAAACGGATATTTCCGGTGAAAACTCAATATTGAAAATGTGACACGATTACAATACTTCCTCTTACTAGGAGTAAGAGAAAGTAAAAAATTTAAGTTGAAATATAAAATAATTATTTTCCATTAAATTTATTACACAGGATGTTCTGCCATTCATCAGAAGGGGTACTTATAATACTTTGGCTGCGTTATATTTAGAAATATTTAAGTTGAATACAAAAATCAATTGTAGTAATTTATAAATTCACAATAATAATGAATATAAAATCAAACTTTCGTACAGCAGTCGTAAAATTTAGAAGAATTTTTTGGCTCATAAAGTTATGTTCCCTGATTTATTATTTTAAGATTTCCCTCCTACGCACCAGAAAATATATATATATATATATATTATTTAAAGCTAGGCTTTTAAAGGTTTTTAATAAATAATCGTTTAGGGCTAGTTATTCCGAATAAATACTAGAATTTTATATTGCAAGAAGGGATTGTGTATGTGGGCTTTTAATAAATTATATATTATTAAAGCTAAATGCAGTAAACTCTTAACTTTTTCAGAGAAAAATAGAATAAGAAACGTAGCGAGACAGTTTCTTGAATCATACACTTATACACTCACGGCTCAATATTTAATAACAATTTATATTTATCACAAAAAGAAAGTGCCATCTAATAGGTAATTGTGACATTTTCACCCGGTAACCCGTAGGCCTCAAAAGTTTGTTTGCAGACTTTGTCAACTTCAAACAAAAAGTAAAAAAAAAAAAAATTCTCTGGCACTTAAAATAAATAGATCACTTATAGAGTATAGAGGCATGATTTACTAGTAACCGAAGCAGCAAATGCGTATCATTTCTGAGGAGTAAATAGAAATAACAACTCAGAAATAAAACTAAAAAAAAAAAAAAATCTAATGTCAAACACTCACACATCTTTCTCTAACTGCAGTTAATATAATTACAAATTATTTTTAATTTTTTTTTTTTTTTTTTTGAGCTCTAACATCAATATAAAAGCGTGAGGTTAGATGCTGGTAGACAGCCTTGACAGAGGCAACCATTTCAATATAGTTACATTGTAGTCCAGATGAAAGTGTACTGGGTTCAGATTTCTTGGAGAGGATTGTGATGCGTAGTTGGAAGTTAGTTAGAAATTTTTTAGAGAGTTGTTACTCGGAATATGAATTACTAATTTACGAAAATAGATATATATTTTAACAATAATTTAACGTTTGAAAAGATAAACTACAATTAATTTGAAATGATTTAAATGTTAACTAGAATGCACAACTATAATGATTGATAAATAATATATGTTTAAATACTTAGATAGGGACGCGCTCCGATGTATGAACTATGTTACTGGTAGAATCTTGATGATACGCTGATGAAATACTGAAGAATAATCCCCCCTCTTCTTGTGGAGAGACGTTATATTGCCATCACTCACATATTGACAAGTGTGTAATTACGGGTCACACTAAAACATCTCTTGCCGTGTGTTGACCCTAGGTCTTGAATAGGTCGATGAACAGGTGTGGCAACAGGTGATGGCAGTTATCAAAAGACTGTAGCCAGGTGGTCTTTTGAGTGTTTGTTTGTTGGCGGTTATCAAAAGACTGTAGCCAGGTGGTTTTTTGAGTGATTTGTTGACCCTTGTATATTGGCCAGGCGGCTTCTGTATACTGACCGTATAATGACCCTTTTGAAAGCAGTGTGTCTTTGGCGGTTCCTGTCCTTGGCGGTCCCTTTGACCGTGCACTGACCGCGGCTCTTGACCTGAATAATAGCGACTGGCTGGCACCACTAGTTATAATTTTTATAATTAAAAATTATATATTTTCCTTCTTGTTATCACTCCTTCTTGTTATCACATTACAAAAGCGTTAGTAGCACTGAAAGAAAATTTGAACTTTAACGCCACAAATTATATCCTCAATAGTGGGCGACATTGTCATTGTAAACTTTCACGTGACTGGCCCAGAAACTCCCTTCTCACACTACTTTGGTACTCTCATACTAGTAAATAGTATTTTTCTGCAATCGTTGAATAATGTGACGATTATTACACTAAATTTAATGAAGAAAGTTTAACTTTCACTCACAAGTGAATTTACACACTACTTATAAAACTAATAATACTTTATTAAAGTAAGTACAAAAATGGAGAAATGACAAAAAAGTATCAGAAGCATGGGGCTATAATAAGCCGTCTGTTTGAGTTTACTGCAAATAAAATTTGTAGTTATTATTAACGATTTAGGGTTTAAATATATAAAGGACCTGAGGATATAATAAAAAGGAACCTTTATTAATATATAATAGCGAATAAGGAGTGAAATAATCTAGATAGATGCCCTATATTATATGAGAAGCTGAATAAGGACCAAAGGGTGAATCATCTTTCCTCAGTAGCTCTTTATAGTTAGCTAATTAGAATCGTTAAAAATGCTTGATAATAAGAAAGTATAACAGTGTTTAAGAAAAGTAAATATGAATCACACACTTACTTTCTCTCATTAGTGTGTGAAAGTAACATTATTCAATTCTAATTAGCCCGACATCTAGGCGGCAATACGCCAAAAACAAGATCAAAATAAATCCCAGATTCAGCGGATTTGAGGTTAAACAAAACAGAACAAGTTATGGAGAGAGGGAGTATTTGACTTGAATCAAAAAAATATTCTCAGTGTTCGTACCTTTTCACATTTTTTAATGTTCATATATATACTAAATACAAATTTTATAAGGTTGCAGAAAAATTCTAATTCTCACTGCGCTCGTGTGGTGAAATTCTAAACTCGAGTGTGTAAAAAATCTTACTTCTCGCACTTCTCAAATAAATAACTATATTTGTTGTGGTGGTTGGTTCCGCAGAGCTGGAAAGCATCAGAGACATATTCCGTGGGTAGCCTGCTTCATTTTGTGGTCATCGACCGGTTTCGGGCGTTCGCCCATCTTCAGGATGCATTTTTCAGACAATATCCTGAGCAAAATAGCTATATTGTAGCTTCCATTTCAGACTTGCACAGAGCAAAATAACTATATTGTAGCTTCCATTTCAAAATCGATTTTCTTGTAAAGTTTCAGCTAAAAGTGAAAAAACTGAAAACTAGAGAAAAGGAACAAAAAAGTATCAAAGAAACGTGGGGTATTATAGCCATTTTTTTTTAAAACCAAAAATTTATTGTTGAACTCCATTGTGGTAACTCAATATCAAATTTGAACACAATCGATTGAAGACACCTAAAAACATCAATTTTTGGTGTAAATTCAATTATTAAAATGCGTTTCAAACGCTATTCTATTTATTTTAGCACTAAAGTATTGTAAAGAACATAGGATTGCTTAAGTAAGAATGTTAATGTATCTATTAATTAGACTTATAATAACATTTGTAGCACACGTAAAGCAATGATGGAACTTTTATTGAAACAAAGTTAATTTTAGAAATACAGAAGAAGAGAATGATGGCTGAAATTAGGACATTATCTAAAATATTTAGCAGAAGCATCCATTTAGTAACTATGACGATGTCAAAGGGGATTTACTGTTCAATAGCTTAACTATAAAGAGCTACTGAGGAAAGATGATTCACCCTTTGCTCCTTATTCAGCTTCTCATATAATAGGGCATCTATCTAGATTATTTCACTGCTTATTCGCTATTATATATTAATAAAGGCTCTCTTTATTAATATATCCTCAGGTCTTTTATATATTTAAACCTTATTATTACCTTTATGAGATTTTATTAATAATTTAACTTTAATATATAATAAAGTAATTGAAATACTAAGCGTAAATTGATGAATTTACATACTGATTAATAATTACGTCCTATGGAGTTTCTTCGTAAACGAAAATGGTAGTAAAAATATGCCCTAATTGAATATAAGTTTAACAAAGCAAGGTAATGTATTAAAGATATGGTACCCCGCAAAAATATAATCTAAAAACATAATGTGTCTTAAATTCATAATTTTTCAACTTTGATCTATAAAACAGTTTTCACTTTACACTTATTGAAAGTATTTTTAATGTAGTAGTTATCATTTCTATTCTTTTTAATGAAGAGACAAAAGTACTTTCCACATTATGAGTAATTTCTTTATTGCCTCTTCTTAAGTACTACCTTCCATTTTGGCAGTTGTCAAATTGAGTTTTTACTGATAATAATGATACTGAAGTAGTAAAGAGACCAAACACTGATGGGATAAACTCAGTGGTATGCCCGCAAGAGGTATCTATCTCTTGCACGTAGTTGCGTGGGAAGTACGTGTAGTTAGTGGGTATGTGGGAACCCCACGGGTTACCACAGCTCAATGTTCAATGCACTTCGTCAGAACAGTACACAATACCCCTCTACCCTTTACAGAAAAGGACAAATACAGTATTCAAACAGGTCTCCGTATCTAATAATTGGCGCAAGCCCAGGGAAAAGGAAGGGATTAGCTCAGTAGTGTGTAGTGGAAGAACGAAATGGAACAATAATAGTTTTGGAAAATAGTCTAGTAAAATAAATGTGAAAAATTGCTAGTTCAAATAGTGTTTTTAAGTGATGGGGACAGAGCCAGGTGCTACAATCTAGGTCAGTGCAAACCAAGAGACAAAGGCACAAGAATCCGTTAAATTAATACAATGCCACTTGGCCAACTGTTTTGTAACAGAAGGCATTCCTTAGGACAGTCTGCATTCTGCTTTCAAAGCAGAACACTTGCTTCAGGAATCGCTCTTTAAAAATCAGTGCCACTTTAAGTTAAAACATAAGCTTTGCATTTAATCTAGATAAATACTTAATTTCAGAAACATATAGTTTGTTGTAGACACCGAAACAGAACAGTGGTTTTTTCGCTCTCTTAGCATCAGTGCATATTAATAAGTTTATAATATCTTGCAAATAACTTGTAGTTATTATTTTATTAGAATATATTTATTGTTAGCAATGGTGACTGCTTTCTTAATTCTGATACTTCTCTCTTAAACATATATACTTACAAGCCCTCTTACTAAACCGCTCGTGTTACACAAGTTACCAGCACACAAACACATAACATCACCAATCACATTTCAAGCGGTAGCGCGCTGGACTAGCAACGAGGAGATCCCAGGTTCGAATCCAGCACACTGCCCTTAGATTTTCTCTTCCTAGAAGTCTCTATAGCTCATGTGTTGTCCGTAGCTAGAGAACACTACTCGGAGGCCGGCAGTACACTGAAAACAGTACCCGGGAGCCGGGTCACAGTAGATCTTTCATGTTGGAATGCATTAATCCCCTATTATCAACCTAGTTTAATCTAATCTATCAGACATATTTTCCATGATAGCCAGCTTCATTCTGTATTCGTCGACCGGTTTCGGGCGATCACCCATTATCAGGATGTTTTGCTAAAACAGTGAGATAACATTTATCAAACTTGTACAGAGAAAATTTAGTTGATACATTCATAATTTGTCTATCAAAGAAATTTGCTCTGTGCAAGTCTATGTTATCACACAGTTTTGGCAAAACATCCTCTGATGATGAGCGAACGCTCGAAACTGGTTGACTATCACAAAAAAATAAGCTGGCTATCACGGAAAATATCTTTTTTGATGCTTTCCATTTATGCGGACCCAACCACAGCAATAATCTAATTTAACTGAGTGGTAACTTCCTCTGAATTTGTACTCAGAGGCCTCGGGTGGAAATCCACAGTGATGCCCTTAGATTTGCTCTTCGTAGATATCTCTTAAACTCAGTTTCCTCGGTTAGGCATTTTTTTCTGTGAAATTAATCACTGAAGAGAGTTCGAGTATACAATGGATCTTTCAGGTCGCAATGTACTGTACACCTTGAGGGGGGATAAGCGAGGTTTCAAAAACGTATCTTTTTGTATCTCGCATTCATGCTGTATTCAAGTCAATACTACAGAAAGATGGTAAAAAATAAAGTGGAGCCTACAATTTTGCCGGATGTCATGTGGTTAACAGAGTGAAGGAAGTGGTCTTATGCCACAACGTTCACCGCTTGCAATTTTTGAAAAGTTTGACTGAGAAATCTTACCATATCCGCCGCCTTTGAGCCCTGATTTCCCATCATCCAATTTCTTTTTGTTTGGATCCCCTCAAATAATAAGAAATAAAAAAGTAAATACAAATCTGTAAAATTGGCCCCTCTAATATATTTGAAAAAATATTTCACTATTGGGAGAAAAATAGTATTAGAGAAATGGGACAATTGTATAAAATGTATTAGGGGAATTATTGTAAAAAATTGTTACATTGTTGGATTCTTTTAATATACCATTGTGAAATTATAACTATTGTCCCATTCATTTATTGATTCGCCTTCATATATATATATATATATTTTAAAATCCCTTTGAGTAGCAAAAAGGTATAAATTTAAAATTATTGGTTGATCCTATTTCTTGCATTACAGGGAACAATAGAATATGAAAAATTTCACAAATGGTATTGGAAATATCTGTTTAAATATTACAAAAGGACATAATTTTCGATAAATCTTCTATCAACCACTAGGGGAAAATCTGTGACTCCATAGCGCCCTGTTTGTTGCCATTTTATTCTAGGAATTTTCCTGCGCGCAAATTTCTATTTCTATTTGTCCCTTCAGATTCTTGAATGAATACATTGTATGCAGCTTCTATATAAAATAAAAAAATCAATCGCGGAATGTTCAATAACCCGTATACTAGAATACGAAGAGACTAGGAAACTCTTCTATTGAAGAATTTTAAATGAATAATACATTTTTTCTAAGCGCTGCATTGCAATAATCTTTTCTCTGTCGAAGTTC
Source organism: Triatoma infestans (assembly GCA_011037195.1). Taxonomy (NCBI): domain Eukaryota; kingdom Metazoa; phylum Arthropoda; class Insecta; order Hemiptera; family Reduviidae; genus Triatoma; species Triatoma infestans. The sequence continues at coordinate 134,745 of JAAEAF010000379.1, forward strand.
AGTCTTCGCATATTTATTTGATTTCTTCCACAACTGTTTTCTTTCTTTTTTTTATAATCCAAGTATTCTTTTCCTTTTACTATGACAAGGTAGAAATGTGTTAAACTATTGTATAAATTACCTACTAGGAACATAAGATCAGAAAAGAAGAGATAAAATTCTGGCAATAGAGGACTGATATATTTGCCAAAGCATGCGTTGAATATTGTTCATCACATAAATTCATGATAAAGAAAAGCAAGTTTCTGTGGAAAATTCCCCTACAAAGATTTTAATAAAATCTAGAATCGGGTGCTATTTTTATACTTTCAATATATACACCTAGTTTGGATTTATGAGAAGATGGTGAAGCCAAGGATACTCTATGCCGCAGTGGCATGGTGGTCTGGTACCTTGGTGGGAAGGAACAGTAAGAAATTGCTAGGAGTGCAGCGCATGGCCTGTTTGGCTATCACTGGCGCGATGAGAACGATACCGACTGTGGCACTGGAGATGCTGTTGGGGCTAGCCCCTCTTCAGTATGTGGTAACGGGGGAGGCAATGAATGGGTACCTCAGAATGAGGTGCAAGGGAGAATGGGTGAGAACCTTTCGGGGTGATCACACTAGGATCGAGGACGAAATTTGGCGAGTGAACCGATTTCTGCTATCCAAGCTTGATGAGACGAGCATCAAATGGGGATTTGAGACAGATTATGAGATTAACGATTGGTAGTATAGGGGATGATAACCTCACGAGGCCAACGGAGTCGGGCTGCGGTATTATTCGCTGCTATTCAGATGGCTCTAGGCAGGAGGGTACTGGCCTGTCGGGGGCGGGAGCATGGTTTCAGGAGTTGGATAGAGGGAGTTCGGTGGCCTTGGGTGGTTTGGCCACTGTTTTCCAGTCTGAGGTGGTGGGCATCATTGAATGCTGCCACCTTGTGGGGGAGTGGCTAGGAGAGTTTAAGGAAGTGCGGATCTTCTCCGATAGTCAAGCCACACTAAGGGCTTTGAGTAAGCCTTGGTGGAGTTCGAAATTATGGGAGAATGTAGGAGAAGGCTTAACGCTTTGGCTCGGAGGGGTAAGGTGCATCCCTATTGGATACCCGGACATGCGGGTATAGAGGGCAATGAGAGGGCGGATCGGCTGGCCAGGGAGGGATCATCATTACCATTTTGTGGTCCTGAACCAGCCCTGGCCGTTACAAAGACGTTTCGCGACAAACAGATTAGACTTTGGGAGACGAGAGCTTTCGAGAAACGCTGGGGGGACACGCAGGGGTGCCTCCAAGCTAAAAGATTTATGCTTTTATTTATGCTCACCAAGGCAAGCAAGCAGGGAATTTCGGAGTATCTCCTGTCTCTTAGTAGGACGGGTTTGAGAACCTTGGTAGGGATAGCGACTGGACACACTTGGGTGTCCAGTCACTTGTTTAACATAGGGAGGACGCGGAGTCCCATTTGTCAGAACTGTGATGACGGAGTTAGGGAAACGGTGTATCACTACTTATGTCAGTGTCCCCGTTTCGCTGGATCTAGGTTTCGTATATTGGGAGGACACCACTCCCGCAGGATTGCCTGGGCGAGTTGGAGTTTAGGGATATCTTGGGATATTGCAGATTAACCGGCAAGTTACCGGGGGAGATTAATTAAGGGGTTACGGGGGGTATCGGGGGGATAAGAGCCACATAGGCTTAGGTCCCGCGCCATAATAATAATAATAATAATAATATACACCTAGTTTCCTCTACTAGTAGCTTCATAAAAGTTATTTAGTTAAACCATACGTTTGCAAACTAAATGTACATACATACGTAGAAATGGATCTCTGAGGATATCTCATTGTAATATTTGAGGACAAAAATAGTTATTATAATTAAAAAAACAAAATCTGGTCTGGATCTTCCTACAATTTATACATTACTGACAAATTAAATATTACTGGCAGAATTCCATCAAACTTGGAATTTTGGGGCGTATTACGAGGCACCACCCCGAATTAGTACCTTAGCAGTTCCGAGGTGGGCAGATACCTGTGAAGGAGAAAGGGGTTTGTAATGGCTGCGAGTCCTACACTTATGCGGAGGCGTTTCCACCCTCCATAAAAAAAAAATCTGGCGTGAAACACTCACAGAACTTTCTCTTTTTACTCCAGTTTTCAAAATTGAAATTTTACAGTTAGTGTACCACATTTAATGAAATTCGACGGTGTTCATCGAAAATTGAGAAAAACTGTTCACTAAAAGCGCACTTCTGGTTTACTAATTTCCTTGAAACTTGGAATTTCAGCCATCTAATTATTTCTGTTTGGATGGTACAATATTGTATAATCAACTATGATAACACTTTAGAGAATAACATAACCCCCACACTTCTCCCAAAAGCCCCCCACCCTTTAAATGAAATTATAAGGAGAAATGTTTCAAATAAAAGTTGTAGCTCTTTATATGTATAGTTCACATTCCTAGTTTAAAGAAAATCGTTAGAGTAATTTTAGAGAAAATAGTAGAAAACTGAAAAAATACATTTTAGTAAAAACGCATTTCCCGTCTTCCGATTTTTTTTGAAACTCAGAATTTCAACAATATATTTAATTCTAATTAATAATAATAATAATAATCTTTATTTATCTTCATTTTTACATACACTTGTATGAACAAGACATGTCAATACATTAAACAATCTAATAACAACTTTTTTACAAAGCAAGTCTATGTAAGAAAATCATCCAAATCATATATTACTCTATCCAGGAGCATAGTTTTTAGTTTAGATTTAAACAATTTCATTGTTGGTGAAGATGAAATTTCATTTTGGAAGTGCATTAAATATTTTCCTTCCCATAAATAAATAAATAAGATGTGAAAAATGAGTGGTTTGCTTAAGGGAAAAGGAAAGTGGTCACGGTTCCGAGTATTATACGTATTTATGGTTGTAGGTGATGTAATTATTTCTAATTTTGTAGAACCATGAACAGATGGAAAAGTTATTGAGAGCCTGGAATCGTGAGGATTTTATTATTTTTAAAATGCAACCTGCAGTTAATGATATTATTTATATTATTATTATTATTATTATGTATAATTAATATTATTTAGATGATAGAAATTGTATAGTAAACTGAAATAACACTTTAAAGGTAAACCTAACCCTACCCCTCCCCAAAAACTGCCATTAAATGAATTTTCCCGGAGAAAAGATTACAAATAATAGTTGTAGCTCATTGTACTCGTATATGTACTTCATATACCAACTTTCAAGAAAAATCGTCGGAGCTGTTTTTGAGAAAATCGCAAAAAAGTAAAAAAAAACTCATAAAGTGGTACTTCCGGTTGAGGAATTTTGACAGATCTGTCGGACCCCACCTAAAGGTAATATCAAGATTGAACTTTCTAAGATTTTTTTCGTTTTTGAGCTATGCTGTTCACATACACACTCACAGAGACCATTTTCTAAGAACCACTTTTTTTAGACTCAAGGGACCTCAAAACGGATATTTCCGGTTTCAAAACTCATATCGAAAATTTGGCATGATTACAATACTTCCTCTCATTAAGAGAAAGAGAAAGTAAAAAAAAAAAAAACAGAAAAAAAATAAAATTAACCATAGGAAATTTAGGTTTTAGCTCGCTCAACTATAAAGTTCATATTATATTTACAAAAATATTAATAATATATTTTTAATAATTTTTGAAGAAAATTTGTCCAACAGTAAAGTTGAGAATTTGGTAAAAGAATGTCTATATTGTGATATATATATCACACAATTTTAAGGTAGAAATCTTTGAGAAAGTGCGGGCATTTAACTTTAATTAAATTACTAAACTTCTTGTTAGAAGCTCCAATAGGGTTCTTTCAATAGAACTATTGTTAATAATTGTTCAGATATTCGAGAATATCTTTAAATTCAATATAGAGATTGTTAGAGAATGAGTTTAATTAATTTCATTATATTCTCTATAAATAATAATTAACTTGATTTTAACTGAATTGTATTTTTAATGAATTTATGTTATAAGAGTGTTATGTTTTGTTTTTTTTTTTGTGTAAAACACGAATATTAATGTGAAAAATATATAGAAGCCAATATTTTCACGAAATAATGTTTTTTTTTAAAAAAAAGAAAAAGAAAAATTGACAAAGAAATATCGAACACAGAGGTGGAATAATTTTCCAGATATAATTTAGAATTAAAAAGGGAAGAAATGGCAAACTGTTGCTTTAAATAGATCTCGTCATATTTCCCAGTGAATCTTACTGTGGAGAGGCCGAGACTTATGTTGCCATAATCTCACTGTCTTTCACTCTATTATAGCGAAGCCAACATTACAATAATAAACTGTAATAAAAATCATTAAAATTTATTGTTATTTTCTTGTTTTACTGGGCCATTAATATTTTATTTTAATGAATTCTAAATTTATTTATTTATTTATTTTTTTTTTAATGTTATACTAAAATATTATAATGAATTTTTAAACGAGAATAAATAATGCAAAAATTTATGGTGGATTTCACTAAAGGAAAATATCCCTAGGGACATTCAGATTAATATATTGAACAACACTTTTATTTTTAGTATTTATTATATACGAGATCTCTATAGGATAGATTAAGTAACTAGCCTTGCAAGTTTTCCACAGGTGAACATGCTTGTACCTGGCTTATAATGGGTATGATGAAGGAGAGAAAATAGTTTGGTTTAGATTAATAAACTAGATATGGGTGAACACTGTATAATGAAAAAGGTGACACTGATTGCCTGGACTTTACTCTAAAAATGGCAGAGTATGGTAGAGTGGTAAAGAGTAAGGTAGATGACACGTTGTGATTGCCGAGTGAACTCTGCTATATATATGTATGACTCGTATATCTCCCGTCGCTGTATTTAAGCAGTTTCTCCCACTCTAGTCCGAGAGAGTGTTCTTGTCATTTTTGTCTCTCTCTTTCTCTCTGCTATGGATCCCTCTCTTTGGATCCTATTACAGGCTCAAGAAAAAAAGACCAAGGATTAGTATCGAATACGAGACATACTTGGCACAACTAATGTTCAACATGCTATTAGGGTGTATTTCGAACATAAAAATAAATAGAGGAAAAGGTGGAAGGAATGATTAGACAAATAATAAATAAAGTGAACTGAAAGACACGAAGTAAATCAAATAAAAAGCAAATATGAGAAGGATTCAATAGATTATTCAAAATGATCAAGAATGCTTAAAGGCGCTTTTCAGCATAAGATTTTTATGTCTATTTTCTTTCATAAATCAAGAATGTTTGCAAATTACATGTAAATTGTGAGAATATAATTCAAGATCTTGTCAAAAACGAAGCAAGTCTTCTGAAACTGGTCAGAACCAAAAAAATGAAACATGCTATGACGGATAAAATTATAGAAATTATCTGTGCTCTTGAGATATTAAGATAAGGGGTGATCTTCTCAGTCAGTCAGGCTACACCCTAGTGCCATCAGTTCTTCTTACCATGACAATTAAAAACTGACGTGGGACTACTTGGGGATCTTCATGGAAATTGATAGCCAACATAAGGTTTTTCTAGTCTAGGGTATTACGGCAACGAGGCGGCTGATCGTACTGTTCAGTTAGGCTCCATAGGATCCTTTATTAGATCTGAACCCTTTTCTGTAGTATTGCCCAGGCTTATTTAGAACTACTCAAATAAGGGTGTGCGGCCCACACGGACGGCTGAAGGCCTTCTCGTTGTCCTATGTAGACACTTAATAAGCATCTACAGAGCTTCAACATGGCAATGTAGAGCGTGTAAAAGACTTGTCAGAGGAAGTGGAAATAGTACTGTTCTTACTATATCAGTGGGAGGACTTCTATGATCTTTGTGAAGGAGAAACTGACGCCTTAAAGCTTTAGCTAGCAATCTAGGAATCTCTCCAGTCATCTAAGTCTAATTAAGCAAGCAGGACTAAAGAAGGTACTCTAATTTGTGGGTGCCACAATATGGATTTGCGGGGAGCAGGCTAACTAGCCAACACACACAGACTCTATTTGTCTATCTAGTATAGGCAAAATTTAAATCAAATCGTTGAAGCCATTATCGAAATATTCAGAAAACTATTCCATTAACAGATTTTCTTCAAACTTGGAATTGTAGCAATTATTTTCTAGAAAATCAAACCATTTCAAACTATTCCAAAATTTAGTAATCGGTAAAGTAGTTAACACCCGATTGATGGATTTTTACTAAGACCACCTTCTTATTGGATACGAACAATGGTGGGACCTAAATGGTAATATCAAGTATAAGTTTTTTTGAACACACACACACATAACATGCATTCTATTAGCTAAAAACACTTTTATCCTATTTAGGAACCTCAAAAGATATTTGTTAGCGCAAAAACTCAATTTAGAAAATTTGACACAGTAAAGGAGGCCGCACGTCGGCATGCGTCAAGACAAGCAACAAGACATGAGACACATGCTTCATTCATATTTCAGACTCAGCTCCGCACACCGAAAAAGCACGAGTCTGCGTCCTTTTAGTTGGATAGCATGCCTTCTTCGAAACCGGTGGATGTTGTAATGTATATGTGGCTAAAATTACGTAAAAGGAGGAAAAGGAAATGGTGGGTCCATAATTTTAATGAATCTTGTGTATAGTATGGCGCGTACTCCTTTAGCACAAGAGTTAATAAAAGATCCGGCAAAATTCCAGTCTTATTACCATATGAACCCAGAAACATAGGAACTTTTTCAGAGGGTTTCGCCTTTATTACAGAAGCAGGATACCAATTACAGAAAAGCTATAAGTGCTGATGAATGGCTACTTATAACATTAAGGTAACTTCAAAATATTGATGTCTTAAGTCATGCTGCACCGAAAAGGAACATGCAGCGTCTGTCTGCGACATGACGTGACGTCAGCATCATGATTCAGACCTGTTAGCGGCAATTTCTGTAACTTCATATGATTCAACTGTGATCCATCCATTGCGTCTTGTTGCAGAGATTCTGTCTTGTCCGTTGCATGCCTTGACGCATACCGGTGTGCGGTCTCGCTAATAGTATCCGAATCATTAAAGATTCATAGGATCCGAAGAGCGAAGAAAAATACAATGAAAATGAGTAGGAGAGAGAGAATTAGAGAGAATGGATTTTAATATGAAATAAACTAGATGAGATGCTGAACACTGTATAAGGAATAGAACACACAAACTGCAAGGACTTAACCGTTAAATGTTTAGGTAACGAGAGAATAATAAAGAGACAGACTGGCTGAGTAATAAGAAAGTAGTAGATAGGTTACTGACTGGATGTACTGTTATGAAGGCTGTGGCAAAAGTGTCCTGAACTCTTTAGCTGTTGCTATATATATATGCATCAAACTGCCCCTTCCTAGTCTCGCCTAGGTGGGCAGTAATTAACTTTTGATCCATTTAATGTGTGCTTCTCCGCTCTTGCGGATCCTATGAATTTTTATTGGTTCGGATCCCAATTACAGACACGATGCTAATATTGCCTTTTTACAGCAATAAAAGAAAAGAAAAATAAAAAAAAGGATTTCTCTTACATTTATCTGTTTTTATAATCATCAAAATTTAGATTCAAAAGTTGAAATGCTGGTTTAAAAAAAAAAGAAGAAGATTTTCACAGTTATTATAAATTAATTTTTATAGAAATCATATGGATGTTTTTAGAAGTACTACTACCAAAAAAAATAAATAAAGAGAAAATAAAAATTGTTAATACCTTATGCATGTATGGGCTGATAATAATTATGGAGATTAAATTTAGTGAAGTGGAAATGGAAGACTACAACAACAAACTTTGCTTTTAAAGTCCTTAGCAAAATACCATAAAATTTTAATGAAAAACCACCGAAGCCATGATTACAATATTGGTAATTAACAAATTAATAATGGAAAAACAATTTACAATAAAAACTAATATTTTATTTTATTTTTTATTTTTAATTTTTTTTAACAATCACTTTGTGATTGCAGTATGAACATAATAATCAATGTAAATTGTACTTAAAAGTGTAGATAAAATTCTTCCAACAGTTTAAGTGTAGAAATAGTAGTTCAATTGGCCCAGTTAAGAACAATAGCTCTTGTTGGCTTAAATCACTCCAATAATGTTAACTCTCCTATATAAGCTGAGCTATTGAACGGTATTTTCCCGGATAAAATACTGAGATTCACTGCTACACATTCACTGTTCACCAGTATAAATGCATTGTCCACAATCAATATACATTATTATTAGATTTATTTAATGAAAGTAAACAAGGTAAAAAGAAAAGGCTACTATAAATTACTTACATAATATTACTTATATAATTATAATGATAAAAATAAATTTTCTAAAAATAAAGTATAAATTGGTCACGTTTATTTGGAAGAAATAATAGTCTTTATATTCTGTAAGAATGGATTATATAAATTGTATAATTCATATTATAATAATTAATAATTAAACTTTATTTAAATATATTTTGTATTAATGTAGATCTTAAAAAGGCATCTTAACTGGCTGATTGGTATTTAAATAATCAAGCAGAATTGTTAGCGCTTTCCTAAAGCTACTGAATTGGTTAGTGTGGAAAATGAACACAAATGGAGTTCGTTAAAGACAATCAGTTTCATTGGATTTGTTAAAGAACCCTATCATGAGGAATGCGCTAGTTAGCCACATTAATGATCAATATATTATTACTTTATCTTGAAAATGGTGGATGGGAAGATTAATTTTGCTTTAGTTAAAAGGTACATACTGTGAATGAAGAGATTTGGGAAGTTAATTCAAGTTCCATTCGGAATATTATTTCCGTTCTGGATATCATTATGTTTATTATTATTAGCAAATACATTAACTAATTATCATTATGTTTATGTGAAAAGCAAAACTAAAAAGCGTAAAATTACGTGAAGTTCAAACTCAAATATTTTGCTGGACCCCACTGCCGATATGAGAATGAAAATTCCGGCCCATGTTCTTGGGCATTGTTCCTTGTGATGCGGCACCAACACCGAGTTAAGTACACATTAATGGACTTATTAAGCGAAAAAGGTTTTATCCTGGCACTAAGAAGTATATGGTATCAATACTGACGGTACTCAAAGGTACGCCGATATTATTGCCTTTGCTGAAAGTGGAAAATCAGCAATGTTCTTAGATCCCACAATTCCTGTGAAGAAACCAATAACTGTGATCACGCAACAAAGGTGGATTTGGAGAAAAAAATCATATACGAAAAGTGCATTCCTTATTATAAAGAAAAATTTAGAGAGCAATATGGCGGAAGGGATTATACAGTTCACGGCCTGTGGTTTGGGGCAAGAGATACTACCGCAGACAACCCGAAGTTTTCTTGACGAGGTTTGGTAATGACCCATCTAAATTGACAAGCGTAGTAGAGTCAACTATTATAGACTCGTTAGGTATCGTACATAATCATATATATAGTTATTAGTTTCCTTTCTTTTCTTTTTTCTTCCCCCCCCAACTTTTGATATTTTATGTTCCCTGCTCAATAAATGATTTTATTTATATGCCTCGATGCGACACGCTTGCAATACGCTCGCATTCTTACTGTACTTGGGATCCGAATCATTAAAAATTCATAGGATCCGAAAAGCGGAGAAGCACACATTAAATGAATCAAAAGTTAGTTACTCCCCATCTGGGCCAGACTAGGAAGCGGCAGATTATTATTATTATATTATTATTATTTTCAAGGAAGGGGAGGGCAAAACCCTAAGCTAGCCAAAGCCTCCCTGGGCCCATATAGCTACCCCTAAAGAATAACAAGTAATGGGTCTGAAACAAAAGTCCAGGCCCAGGTTTTACCCATCTAGGTTTTACCACAGACCGAACAAATCGGACCAAAACCTTAAAAGGACAAAACCTTAAGATCCTCTACCGATATCCTATTCCGGCCGAAGGTCCTAAACCAAATCTCCTCACGGCCCAAACAATCCGTCATTAGATGCATGGGTGTTTCCTCCACCGTCTCACAAACTCTACAAAAGGGGTCAGAGACATGAGTCCCATTGTATAGAGATGTCTCCTTAAGCCACAATGCCCAGTGAGTTGATCCATATAAATTAGTGAGCAATTATAAGTGAGACCAACAGCTAAAGAGTTCAGGACACTTTCTTTGTTGTTTTATATACTCTTATCTAAGTACCGTTATCTTGCGATATATCAGAATGCTGTGTTTTTTGCACCACAACACAGTTGAGCAGCTCCTTTTTATTGTAAGTTCATTCAAAAGATGTTTTCTCTTCTTCTCCATCAATGGCGGATGGTCTAAAGGATGTATTTTTTAAGGTAAAAATATTAAAACCAAAATCATAATTTTCTTTCTAATTTGTCTCACCAGTTTCTTGAAAATAGTTCCACAATTTTCTTTGGGAGGCTAAAGCGCAGTTTTTTTACATGTTTTTCGAAAAAAAAGCAATTTTTGTTTTGTTTTTGGAAAAGCTATGATATTATTGTTTCCTGCAAATTACTTCAATACGTCTAGGATTTTTTATCCATCGTAAGATGTGTCTTTTTACTGGTGATGATTGCTTTCAGATTCTCATCGAAGAGTATGATCCATCAAGTTTTTGTTGACTACACAAGGTTGTTTGTGTTTATGTGAAAAATTACTTTATGTTTCTATTAGACACACCACACACTGTGATTGATTTCAACTTTTAAGTTTCTAATAACACGCCACCATCCGTGCTGTGTGACAGAAAATTGAGTCAACTTTCTCACGCACACCACTATAAGAACCATACTTTGGACGTTGGATGAATAGTTAAACCAGTCACAACCAATAAAAAGAAGCATCATCCTAAGCTGATCTTTCAAGTCTACAAGCGGTTAATTGTCTTCATTCATCTCTCTGCCAGAAGCCCTTTTTACTAAGCCAGAGAGTTCTCTGCAGGCTACCGAATCCATTATTAGAAAAACCAGAATTTTAACTAGCCATACCTTTCATCAAACTACGCTACTATTCTATAGCATTAACATCATCATCATTCTCTTTTACTCTATCCTCTCACCATATACTCCTCACTTAGTATCGTTAAAATATATAGTGCAGTGATGAGTTTGTGAGTTTTCATATTCATCATTACTGATCATCATTTCCTGCATGTATAAGCAGGATGTTAACGTTTCTAACAGCTTATGTTAGGGGACTAAAGCATTAATCCTGCCCAATTACAGGCATAAATTCCTAACTTGATATAAATTTAATATTCTTCTTTTATTTATTTATTTATTTTTATTTTATTTTTTTAATTTAGGCGCGTCAACATCTGTGGTCATTGGCGCCCGGAGCCTTCTCAGTGCAATGCCAGCCTCCGGACAGTGTTCTCTCGATACAGACAACACTGTCCATCACCGGACAGTGAGCTGTAGAGGCTCCTAGGAAGAAAAAATCTAAGAGCAGCACTGCTGGATTCGAACCCGGGTCCTCCGCGTGGGAGTCCAGTATGCTAACCACTTAGCTATTCCCTTCCCTTCCTTCTTTTATTATTCCATTATTAATAACGATAAAAAAAAAGAAGGAATATTTCTTATTATACATATTAAATGTAATTATGATTGATCGTAAACATCTAATATATGTAATTATTCTGGTTTTATTACATCGCTATAAAAAAAAAAATAATACATTTACAGCTAGTATTAGGCATGTTATTAATTTACTCTATTCGGAATCATAATAGTTTATACAATAAATGTCTGAAGAACATTAGATGATAATAAAGGAAAAAAAAAAATTCCAGGGCAGAATAAAATAATGAACTTTGGTGACCTAGAAAAACTAGTAAAAAGAGAGACAGACGAAAGAGAAAATAAATAGAAATCTGTGGTAAATTAAAATACGAGCAATCCTTACTATATGAAGTGGTGGAAAAACTTTTAATGGGGGACAATATTTTAAGGTAGAAATGTTAGATGAAGAAAACTGTATGTAGGCATAAACTTAGAAGGTTTTTATAGTTGGAAGTTGTGAGAAAATTTTTGTAAAAGATTTTCTTTACATGTATATATACACCCATCCACTCGTCTATATTCTTCACACCCAGAGAGAAGTAAGCCGCAACCACCATCCAAGAGACCGCTTTTCCCTTAGAATGGAATAGAAGAGTAAGGGGAGGTAAGGGTGTTACATCAACGTAATGAGACTTAGATTGAAATACTGATTGCTCTATTTCCAACGTCACTTTCCCGCTATTACTACTCCCACTTCCTTATTTCCTTTTCCTAGCATTTCCCTGCTCAGCCAGCCACCCGAGTCTTCTTCATTCACTGCATAAATAAATTATAATAGAAAAAGTTACAGCCTACAAATTTTACATTTTTTTTTTTTTTTTACCTTTGTTAGTCATAAAATGTAAGAGGAACGCAAAAAAGAAATAAGTCTTAAATTGAATTTTGACTTAAGTGAAATAGAAAAGTAAATTGACCTTAGAAGAACAATGAGTCATTGCCAAGTGAATAATACCCAAGAACCTAATAAGAGTACTACCTCATAAAATACCTAAATAACATAGAATCACCCAGCATCTCCCTACAATTAAAATTTTCCAAAAAAGAAATATTTCAAATAAAAGTAAAAGGTGGTAGTGAGTTAGCACACAAATTAAAAGAAAATCTTGCAGCGTTTTGAAGAAAATCCAATAAATCTCAGAAAATCATCGATTGAATAAAATCGCATTTCTATTTAATCGATTTTAATCGAACTCGGAATTTTAGCAAAATATTTTTTTACTTTTTTTATTTTAATTTAAGGCGTGGCAACATCTATGGTCACTGGCTCCGGGAGCACTTCTCAGTGCCAATCAAACTTTTTGGCGTGATCTCAACTCCATTGAGAACCAGACTCAGCCGATCCCTGAATATTATACGATGAATACTGTGTTTGTATCATTTTTATCACTTTTTAATACTGTTTTATTGTAGAGAAAATTTTTTGTGTAATGCATTTGCAGATTTTAAGAGAAATTTATTTCTATTAACTATAACTCATAAAGGATGATTTTTTTTTTATTTATTTTTTTTTTATTGCTACACCAGCGATTTACGCTATAAGTAACAATGATCACAGTAATCATTTAAACATGCCTGCACACACTCGCGCACATGGAAACTCCGAGGGGAGAAGCTACCCAGCGGTAACACTCCCTATACGCAAAGCTAATTGCTCTTATCACTTGCGGAAAGAAAAATCACGAGGCCAATAGGGGTTTTAAACGCTTTGGTGGGTTATCTGGATTAGTGAGGGATGCTAAACGACAGACTAAAGGATTAGAATAGGATTGCAGGGAATTGATTATATCGGGAATTGAATTTTTCATATCGGGTTCTGGGAACTAGACTGACAAAAGGAATTTCAATGTCTCTATGGATGGTTAGGTTGGAAACATAGAAGGGGGCACCATTTACGATTTTACGTAGGATTTTTGATTGAAGGGATTGTAGTCTATGGAGATTGGAACCCTATAGTTCAAAACCGTACGTCCAAATTGGTTTCAATATAGAGTTATAAATCAGTCTTTTGTTGTCTAGAGAGAGATTAGATCTATTTTCAAGTAGTCTTTTCAATAGCCGATAGCGTCTGTTAAGTTCAATCCTTTTTAATCGTGTATAAACAACCCAAGGTAGCGGACGACATTAGTGGGTGGGATAGGAATTGAGTTATAGTAGATTGGGGGGAGAGTGATGCGGCGGAGGATGAATTTTTTGGGATTTGATTTCATTCAGTTTAATTTTCCATTTTTTGAACCACAACTCTAGGGAAATGAAATGGGCTTGTAGATTTCTGTGTGATATTACTGATCACGATTAGAAAAAGATGGCTGTGTCATCTGCATAGGCGAGGAGAATGGTATCTGGGCGGGTGGGGATATCTGCTGTATATATGGAGTACAAGATGGGGCCAAGGATACTACCTTGCGGAACGCCTGCTTCGGCTTTTCGGATAGGAGAGACAGATGTACGGATTTGTACTCGAAAGTATCGGTCGGCCAAATAGGAGGAGTTTAGGATAAAATAATAGGTGAATGGTAGGATGTCCTTAAGTTAAAGGATTATTTAAAATATTTTTTAATACAGATTTTGTGAAGCCAGAAATTTTGCCAATATCTCTTCCCTTGGGGGAAGTGGATGATACTGTTTTGGACAAGATTCATTCTGGTTAAATACATGGATTAATTAATGTTAGAAAGATAGTTGGTTTCAAAAAAATTGACGCTGTTGAATGCTGTGGAAAATTTTACTGATAATTGTGTTGTATTTGCTTTTAAGGTTATCCAGGCATATTTTATGGAGACTGAGCAGATGGAGACTGGAGAAAAATTCTGGCCTGACGCTTATGGTTCTAATAAACAGTCTATAGTTAAACCGCTCGTTTGTGTGAAATCGAATGTTTGTCAGAGAGAAAATGTTAGAATAGTGACATTCAACCGCCTCATCTTGGATACAGTGCGGTACTCATTTAGCGCTGATCAAATGCTTAAGGAAAAGAATATACAGTCTTTCAGAGATAACTCTACAGCCCAGTAAAAAACTCGATCATAAAGGAGGAAGCCCATGTCGGATAGCCGAAAACGAATGAAGCGATTTGATGGTTAAATTGGCTTCGAAATCTGCAAGAATGCTACCAGTTAATTACAAATAAATATAAAAAAAATCGGGCTAAAAAATATTGGTTAAATCAGTGTAGTCTGGAATCCCGGGGGATGATTCGCCACTGGGGTTTTCCATTCGTTACGACACGAATCTTGCCAAATTAAAGTTTTCCCAAATAAAAGTTTTTGTTTCAATTCAAACGAGTGAGTTTTATCCCAGATTTTTAGATGTAACAGAGTATTTATGGCAAGACTAGGTAGTTATAGTATGCAGTAAACAAATTAATCAAATTAGGTACGTAAATTTAGATTTTGTAGGACATATATAAAGGTTTCACAGGTGTCTATTACAGCTTTGCTATTACAGTTGTTGGGGGACATTATGACTGAAAACTTCAAGTCTTCAAAATTTCTTCCTGTGGCCAAGTACCTCAGGGTTAAGGCTAATCTTTCCCTAACACTAATACTTTCTCTCATATTTCTGTCCTGTCTGTTCAAAAATGGTTGAATCATCTGTAACAGTTTGTTAAAGGTAGGTTCATCCATTCGAAAGTAGTTCTTGAAATCTTCAACATCGTAGAGGCTGATTTCTTTCAAAATATTAAATGAGAATATTCATCTCTCTTCTTCAACCATTCTTTCTTTCATCCAGTGTTTGCGTTTCACTTGACGAGTAGTGCCAAGCGCTAAAATAATAGCTACGCAAGCTTTTGTACGATTATTCATATTTTGGATGGGAAAAAAAACAGCAAATAACCGTGTAAAACCACGTAGATTCACTCTCCTAGTGGCAGAAGTAGTAAGTACTGAGCAAAAGTATTGACAATAATATTGATCGTGTAAGGAAGTGAAATATTGAGACACTGATTAGCACGAGGATTGATGGTTGTATTGTCAATACTGATATTGTCATTAACGGACCGTGTAAGGGCCGTTTAATGATATCGATAATGATAACGATATTTTCAGGCATCATATAAATATGTAAATTTATAATATATAAAAGTTACAAATAAATAAATGCAAATGAAACAGATCTAACATTCGTTCTGAATTAATTAATTCCATATTGAATGAAAATATTTTGACAATATAAAAAATCATAATAATATAATTAACTTAATTATCTAATATACGATAAAATGATTCCAATGTTCTATTTAACATCTAAATAAATATTTCCCGTTATTTGTTTTAAACCCTAATGAATTATGTATTTTTATATTAGCATAAATAAATCTCTTTTTCCGCCAACAAATCAGTGTTGAACAAACTTTGGAGGTCAATGGAAATGTGATTTATCTTGGTCTTCATCACCCCCCCATTTCAAATCAAATAAAATGAACAATTTTCATGCGCATTTAGTTGATTAATTTATAAACTATTATATATTATAGAAATTTTCAAACTCTGAAGAAGCATCTTTAAAGCCAATTTTTGGCAAAATATAAATATAATAAAATTTTTTGAAGAGTTTTGTTTTGTTATTGCATTGGCTTTCGCCATACTATCTATGTGCAATTTTCTGTTTATTACCTTATAATAAAATTTGACCTCTTACTAAAAGTTGGTAGCTCTTGTTTAAATTAAAGCGAAGAAATTTTGTAAGGTTTAGTGAAATGTGTTTTTTTTTTTTTTTTTAAGTAAGTATTGTAATCAAAAGATAAAGTTGGTCTGAATTTTGTTTAAAATTAAGAAAATGCTTTCTTTCGATTAGTCTGTTTATAATGTTTATGACATAAATATTTTCGGATCATACTAAACAGACTAAACTTCCAAGAACAAACAACAAATAAAGCAACAAAATCCGCACTCAAACCGAGTTCACTGAGTGTATGACAGCAGTGGGGTTCACGAGTTGAAATGCCCGGACTATGACAACATTTACGTGGGGCAAACCGGCAGAAAACTCAAGGAACGATTTACCGAACATATCAGATCATACAAATACAACAAAGTTGACTCAAATTATGCCAATCACCTAAATACTAACAAACACAAACCCGATCACATCACGACCACGATGAAGCTAACTACATTCTGGCCATAAAGGACGACGACTTGACATAATAGAACAACTCGAAATATACAAAACACAAGACACAAAACTTAATAAACGAACAGACAAAATTTGCCAGTGAACCATTATTCAAAACACTCTTCCCACAATAGCAACAGACATGTTCCCACCAGGGCAAACATTATACATGCAACAATAGTTCTTACACAGATTTTAGTTTTAGGTTTACTTTTAAATCTGCTAGTTATATATATATATATATATATATACACACATAAAAGTGTGCGTATTTGGATGATGTATGATGTATGTGAATGTAGTATAAAAAGGTGATATGTTGAGTGGAATGCATAATAAAAAACTTAATTATAAAAAAACCATATTTAGGTATACATGCTTGCAAGGATGGTGAATGCTGTATGAAAAAGTGAAATAATGACTGGAATGCATAATTATAAAAAACTTAATTATAAAAATCGCTTAATTTTAAATGATGTTAGTTTAAATCGTTATTAAATTTAATTTAAATTTATTTTATATATTTTATATTTTATTTTGATTAGTTAATTGTAAAGTAAATCTACCTCCAACAAAAGAATTTAAAAATTAGACCCCCACGTGTTGTTTCCATTGTAGGGAAAATTTGCCCTTTAACAACCCAAACACGTGTTTTCCCACCCAGCCCGACCATACCCCTTGACCTAGTTTAAGAGTTTAGTTTTAAAATACAGTTAAAGACACCAGTCAGTGTGAAAACAAAATTTGCTCTGTGCAAGTCTGTGTTGTCACATGTCTGAAAACGCATCCTGAAGATGGACGAACGCCCGAAACTGGTCGATGACCACAAAATGAAGCAGGGTACCACGGAAAATGTCTCTGATATGTGTGTTAGTGTTATGTGTATAGGTGAAGTTCTTCACGGCCGAGTTTGTTCTCACGTGCCCCAACTAAAGAGCAAAATCAGTTGTCAGCATAGCCTATTTATACAGGGCTGCGCGACGTAGAATTGTTAAATAGTCGAACTCTAGGCGTAGGATAAAAAAAAAGAAGTTAGTGTTATGATTATGAGTAGAGTTCAGAATTATTGCGGTCACTGTGTATGTATGTGCGAACTGAAAATAAAAAAATATGTGTTTAGTTTAAAAAAAATAATAATAATATCCAATTCAGTGTATTCAAATTAATGTGTTTAATTTGTTCTCATTTCTTTATACTTAGTCGAAAACACATCGTTTGAGTTCAAAGATCTTAATAATTTCTTTCATTTAAACCGCCTGTGTGAATATTAATTCTATTTAGTTGTATGTGTAGAGAACAGATGCTTTTAATAAATAATATTATTATTTTTTCAAACCTTATATTCAAAAAATCCGCAAAAAAAATTAAATAAAAAAATAATAATAATAGTTTGGATAAATTGAAATCTACAGTTATAAAATATACAGTATTGCATTTTTTCAAATATCGATTTAAACCATCCAGTTCTAAATGTTTTGCGTATAGTTAATAAAAAACTGATTTTGGTTGGTTAAACAGTTTTTGTATTAATATGTTTTTTTATATATTGGTATATAGATCTGACAGTTGGAGACATAAATACAAGTTGAACATACCAGGATTTATAAAAATTTCCAGGATTTACTCCATATAAATTGCATTAGAAGTGGAATTAATATTGATAGTATCGTATTAGGTCATTGAAAACGTCCTGTTACAAAGTTTTAATACCGGTCTTTAAACCTTTAACCTTTACTAATAATGTAAACAAAATTAATCATCCCATTCGTGTATATAAAAACATGATATCAAAGGGGACACTTTGGAATTAATTCAATTGAATTTCGACACTTTTACTGGGCAATTTATAATTAAAAAAAAAAGAAAAAAGAGAGCTGTAAACATACATTTTAGACATATTATGGTAGAATATATCTTTTATAAAAATATGCGAGATATTAATTGAGGCGATTCACCATTAGAAATTACAGTGAAACGGTGGTTTGCAAAAAAATTATTGGATGTTGTTAAATCTTCATAACGGATCCTTAGATTATACAGAAGCGTGATATAAAATTTGATCTTACTAGCTTTCATTTTACAATTACCCGATATAGATAGATTGTTGTAGGGGATTATCGCACTGCGACCTGAAAGATTTATTATGCCCTCCCGGAGCCTTCTCAGTGCAGTGGTGGCCTCCAAGCAGTGTTCTCTAGCTGCGCACAACACTTCTCATCACCAGACAGTGAGTCGTAGAGGCTCCTACGAAGAGAAAATCTCAGCAGCATGCTGGGTTCGAACCAGGGACCTCCGGTTGCTAGTCCAGAGCTAATCCCTTCTTTCTCCCTTGGCTTTCGCCAATCAACTAGGGACGGAGACCCTAGTTTGTGTACTGTGTTTGTCCTTATCTGTAAAGTGTAGAGTGTATGTAGTTTAAGTGTATTGTATACTGTTCTTACGAAGTGCATGGAGTACTGAGATGTGGTAACCCGTGGGGACGCTACTCACCACAAGTAATTGCATGCAAAAGATACCCCTTGCCCGGGCATTACCCGATATAAAGCGTCCATAAAAACATATAAACACACATCATTTTTTATTTTTTACTTTTTATTTGTGTTCTGCTTATAGGGGCTTGGAAGCATGGATTTCCCGCTTTCTCTTAAAGCAGAAGAAAATTTAAAAAATCTACTTAAGGAAATGCAATCAGTTTGTGGGTAATGTTAGTTTCAAATATCTGAGATTTGTCTGCCCTAGCATGCTTCTTTTGTATTCTTTCTGACCAGTTTCAGATTTCCATCTTTTATCAGTGTCTAGATTGTTAAGTTTATCAAGTACTAACTTCTTTTTTTGAGGGAGGGTTATTCTTACAATATCATAATCACCTCGAAACAGCCATTCAATTACTAAAAATTTCAATAGTAATTACAATAGTGTTCCAAATGTATAGTATCTTAAAATTTAAATCATAAAAAGGAAATTGCTGCCCATTCATCCGGTTGAATTAAAATAACCCGATAGAAACTTGTATCTAGTTTCTGCTAAGTTTAACAAAGAATGTTGGACAATTAGTGATTTTGGGACGCGTAGTGGAGATCGTCTAAAATATACGATCTAACTTGGTTTCAAACAATCCTGGGTTGCAACAATTGTAAGACCAAAAACAAGATAAAATGTAAATGGATTTTGTTATTTCCAACATTCAAGTAACCTAGTGACTCCTATTTACAGCATATAGTATACCGTGTTTAAAATAGTTTCATTGTCTTTTATGTTCAAACCAGTAATAGCAAATTAGGGTACAAACTGTGAGAAAGGTCGAGCTGGAAGTGTGTGTAATCAGCAAAACTTTTATCAATAATGATCTCGCTTCCTACAAACATAGTATAAGAGAAAACCGATTATAAAGCTAAGGTTTCTAACAGCCTAAATTAAGAACCCAATAATAGTATCAACATTTTAATTAGTATGAGATTTTTCAAGCTCTATGGAAAAATATTAGGACCAGTAGAATAGAATTTTCGCATTCTTTTACATTATTCAGATTTGACACCAAGAATCTGAGAAAGAATAGAACTCTCTAATGCTGTACCCTAATAGTTTCAATATCGTAATTATGAATATCGGCTAAATCTGAACGTTGGATAAGGCACTTATACACATTGCACTTAGCGACCACAGAAATAGCCGATCTACTTAACTTCCGAATTTATGACCAAATTCATGTTGTAATGGAAAAAACTTTGATGAGGAAATTAACCATAACAAATATAAGCATAGGTGACTTCTAGAAGTTGATACTCTCAACAACGATTCTTATTGTCCAACGATTTTCGAAAACCCCTGTCTCACGTCCTACTTCACTGATCAGACCGAATAGGCAACAATTTCAAGTAACCAAAAACCTGTAAAAAAAAAAAGCCCGGCATTTTAAAGAACTTTATCATTATATAACTGTGTGCCTATGGCGTGGGCCCCCCCCAATTTATCCCCCTAATTAACCTCCCCCGGTAGTCTACCGGTTTGTCTACAGTAACCTAAAATATCTTTAAGCTCCAAACCTCCCAGGCAGCCCCTGCGATAGTGATGCCCTCCAAAATACGCGAAACCCAGTACAGCGAAACGGGGACACTGACATAAATAGTGATACACCGTTTCTCTAACTCCATCATCACAGTTCTGACATATGGGATTAGACGTCCTCCCTATATTATACAAATGACTAGACGCCCATGTGTGTCCAGTCACTATACCCACCAAGGTCCTCAGTCCTATCCTACTAAGGGACAGGAGGTAGTCTGAAATCCCCTGCTTAGTCCCTTTGATAAATCTTTTAGCCAGGAGGCACAACCCTGCGTGTCCTCCCAGCATTTCTCCAAAACTTTCGTCTCCCAAAGTCTAATCTAACTATCACAGAACCTCTTAGTGACGGTAAGGGCTGGATCGGGAGCACAAAATGGTAAGGAGGATCCCTCCCTAGCCAGCCGATCCGCCCTCTCATTGCCCTCTATTCCCGCATGTCCGAATAAGAGTAACCAGTAGAGCTGCATTTAGCCCCTCCGAGCTAAGGTATTAAGCCTTCTCCCACCAATTTGGAACTCCAACACGGCTTGCTCAAAGCCCTCAATGCGGCCTGACTATCAGAGAATATCCGCAACTCATTAAACTCTCCCTGCCACTTCCCCGCAAGGCAGCAGCATTCAATAATCCCAATGACCTCAGACTAAAAGGCAGTGGCCCTACTTCCCAAGGCCACAGATCTCTCCCCCAGTCAAACTGCTGCAACCATGCTCCCGCTCCTGACAGAGCAGTTACCTTTTGTCTAGGGCCGTCCGAATAGCAGCGAAGGGACTTGAGTCTGTCTTGACTCAATACTTGAAGAACAACAAAAACCCAGAATCAAGAGTTAAAAAACAGTATCAAGAAGGAAACCCGTCTGTCTGCAAACAAGCATTAAAAATTATCATCCAAGAGTTATATGAAGCCACAGATTCCAGGTGGCTAATGAAGTGGCTGCATTCAGCTTTCTACCAAAAGCACTTTTGCCAATCAGAGAGTTCTCATCAAGCTAGCTAAAGAATCAATCGTGAAAATTGTATAAAAAAAAAAAAAAAAAAAAAAAAAAAAAAAAAAAAAAAAAACTTAAAATACCTATTCCAATAAAGTCACACTTTCGTTTAACCAAATTCTTTCAAGGAATTCTAGCAACACAGCTGGTGTACTTTAATATTATATAGGTGGTAGAACCGTACATGAAGTGGAACTTTAAGCAGTGCTTCCACAGATCTCTCTAAAAATAAATTTGCTTGGAAAAATGCTACAAATAAAAGTGATAGGCATTTATGTATGTAGATATTGTACGAAGTTTTAAAGCAACACGCTTTAAAGAGTAAAACCAAAAAAAAACTAAAAAGAAAAAAAAAATCTGTTCAGTAAGTCACAGTTCCGTTACCTAAACGGAATTTCAAGTTTAAACTTTCAGTTTATAGATATTTTCAGAGCCATTTTCGTGAAAAAAAAAAAAAACTCCGTCTAGTAAAGTGGTACTTCCGGTATTGTTGAGAAATTTTGGCAATATAACATCCTGTCGAAGCCCATGGTGAAATCCAAATGGATTTTCAAATTTGAACTTTCTATGATTTTTCCCACATTCATATGCTAAAAAAAACATTATTTTTCGTACTCAGAGGACTTCAAAAAAATATATTTCCGGGAAAACTCCATTTAGAAAATTTAACGCGATAAATTAAAAAAAAAAAAAAAAAAAAATCACTCTTATCAATGTCTAAGCGAAAGTATATAAAAACGAAGTTAAAACCAAAGTAATCATAATTTTCAGTGTGAATATGGTCGCTGCAGATTACGTTTTACTGTTTTTTTTTTTTTTAAAAAAGGAACCAAATAAAAGTATAATTTAAAACATTTAAAAAATAATTTTAAGTAGTAAATGTAAAACAGTAAAAAATTTCTTTTTTTAGACGAACCAGGATTGTGGTAAACAGTGCCCCTCCACCCCCATAAAAGAGATATAAGATAATGGCCTATTTAGAATTCTGCTAAAGCCATACTTTGGGATTTCCTTAAAGCTACTCTTTTTTTTTTTTAGAACTTCTTTCATGAATATATGCATTTATTTTTCTTATTTAGAAGCAATGAAAAAATTACTATTCAGTTAATAAATCATCCTTATCATTTTAAGACAAAAGATATCAAAAAAATATTTTTAAAAAAATTCACTTTTTTTCCTATTTAATCGTAAAAATAAAAAGTGCGGTTTGAAACATTCGACAGATCTCATCTTACTGGAATTTATATAGTTATTAGTTGGTTTTCTCTGGGAAAAAATATTTTCCAATAAAAGTGATGGTCTGTGAATGAGTTCCTAGTCTATAAACGAAACCCTTTCCTGTCTTCATGGGGGATAGAAAATCGGTGAAAATTAAAGAAAAAAAAAACTATCGGAATACTATATAGATGATAAGAATCATAAACTAAAATAGCACTTCACATGAAAAAAGATCTGGAGTGAAACACTCACACAACTTTCTCTAACTCCAGTTTTCAAAATTGTAATTTTGGACAAATTTTATAGTTAGTATACCGGATTTGATGAAATTTGTTGGAGTTCGTGGAAAACTGAAAAAAAAAAAAAAAATGATCAGTAAAAACGCACTTCCGGTTTATTTATTTTCTTGAAACTCGGAATTTTGGCCATCTATTTATTTTATTTCTAATTAATTTTGTGTGGATGGTAGAATTGTTAGGTTCTGAGCTATGCAGTTCACATATCTATATATATATATATATATATATACAAGCACACACACACACACACACACACACACACACACACACACAGGGCCACAAGAGAGAGAGAGAGAGATATCACAATTTCTACGAAGCACTTTTTTCAGATTCAAGGATCTAAAAAGTATATTTCCGGTAAAATATTCGATATGGAAAATTTAAATATATAATACCAATATAAAAGCGAATATAATACGTACATTAGTAACTATTATTATTATTATTATTATTTGTTTGTGGGGAGGGAAACCCCAAGAGAAAGCCAATCTGGGCCCATATAGCTACCCCAAGAGAAACAACAACAAACCGAGCTCTAGAACAAATATCCAGACCCGGGTCTAATCCATCTAAGATTCATCGCAGTCCGTACAAATCGGACAGTAACCTTAAGGGGAAATAGCCTAAGCTCTTTCACATATACATCCTATTCCGACCAAAGGTCCTGAACCTAATTTCCTTACAAACCAGGCAATCCAGTCATAAGATTCTTTCTCTGTCTCACCGGCATGAGCCCCACCATTATGTAGAGATGTCTCCTTAAACCACAATGTCCAGAAGAGAACCAAGCCTGAGAGCGCTCCGGGAAAAACACAGCAACGTCTCACTAATGGCCTTAACCGGACCCCCGATGAGCATTTAAGACTGCCGAAAACCAATAGAGCTCATCCATAAGGATGAATGCTGTGGTGAAGCTGTCCATGTCTGGAAGCCTGACAGACATGTGCCAGAGGTCATGCCAACAGCAGGCTTGGGACCAATGAAAGGAAGAGTGGCGCCTAATTTGGCAAACCTATCCACTTCCTCATTCCCAAAAATCCCCATGTGACCTGGCACCCAGACTAGAAGCATATCCTTCAGAAAAGAAAGCTCTTCCAATCTTTTAGAACATTCTAACGCTAACCTGGAAGTGAAGACACATAAACTCAGCGCGTTCAGCGCACATTTGTAACTAAAAGTTAAAAAAAAACAAAAATAAATAAATAAATAAAAACGGATGAAATATCTAATAACCAAATAATGTTGAATTTTCAAATTATTTATCTGTAAAAAAAATAAACAGAGCATTAAAATAAAGTGTTATTAAATGTAAAAAAAAAAAAAAAAAAAAAATTTAAATTACGAAAATAGAAAAAAAATGCTGTGTAAATAACTAAGCGGAAGTTATCTGTAGAGATGTATAAATAATGATGAAAAATAGGAAAATAAAACAAACACAGAAAAACAAACAATTCGCTTTCTATTGTTTACATTCAAATGTAAAGTGAGGAGTATTTTTGCTTTCTTTTTTTTTTATGCAAATACTATCTTATTGTTTAATACAAATGAAACGGTATTTATTAATTTAGTTATCATTTCCATTTGAACAGTGAATCTCTATTAGTTGGTAATAAAAGTGGGTTATATCTATTTTTTTTTTAAATTTTTTCTCTAGTTGACCTAAATGTTTAGTAACAACAAAAATTTTGAAGTCAGAGAGAGAGAGATATGAAAAAAAGAAGAGGCTAAACTATATAAAGCAATAACTCGTCTAAAGAGAACGAAAATATAAATTTATATATAAAGTTAGATAACGGCTGTAGCAAGCAAAAAATGTACAAACGACTGGTGAGAATACAAACACAAACATACTTCACTGCATATAATAAATTCTCAACTATACAGTTTGGGAGGGGGGGGCCTGCAATAATAATACCCAAATGCAGACAAAAAAAAAAACCGGCTTGTAATATTCTCGAAAATAAACTTTCAAGTAATATCCAAAAGAGGTTGAAAAGTAAGAAGGAAATGAAAGGTTAATCTCTTCTGGGAAAATGCAGTGTGTGTGTGTGTGTGTGTGTGTGTGTGTGTGTGTGTGTGTGTGTGTGTGTGTGTGTGTGTATATATATGTCAGTATAATCGGACAAAGGTTAATAGTAATATATCTTATGAACTAGTTCTTAGGCAAAACGACTCCGCTTTTGGATTTGTTTTTTTTTTTTTTAATCTTTAATCAAGCTATAATCAGCGCGATAGCGCTATAAGTAACAATTATTACAATGAACATAAATACAAAATGAGTGGAGAACTATCCAATGGTAACACTCCAAACCTACACAAAATCAACAATTGACTTTCTTCACTTGAGAGGAGATCACGAGGCTCCATTGTCTTTTAAGACGTCTAAGAGGGTTATTAAGAAGTGTTCGGGAAGACAGGTGTTGAAATAAACAGAACAATTTTTTTTTTTTCTCCTCTGGCATTGACGTGTTATCCATTCAGCCATATATGCTTATGCGTTATAGAACTGACTACATACTTATTGCCTCATTCATTCACGGATCTAACCTATTCCATTCAAGCAAATAAATATAAACACGCCAATAAATACATTCGCACAATTAGAGCTCTAAAACCTAACGCAACTCATTCATACTAACAACTAGACCAACATTCATACGGTGGGGTGGAGTACTTGATATTCCTCGCACCCCTATATACTTAACCTAATATGTTAGACCTAAAATATATTTACACTATATACAGAAAATATATACATTCTATGTACAAATGGAATGTTGTACTCGATATTCCAACCAATCCCGTAATATTTAACAGGTTTGATCTCAGTCTATTAATCCTCATAATTGTATATTTGTTCAGACCCAGCCCTTTGAACCATGGGTGTCTGGGTAATTTCGTAATCATCATTTTGTAAAATTTTCCATTTAAATTAGTTTCATATTCTAACTGCCAGATATTGAGCATTCTACTAGTAATGTGGTTTTTAAATTCGGCTTGTGTAAGTCTGTAGGTTAATATGGAATTTCCTGTAACGGGTTTGGGCGACTTGAGCAATGAACGGTATATTAAGGTAAGTGGGTATGGTTCGGTTGGAGAGGTAAAAAGAAGCGTTTACAATGTTACGGAGGATTCTGGATTGTAGGGATTGGAGTCTTTGGAGATTTGGGCGTTTGGTTGAACCTCATAGTTCTATCCCATACGCCCAGATAGGCTTTAAAATAGATGTATAAAATTAGTCTTTTGTTGTCTAGGAAGAGTTTAGATCTGTTGTCCGGTAGTCTTTTATACTGTCGAAAGCGTCTGTTTAGTTCTACTCTTTAAGATATGTATGAGGATTCCAGTTAGGTCTCCGGTCTAAATAAAGCCCAAAATAGCGAGCAACGTTGACCACTGGTAAGGGAATTAAGTTGTAGTAGACTGGGGAAAGAGTAATGCTGCGTAGAGTGAAGATAATGTTGTGGGACTTATTTTCATTAAGTTTAATGACCCATAATGGCTTTTGGATTTATTGGTTTCGAATCAGAATCGGAAGTGATTCCAAAAAAATAAATAAATAAATAAATAAATCGTTCAACGTTTCCTTCACGAATTCTCAACTTTTGCTGCTAAGTATGTACATAATTTTTTTCTTTGTATTAACAATTTTGAATAAACTTATTAAAACCTGTATAAAATAAAATACACGCAAAGAAACCGATCTGGTGTTATAAATGTAAAAGTGTTTACAGCTAGCATGAACTTTGGAGAATAAGTTTACGAAAGCGGTGTCACTTCCAAATCGTTTCTATTGGCTGGATTGAGTGATTTTATTTTTATTTATTCGTCCACTTGAAACTTGGCAAATAAAGAACGTTTAGATTGGTATCATATTCGGGTTCAGCAATTCGTTCCAAATTTACTGCTGCCATATTGAATCAGCTAGTAAGGTATATATCTAGATGAACGCTCTTAAAAAGTTATGATTGTATTGGTGATAATTTTTTTGTTAAATTATAATTTATGCTTTTAGGCTATGGAAATTTTTTTTTGACAATATTACTGTAAATTAATGTAATATGATCCGAAGAGAGGGATCCATAGCAGAGAGAGAAACATAAAAACTGACAAGGTCATTCGCTAGAGTGGGAGAATCTGTTTAAATACAGCTACAGGAGAGTATTCCGAGAGTCTTGCAAGAGTTCATGCAGCAGTCACAACGCGTCAACAACATTTCTCTTTACTCACTCTAAATTTCTCATTATCATTTTATATATTACGTGTAGTAAAGTCCAGGCACTTTGTGTAACTTTCCTTATTATAAGTGTTCAGCATTAATAATAATAATAATAATAATAATAATATAACAGTCTTTATTCAGATAATTTTTACATATTATTTTGCAACAAATATTACTTATCGACATACTCATGGTCAGTGACCGTCTGAGGGGTTGTCAAATTAATGTATTTATCTTTAGTGCAAATATCCAAATATTATTTGATATAACAAAAAAAGGAATTAATTTTTATTTATTGAATTATTTTTCTTTTTAAACACAATAACAACTACGGGTAACTTATACATTAGTAGTTAAACTGTTGGACACAGAAGTACCTAAATTTCCATGCGTTCATACAAAAATTTATTAAATTTGGCCAGTCTTTGCCATTCAGATGCGAGACAAACTCGTCAAAACTCAATTCAACATTTTTCAAATATTGGACACGGAACTCAGCCAAGATGGGGCAAATAGCTACGAAGTGATAAACATCCTCCACCTCCTTTCTGTTACATAACGAACATAGTGCGACCGCTTGATTGAAGGCATATTTATTTAAATATAGCAGCTCCCCTCGCACTTTAAACAGCCAACTGATTCTGTTGGCCGGCATATTACTATATACAAATTTATTACCTGGCGTTAACTGCTTATACAAGGTATATCTGCTACTGTTAGATGCCTTCAATCTAAACTCCGCAACCTTATTTCTCTGTATCAGATTTATTATTTCAGAGGTGGATACGTCACCACTCAACACTTCACCCAATTCAACATTATATTCTGTGCATATGGCCTGCCACTCTTTATACCAAAATACTTTTTTATTTATTATTTCACGAGTTATTATAGAGGATATCTGGAAGACGGTAAATTCAAACACTTTTTCACGTAGTTTAAATGCAGTTTAAACGTATACAGGAATATTAGATTTAAACCAGTTTCCAAATAAATATTAAAATCTGGTGTGTGTTTAGGCAGCCTGAAACACTTCTTCACAAAATATTTTAAAACAGTTTCAACACTGTCATATACCCGGAACCCTCACACTTGCGCGCCGTAACACACTATTGCCCGCGAGACAGCTTCAAAAACCTTGAATTTAGAGGTAAACGGTATTTCTTTATTTGTTAATAACGTATTAAAGGCATTCAGCGCAAATTTCGCGCTTTCTACTTTCTCTTTAAAGTGCTGACCCATTGAGAGTTTCGATGTCAGAGTGACGCCCAGGTATTTATAGGTATTGAGAACCACAATTTCCTCTCCATTATAATACCATTTCTCATTTCTGGCTGGATGTCCCCCATTTCTAAACACTATAATTTTGGACTTCCGCAAATTAATCACCAAATTCCACATACCACAGTACTCGGCTAGGGAGTTTATCATTCTCTGAAGTGAGACCCTATCCGATGCCAACAGCACTAGGTCATCCGCAAATGCCAAAACCTTAATCACAGTGCCCTGTATTAAGTCATAGATAGGTTAGTCACACCACCCTCCAGATAGTCATAGACATCGTTAATGAATAGGGGAAACAGTAAAGGGCTCAACAAACATCCCTGCTTTACACCCATTGATGTTTCAAAAGACTCCGACAGGCCACCCTGACACCAAACTTGGGCTGAGCTACCCTCATGCATGTTTTTTAGGACTCTTATCATCCTCGCCGACAAACCAAAATTAAACAGCTTGAAATACAGGGCATAGCGGTCAATCTGGTCAAAAGCAGCGGCCAAATCTACAAAAAAGGCAAAAACCTTCTGTTTCTTAGTGCTTAACTTGATCTTAATAATACTCATCAAGCTGTAGATATTGTCAACTGTCAATATCTTTGCGAAAGCCCGCCTGAAATTCTCCCAAAAGGTCTCTCTCATTTACCCACGAGGTAATCCTGTCTAATAGCAGGCCAGTGAACAACTTCCCTACGGTGTTAGAAAAGGATATACCCCTATAGTTCGATACATCATTAATGGACCCCTTCTTATGAATTGGAAATAAGATAGCGTTTTTGAAACCACTGGGTGCCTCCCCTGTACTATATATTTCATTAAAGCATTTAAGCAGTTTTTGTAAAAAGCTCTCCGGGCTATTTTTAAAAAATTCGTATGCTATCCTATCTGTCCCTGGAGCCTTATTATTTTTCGCTCTATCCAACACCCACAACAAATCCCTCATTTCAAAAGGGGCATCCAATAAGTCATCCACCACATAAGGTTCAGCGTAGGCGATTCGCGTGGCGTTTAGGGGGGAGTTTAACAAATTTTTAAAATTCATTGTATACCCATTCTATAGTATATATTTTTATCGAAATTATATTTTTTATATTTAAAATGTCGCACCATATTCCAGAAATCCTGCGCATCTTTTACATTATTAAATTCATTTATTATATTTTCTGCATAATTTTTCTTTTTACTATTGCACAAAGTCTTATATTTATTTCTAATTTTTAAATAATAGGATTTAATTGTAGGCGAATTTGTCCTTCTAAATATATTTAATAAACCATACATAACTTTACGGACTTTCTGACATTCACCATCAAACCAGCACTGTTTATAAACAGAAGCCGTATCTTTATAAAACATATATTTATAAGCCACAGTAGTTATTAAATCTGTTGACTGTTTTACACATACTATTGCATCTTTTGTATTTACAGTAGGCTCACAGACTAAGCTTCCAATTTCTTTAACATATTCGTCTCAACAATTGGGTTTCCATTTTAATTTAGGGAGAACCGGTAACACATTATCATTCATAACTCCATTAATTACATATTTCAACGCAATGGGGAGATGATCTGAGAAATGTTGTTTACAAAGACAAATGATCAATAAAACTTATATACAAATGTTTGTGTGTGTGTGTGTGTCAGTGTATTTTCAATAAAAGTTATAGATCTACGTATGAGTGTATAAAATAATCAAACTGTATATTGAAAATATGAGGCGATATCGCAGCAATATTATACCGTTACAAATACAACGTGAATGAATAAAAATCAATTATTTACACTTGTTTCAAAGTTAATTGATCAGTAAAACTCCAAACGAAAAGGTGGGTACGTCGAATTAATTTTACAATGTATGTATTATGAAAGTTTAATCAAATCGAGAAAATATTCAACGTTGCCGCCCCCCAGACAAGGGACCCAATATTAATTCCCAATTTCCCTTCATAAAAATCCAACAATATTCTCCAAATTATGCTCCTTACTCGCCCCCCACCACACCCCACCATTATCCTGTTACTGCCTCTCTACTTCCCTTCACTGCCGCCAAATATTTGCAATGAAAATCGTTTTTTGCATTCCATTTTCACATAGTGCGTTGTGCCCTACATTATTTACATAGTTTGCAATTATTGCATTCCGGAAGAAGAGAGTCTGGTTCTGGTGCTCCCTCTTTCTATCTCTCTCTCTCTCTCTCTCTCTCCCTACTCCATTTGCCTATTTTGCTTATTTTTGCGGAGAGTGCCATCATTAAACAAATTCCCCGGGAATTTCATTTCTAGTTTTCCATTTTCTCTGCTTTCCATTCTCATATATTCTTCTAAAAAACACACACACGCATCCTGTCGGTCACATTCTGCATTAAGCCAAGGCTAACCCTGCCAAGGCTAAATATTCCATACGATAAGTACACATTCTTACAATCCCCAATTACAATTATTTCTGTGAAATAAGAAAATCTAAGAAGTTAAAACCATTAATTTATTATTATTTTTCTTTTTTATTTTACCTTACCACCGTAAGTTGCATTTATCAAACTTTCAACATTGAATTTTTACCGGAAATACATGTTTTGAGCTCTTAAGTGCATGAAAAAAAATTTTCAGAAAATTGTGTGACCCCACTGAAACGGACACTAAAATTTCGTACAAAATCCTTCAACTAGAATCCAATTTTCTCGTATTATCTGCTCCAAAGATTTTCAGTAAATGTGTCTTAACAAACTTGGTCAATTAATAAACGTCTATTAATTTTATTTAATACATTTTTCCAAGAAAATATTTTTTTTTGGGGGGGGAGGCTGCAAACTCTCTAAAGAGAAAATTCTGTGCATTGTATTGGTCTTTATAAAATATTAGAAAACATCAAATGCATTGTTAGAAATCAAAAATCAATTAAAGAAAATCGATTAACCGGAAGTGCGACTTTATACAACATATTTCTGAATGTTTGGAATTTACAAGAAAATAGGGGTACCTTTTTTTATTTTATTTATTTATTTATTTTTTACTTTCTCTTACTGCCCGAAAAAATGGTTTTTAGAAAATGACCTCTGTGTGTGTGTGTGCGTGTGTGTTTTGTGTATGTGAACCAGAGATTCTGATAGGAAGTTTTTGCCAATATTCCTCAACCGGAATTACAAATTTATTGAATGGATTTTCATTTTTCTTACAATTTTTTCGAAAATAGCAAGAACGTTGTAGTAGCACAAACACATATTATAAATAATTCCATATTTGAAGAGAATTTGTTTATTAGTTTTGTTGAAAACTGGACTAAAAGCAATCCAGTGAATGCGTCATATCTGGTGAGTGATGTCACAAATCTTGCCAACAACCAAACTATCGATTACAACTGCAAGGGGGGCTTCTTTCCAGTTAGGAATTACTATAAATTCTGAACAGGCATTATGGAAAATTCCACTTGATTAAGTATGTTTGTTCGTAAGTTTATTTTGAAGAAAACTTTTCGAACATAAGCATAATTGTGCATAACTCTTCCAGCATAACTTATGCTGTGGAATTTATCGTTAATGAATGACTAAAGTGGGAAAACCTTTCTTGTGTGGTATGCACTATACACACATAGATTTGCTTGTGAAATTTCTGCCAGCCGAGCAGGCTGGACAGGGAGTGGCAGGCATGTTGATGTATGAGATAAGTGGTGCAAAGTGTCGTCATAGTTTGGAGACCCTTAATAAGCTGTTCCAGGGCAATACAGTCCTTCCCTAACTTTATAACTAAAACTGCAGTTAGTCTTCGCACAAAAGACAGGACAAAAGACAACTGTTACTCTGCAACCCTGGAGGGTGGGAGAGACATGTATCCGACCCCTCCGTCCAAACATCTGTTCCACAACGTTTCTACAATTGCTTAGGAACATTAAAAACATAGCATATTGTCCCACAAAACACCACATCCCCACTCCAGTGACTGTATTTTGACAG
This sequence comes from Triatoma infestans, assembly GCA_011037195.1. NCBI lineage: Eukaryota > Metazoa > Arthropoda > Insecta > Hemiptera > Reduviidae > Triatoma > Triatoma infestans. The sequence continues at coordinate 167,389 of JAAEAF010000379.1, forward strand.
TGCACTCTGTCATCCTACATCATCTGTTTGCATCAACAACAATATTTATGGTTTCCATAATTTTGTTTGCAAACGAAATTTAATTTAATCCTTTTTTTGATAACAAATTAAAGTTCAGCATTTAAAATGTTATATTCAAATCAAAAAATTTACAATCTTGTTTTAAGTGTTAATTTCACTTACAAATGCAAGCGGAACTATTTCGATCGTGTCAAAATTTTGATATCGCGTTTTCCCCAGAAATACATGGTTTGAGAAATACATATTGTGAACGGTATAGCTCAAAAGCAATAAATCGCAGAAAGTTCATATTTGACCTTTCAATTGTGTATCAACATGGGATACGACAACGAGTTATCTGTCCAAATCCCTCAACCGGAAGTACCACTTTAGTGAACGATTTTTCACAATTTTTTTTTCGATTTGCTCGAACTCAAACGATTTTCTTTAAATATGGTGTATGAATTACATAAATAAAGAGCTACAACATTTATTTGAAATATTTCTCTGGGAAAATTCATTTAATATGGCTCTTGGGGTTATGTTTTTTCTATAAAGTGTCATTTTAGTTTATTATACAATTCCATCAGTTATATAGCATTAACTAGAATTGAATATATTGCCAAAATTTCGAGTTTGAAGTAAATCGGTTGACCGGAAGTCCGTCTTTTTCATTTTTCCGCAATTTTCTCCATAAAAAAACCGATAGATTTTATTAAATTATTGTAATACTAATTATGTAGTATAATTACTATAACTTTTGATTGAAACTTTTTCCGAAAAGTTCATTTAAAGAAGTTTTACGGAGAGGAATGTAATGTATTTAGGGAGAGGAATGTAATGTATTTAGGGAGAGGAATGTAATGTATTTCTCCCAAAAAAGTCATTTCATTAAATTTAGATTCTGCCATTGATGTGGGATCAAAGACAAGTCCCGCACAGTGAAAATTACAAATTTGAAGAAAATTTGCCAGTTTTAAGAGAGGATTTCCTGCATCCTGAACTGCTGTGGAAGCTCAAGGCATCTTTTCGCCTCTTTTTTTCTATTAAATCCTCGAAATCTCTTGACTTAAACGTATTTTAGAATCATTCAAGATTCTAATATTTCCTCTTACTCCTTGTAAAAGCAGGAAGCTCTGCAGGGAAGTATGCTTAGCCCCATCCTTACAACTCTCTGCGGTGTAGAAAGTAACTCTCTACTCCATGACAGACATTACAGTCATCATATCAGTTTAACGTATCTTCCCTTTATTGCTTTCCGAAATCTTCAACCCATATAACTTTTCTCGGACCACAGGGTTTGGCAAATAAAGAACAAAACTAAACGTACACAAATTCCAACATATAACTAAACTCTTCGACATGGTATCCTACCGTATACATTAACTGCAATATTCACTCCACAATTACCATAAACTGTTTATAAACAAAAAGTATGTCTGTCTCTCTTTCTTCTCTAAGAACGTCATTTCTTAACAATGAATAACTACCCCATTTTAAGGGAGTGTGTCCGATAAGTTGTTCCCCCCCCCCTTTAAACCCTTGTGCCTTTTTTTTCTTCATCATTTAAAATTCAACTGATTAGGAGGAGGAACTGGAAGATATTTGATGTCTCTGATGTTTTGGAAAATGAAGTATTTTGAAGGAATTACTGGCAATGAAAAACGCGATAAAGCCATGAAAATGCGGAGAGTACAATTTAGAGCGCCCCTGGGGTGGCAACGTGTAACTAAAAGAACACTTCATTAAATATTTGAATTTAATCTCGAGTTAAGGACTTGAAGTTTCTTGTTGGTTTTATATTTGTTCCAGATGACTGAATGTTGTACTAGATAGGTTTCTTCCCTTATGCCATACCATGGAGTTATGTATTACCAGATCTGATAACATATGCTACATTTCTTTGGCCAGAAAAGATAGTAGCAGTACCTTAATTTTCACATTGTAACAGTCGATCCCCTTTCTTGCACCCGTTTCCTTCATCCGCTAATAATTTGGGCGTAAAACAAAAAGGCTTGCACGAATTTAAAAAAGAATTAAAGCTTAGAACGATTAAACGAATTTCCTCCACGCTGCACAATATTTAACCGATATTTCTTTTATCCAGCAATACTATTATTTAGAATTCCTTAATTCTTACAAAAATAAGAAATAAATAATTATATCACTTAGTCTTCTCAAGGCCATTTTAGGCGGTTCTTCCGGGACGCCAATATATGGAATACACAATACGTTTATCTCCACTTGTGACACTTGAACTTTTTGCTAATAAAGTCCATCCTGCAAACGGCGCTCCGTCACTGTGATTCCGCATATTTTTTTTTCTGGCAAAGTACCATAGCAAGAGAAAATATTGCGAATGTCTTAAAAATACTGAAATTTTTCAAAATTGAATTTTTACGGGATAGTTTTGATAGTTTAGAACCACTACTCCACCCACCACGAGTACGAAAATCATTTTTTTGCGGTTATTCTGTAATTATTATTTATTTTTTGTACAAAAATATCTCGAGTACAAAGAATCGCAGGAAGTTCAAAATTCTGTTCGAGATACACGGCACGAAATTTTTCCGTCGAAATCCGTCATTCCGAGTTTTTTTTTCAATTGAATGCTAAAAACAACCGCATTGTAATAGGAATCGTTTGATGTGGATTCTGGAGTAGGCATATGTCTTGGAGAGGGCGGAAGTTAGTTTAGATATTTTTGGAAGTTAGTGCTCGAATTACTAACACGGAAATTATAAAAATAGACTGTATTTGAACAATAATTTAAACGTAAAAAATGGTAACTATTAACAAGAATACTTAGAATTAAATAGAAGATAAATAACTAATAAATTAGAATGATTAAGATAACGACTAAAGTGCACAAACTACGAGACTGATAGGTTGAAATATAACTGTGAATTGCCGCTCATTATAGCATTTGTGTCTTAGATGATTAATACTGTCCGTCCCCCCCCCCCCCCCCCCCCCACCCCCCCCCCCCCCCGGGGGTATATCATAGACTTATATATACTGTTTGTTCACATACTCAAAACCAATGATATCTGTCTTAGTGTGGCGGCCTTGCGACCTTTCGTAGTTTTCTGCAACTTATTTAGTGGCCTAGTTATCGCGGTGTCCGCCTTTTTGTGTGAGAATTGATGAAAGGCTTTTGTGTTTTGTTTGGTTGACCGCGGCTGTCGGCGGCCAACAGTGTTACTGTTTTCACCCTTTGTTGATTATTGTGTTGGGTTGTGGACTGTTGACGCCTTTGAAAATTATTATATCTGTTGGACTGTGGCGCAAATTTGCCGAAGTTTGTACGTGGTTTTGTTTTTGGGGCCGTGCAATGCCTGTCGAAATGAGGCCCTGAACAATGTCGACACGGACGGTTTTTGACGACGTTAAATACTGCGGTTTTGTTTTTATGCGTGCATTCAGAATGGAAATGCATATTCCCGCAGTACTTACATGGCGATGGCGGTAGATTATTTTGTTTAGCCACCGGTTAGGTTATATTGGGCTTAGGCGTTATCGCAAAAACTGACGGAGCAGAGTCTGCCGCCTTGATTTCCCTCAGTGCTGTAGTGTATTCTAGAGCACTGTCTAGCGTTTCGGGAAGTTTGGTGCGCACTTCATTTCTGAGGTTTTGGGGTAGTAACCTTATGAAGGTGTCGGTGGTGATTTTATTAAGGACTGTTTGTAAAGTTAATTTCGGATTAGCTTCTGCCTTATCCGAAATTAATGCATGCAGGTGGCGGAGTTTGTCGGCGATTTTCTCGACCGAATCGTCTGGGGATGCCTGCATGTTTGTAATTTGTCGTAATAGAATAAGAGGCGTTTGCTCCTGGTGATATCTATTGAGCAGCAGTTTCGAAATTGTTTTGAAATCAACAACCTTACCTTCTCGTAAAAGTAGTGATTTCTGAGTATTATAAAAGGTTTTGGCGGTCCCCGAAATTTTGAATTCTACGACTTCTAAAGTGGTCTCGTCGTCCCACCTTGACAATCTAGCGCATCGTTGGACTTGTTCCAGGAATAATTCAATATTTGTGTTATTTTCCCCATCGAAACACGGAATTTGGTTCAGGAGGTTTAGGCTTGCTATTATGGATGTTTTATCATGGGCCGGGGGAGCAGGTGCAGACCTTTCTCTTTCACCCAAGAGGTGTTGCACAGCCTCTTCTAAGGACATCTGTACACCATTTAAATTATAAGTGGTCATGTTAGATATTGATTGAGGGTCAGAAATTTTAATAGTGTTAGCACGAATTTTCTTTGATCTAGTTTTCATAAATTATTCAAAAAAATTTTAGTTCAATATGATTGAACTTATGTAACACAATAGAAAAAGAAATTAAATAAATAAATAAATAAAATATGTATATAAAAAAATTTGACTTACTTGAATCGCTGTTTGGATCCTAGTCGCTGCCACCAGATGTAATGGAATCAGATATTAGATGTAATGGAATCGTTTGATGTGTGATTCCTGGAGTAGCAGATGTCTTGAAGAGGGCGGAAGTTAGTTTGAGAGATTTGGAAGTTAGTGCTCGAATTATTAAACGGTTTTTTATATAAAAATAAACTGTATTTTAACAATAATTTAAACGTGATAAATGGTAACTAATAACTATAATAAAATACTTAATAATAAATAGAAGATAAATAGCTGATAATTTAGAATGGTTAAAATAACGAACTAAAGTGCACAACTACGAGAATGATAAGTTGAATATAACTGTGAATTGCCGCTCGTGTATAGTTTGGTCGTAGATGATATAATAATCCTCTCGTCGTATATCATAGAGTTTATATATACTGTTGTTCACACTCACACCAAGATATCTGTCTTAGTGTGCGGCCTTGTGCGACCTTCGTAGTTTTCTGACCTTATTTAGTGGCCATACTTATCGCGGTGCCTGCCTTTTGATGTGAGAATTGATGAAAAGGCTTTGTTGTTTGTTTGGTTGACCGCGGCTGTCGGCGGCCAACAGTGTTACTGTTTTCACCTTTTGTAAATTATTTCTTTGGCGTACTTTGCCGATGTCAATGACTTTGCCATGTCATTACAACATACAAAAACCTATCGCTTTTATTTGTTACGATTTACATTAAAAAATCATTTTAGAGAATTACCATAGTGTGCGTAAGTCTTTTCTATTTTAAGTTTTGATAAGGATTAGTGATGTAATAAGTGTACCATAGATAATAACTTAGCAAACGCCGTCACTACTTCTACAAACTACATTAATAAACATTTTATCTAGTGCACTCTAGTAGCACATTTTTTTTTTTAATTAAAATTTCATTTCTAAGTTAATAAAACATTAATATATTAACTGAGCTGTCACAAAAATAGTGGTAATATTTAAAGTTAAACAGACGACTTAGCAAGTAATGAATCGATAGTTTGTCACGCACACAGACTGCTACAGGCTGGTACTACTATAATTTGATTTTCATAAAAAAAATAAGTTTAATATAAATAACCTGTGAAAAATTGTTTTATTATAATTGTTGTATAATGGAGGAATAACAATATTACCACTAATTAATTTCATATTAGAAAATTTACTTTAACAAATTCCTAGTGTTTTTCCAAGTTTGCTTATTTTTTGCCCTTGCCCTTGCCCTTGCAGTTTGTTGTACATTTATCTAGGAATTAATAATAATAATAATAATAATAATAATAATAATAATAATAATAATGATAATAATAATAATAATACACTTTATTAAACGGAAATATTTACATACATTACAAATAGAACAGACAAAAGCATATACGGCTTGGTAATCCGTCAGCCGGAAATTGAGCGCTACACAGTTACAAATTAAATATGTATATATATATACCATTAAATTAAATAATAATAACTTAATAATTAAATGGTTAGGTTAGTATTTTATCTTTTTTCCTGGGGTTGAAAGAAAATTTATAAAAGTATTTCAACCCCTTTAGTTTAACCTAGGATTAGCCTATTATAGAAGGTACAGGAACATATGTTCAAAGTACTGCACCCCTACTTAGTTTGTTCAATAGCCTCCTTAAATAAAGTCATATAACTAACTGTTCTAAATATCTATGAAAATTAAAGTTACAAATAGAAATGATGCTTTTGGTTTTTGTCCAAATCACCCCCTATCATGTTCTAGAAGATAAGGGATGACACAATAATATTCCACACTCCCTCTCGTCGACTAGATCGATGACATAAGTGGGGAGGTGTGGGAAGAAGAAAATTAACAACCAACGGCTCCACCCTACTTTGCTGAGCAAAGTATTGTGGTGGCTGCCAAATAAGGTACTGGTGTCATCCCAGCTCGAGTGGCATACGGATTGGAAAGATGTATAATAAGTATGGGGCGCTAATGACCACAGCAGTCGATGCGCCCAAAAAAAAAAAAAAAAAAAAAAAAAAAAAAAAAAAAAAAAAAAACCACTTTATTAAACGGAAATATTTACATAGATTACAATTAGAACAGACAAAAGCATATACGGCTTGGTAATCCGTCAGCCGGAAATTGAGCGCTACACAGTTACAAATTAAATATGTGTGTATATATATATATATATATAAACCATTAAATTAAATAATAATAACTTAAGAATTAAATTCCAGTATAAGTTGATATCTGGACAACCAGGCAGAGCGAGCATAATGAATGAGATTTCGGCAGTTAGTAGAATTCAAAAGCTCCCTTAAGTTAGATAAAGTTAAAGAAGGGACACCAAGGTGCCGCACTCTAAATTCCGCCAAAATAGGACATATAGCCAAAAAATGAACCATATCCTCTCTTGCCTTCATACTACACAGCGAACACAACTCAACAGCTCTATCAACCCAAGGGGTGTAGTTCAAATAGAGGAGTTCCCCTCTCATCCTAAAGAGCCAGCTTAATTCTTTTGAATTTAGGGCTGCTGTAGACTGACTCGAAAACGAGAATAGGCAAGCTTGAGTATTAAGCTCTTTATAAAAAAGGTACCTATTTGACTCTTGAGAACTCGCCACACACACCTCCCGATGAACCACCCCAATTTTATCTATTAAAACAGAAAACTGGTTCTCCCAGAGTGTTAAATTATTAAGAGAAGGACTAAAGTTGCAACCATATCTGTCAAACAGTTTCGTCCAACTCTCAAACCAAAAAGTCTTGCATTTCACAATCTCTGATGCAACCACTCTAGATAGCCTATAAGCCGGGAATTTAAGAACTTTTAATACATATTTGAAATGGAGCCTCAGAGTAAACACTAATAGAAGATTAACATCGGTTTCAAGGTACAGCATATAGTTTGGCGTTATTGACGGCAAGGAATATACTTTCTTTATAAAAAAGCGCAATAATTTCTCCAGTTCCTCATACCGTTCAAACCCCCAAACCTGAGCCGCGTAGCAAGCGATAGATCTGCAGACTACATTAAAAAGTTGTAATTTATGTGACAGGGGAACCATTTTCTGAGCAACAAGACCTGACCAAACCGTATTAAGCGCCATTTTAGCAGCAGATACCCTCTCTTTAACGTGTGTATGGAAGGAAAGACGAGGCGTCAAATTCACTCCCAAGTATTTATAGGAATTAACAATATCGATCTGCCTATCACCAAATTTCCACCTTTCCCCAGAAGCAAGTCTGCCGCCTCTTCTAAAAATTAAAATCTTTGATTTTGCAAGATTAACCTCCAAACCCCACTGCTCGCAATAGTCTTTGAGGATATTAATACTTCTCTGAAGTTGGAGTGGATTTTCACATAGGAGCACAATATCGTCTGCGTACATAAGTACTTTGACATAAGTATTAGCAATCCGTACTCCGCCCTCCAGACAATCAGGCAAATTATCCAAAAAAATAGAGAATAATAAGGGGCTCAGAAGGCAACCCTGTCTTACACCAGTAGTTACCTGAAAAAACTCAGAAATCCCATTTTTCCTTCTTATAGCAGATACAGTCTCAGCATACAAGGATTTTAGAACTGCTATAAATTTTGTGGAAATGCCCAAGTTGTATAGCTTCAAAAATAATGCCCTGCGATTAATGCGATCAAAGGCGGCCGAAAAGTCAACAAAGAAGCTATAAACCTTATGACCCCGTTTTAGAAATTTTAATTTAACAATACTAGTAAGGACCATCAGATTATCTAATGTGGAGTATCCACGACGAAAGCCCGCCTGGTATTCACTCAAGAGACTGTTATCCATGACAAAACTTTCCAGACGTTGCAAGAGTAATCCTGTAAAAATTTTAGCAACCCCGTCCATACAAGAGATGCCTCTATAATTTGCTACATCATTGATCTCACCCCGTTTGAATAAAGGGAACACAATAGATCTACCAAATGAGGGCGGGATTGAACCAGCTTGATAGACGTAATTGAAATATGACAACAGTCTCTCAAACAATATATCAGGGGCATTCTTATAGAATTCCGAGGTGATGCGGTCAAAGCCAGGTGCTTTACTGCCCTTTAAATTCGCTATTGCAACTTATCCAGGAATTATTGAAGTAGAAATCACTTAAACGAACTACTTATTTAAAAATCAATTTAACCATAAATTAATCATAAGAAAATATAATATAATTTTGCTTAATTTTAACCTAATATTCTACAATCTTTCCATTGGAGGTAACCATGCCATTCTCGCATGGACAAAGTTGAAATCGCGACTGTTTTATGGATTTTGTAGAGACCATAGAAAGTTATCATAGTTATTGATACGATCTCTCGTAAATTGAGCCTCGTCAGTCCTCAAAACACTAGACAAAAAATCTGGATCTTCGGCAACCATATGTAGCATCCAGCTGTAAAACTACACACGTTGGCCATAGGTTGTAAAGCCTGAACCCGATGGACATGAAAGGGACGCAGTTCTTCTCGCTGTAGTGTCTGCCATATAAAATTCGGTGAAAGGCGCAATTGCCTGGGAGTGTTTCCAGTACTTATTGTAGGATTGTCCAAAACTGCGTTGCTTACATTTTCTTCATTGTGAACACCCTATGAGAAAGTTGACATCTATTCGGAAATCCTCCTTGATATTCTCTTGATGCATGAAGAGCATTACAATCGCAGAAACCATAAATAAATACATATTCAGCAGCACTGAAGCACTCCATTGTCCTCTAAATTCTCCACTAACACTAAATTATAGATGAATGTATGTGCTTTGTTTTTAAACAACTATTGCTGACGATTTTGTCCAGTTTTTCATTGGTAAATAAATATCAATGCTAAAACTTTTACTGTTGCAATTCTGTAATTCATCAAAAGAGGACCTATGCTCACATAACTTTTTTTACTTAAAATGACTTCCCCAACAACGTCCCAAAGTTCTTTTCATTCATTATAGATCAGGCAATATACCTACCAATCAAAATGATTACATTCTTACTTGTACTTTCAATATACTACACAGAAAATTTGTTAACATAGAGACAGATGGAAAAAGTTTGCAGGAACTGATGACCTATGTTTAAAGATGATCTATAGTTAGTAGTTTGAACCGTGGAAGTTTACTTTGAAGTCGTCCATTATACAAATACGTATCTGCACATATATTTGTGTACATATATTACAGAATACTCACTCACAGAGTACATAAGCCCAGAGACACTAATGTGACCTTCTAAGTTTGAAAAGGATTTCAGTGTATAATTCCTTTTAGGATTTGTTCCAGTCGTTGTTCCATTCACCTTAGTCAAACTTCGCTCTAGCTTATTTACTTTCAGTTCCGGTTCAATTACAATTGTCTAGTTTGAGAGTATTCCCTTGGTACACCTTTTCCTATTCAACCATCGAGCCTTCTTGGGTCTGCCCTCGGTTATATTTAGCTAAGGTAAAATAGCCAAGTTTAAGATTAATGGATAAGTTTACTAAAGATCCAATTGAGAGAAGGATTTAACTGAATGAGTTTACATCTCCAGTTATTTCTGGAGCACTAGAATCACTCAAGAGGTTTGTTTTTGAATAGCCACCCTCCTCACCTTAGCCCCTTGGATATTTTAATGGTGTTTCGCTGATTTAAGAGGAAGTATTACAATTGTATCAAGTCGCTGAAACTGAGTTTTTCAATGGTATTACTTTATTTGAAACTCCTTGAATACGAAAAAATGTTTTTACCGAATGATGGTATGTATTACAAAATATCTAAAGAACAAAAAATCTTTAGAAGCCTCAAATTTGAGATTCCATGTTGGCATCAGCAGAGAGAAATTGACTTTTAGATATTGAAACGTGAAGCTTTCCCTTAAAGTAGCTTTTCTGTACAATGGGTCGCGTGTGTCTGCACTATAAGCTAATGAGGTTTTTTTTTTTGCCTATGTCTGAAGCCATAAGCCGACGATTCTAGAACAATATCATGTTCGATGTGTTCAATATTATGTTCAAAGTTTAATACGGTACGATGGATCGCCCCTCCCCGATAATTGCCCCCACCCCACCTAGAACAACATTTTAGGCCTATGATAGATATGGCATACTTCTTTTCTTTTTATTTTAAAAATGCGAATGATATTTATATACAAATTGTCACAATCGAAAGGATTTTAATGATATCATATTTAGAATATTTTTATGGCTTTTTTACTTGTTTTATATATTTCTATTAAATAAGGAAAAGCACAAAAACAAAAACATGTCTTAGTGAAATTAGCTACGGCTAGGTGGCACTGCTGTCAGGCAAAAGTTGCTGTCTAGTGAAGTTGGCTGTGAGTAGATAGCGCTGATATAGTTATAGATGCACTCCATACGAGATACGCTTATGTATCCTACAAATTAATGTTCAACCATGAGTATAATATAAGGACGTATTAAAAGCATTGACACAATTTCAGATTTGAAGAAACTAGCTTAATAAAGTGCAACCTCATGGCATAGTTTTCTCCTTTACGAAAGCGATACAACTACCATTCAAATGATTTTTCATTACACTTGGAATGCTCTAACTGTGTCCAGATATAAGTATATTATTTTTATTTGAAACATTTTGCAGAAAAATTTATTTTAATGTGTGCTGAGGAATGTGCGATTCCATTTGGTTATTGTGGTTTGATTGTGGGCGCTGTTTCACAATGTAATCACATTCTAGCATTACTTGCTTGTGTTGTATCAAATTCCATCCCCATGGCCATTATATTTATGGCAGGCCATATTTGTCCATATAAAACATCCAATTTGAAAAATATAGTCAATTAATTAAAAAATTGTATTACAGCAAAAGCTGGTTACCAGAGTAGTAAAATATCTCTATTTCAGTATAATATAATCAGAGATTTTAAGTTATCAAACTGATAATAATTTCAATAAAAATAAAAATAAAGAGGTGCACAAGCTCTCAATAAAATATGAAATTTATATACAAACTTTACACATATATGAAGTATTCTATAACAGATTATTATCAATGAACTTGTAATGAATTAATTAGATGTAGAATTTTATTTATTTGTCTTTGGGGAGAGATACCATAGAGTTGGACTCTATGTTACATGTACATATACCATAGAGTTGGACTCTATGTTATACATATTTAGCATACTGTAAAAATACAAAGATATTCACAATTTATATAATACAAATAAATACATAATTGAATGTTAAATTGTAATATTAATAATAATACTATTATATACATAATAATAATAATAATAATAATAATAAATCAGAAAATATTGTCTCTTAATAATCTGTATTAAGATGTAATCTTAATTTAAATTTGATTAATTAGAATTTAATTACAACTTATTTTAAGCAGTAGCTAACAGTTGGTTGTTATTTCAGAGCAAATTACTTTAACTTTTATATCGTTACTTGCGTAAAACAATTGATTACTGAATTAATATTTCGTTTAATGTTTAATTCATTCACAATGAAAGTTCTATTCTTTTTAGCAATTAATTATTTATAGAAACATCTGTTTTAACCGGAACACGTCTGTTAACCTTAGTTCATTAGGAAATTGTTCTAGTGATAAAGAAGTAACATGTGGAGTGTAATAGTTTCTTATTGAGGAAAAATGGGGCAAACAATAATTAGATGATTCCATCTAATGAGATGAGACCGCGTTGAAATTGCACACGGTGCAAGGTTCAGGAGGATTATTATTTAAACTAAATTTTTATAGGTTATTTTTATTGGATATTTATATAAAAGACGTAACTGGGACAAAGTATTGATGGCACCAAAATATATAATTAAATTTAAATATGACGGCAGATTTGGATGAGGGTCATAAAGTTTATTATAGAAACTATTGCATTTTGCAGTTTCGAGTAATTCATTATCTATTGAGTTTAGCTAATCTTGAAATACTTTAGAGCAGTGGCGCTTTCTTTTTAAAAATTTAATTGGATCTATCTGTGATAGAATATGACCCTTATTACACTTTTTCAACAGATCATTTAATTGTAAAAAACTAGTTATGTTTAATGGACGGTGAGATTGCATGTATTTTTTTAAGTTTCAACTAACAAAAATTCTATTATTTTACTATCTATTCATATTAAGTATTTCCATGTTCTATTATAAGACTAACTTTAATACTTTAAATGAGGAATCAGTACCATTGAACTCCTTTCTAATCATCCAGTATTTTTAATTAGATTATTAAGGTTCATAAAAATTATTGTTCGATCTCTCAATAACATTAAGCTAACTTAGCCACCATATAAATAAATTATATGAAGTAACAACTTCCAATTCCACTCCAAGATAATATAATTTTCTTAAATTCTTGGATCTGACTTTATGGAAAAATAGGAGTTTAGTTTTAGAAGTATTCACCTCTAGGTAGTTGCCTCTGCTTTAATAAGATGCAATGCCTAGTTTGATCCCAGCATCTCTATATAAATCAGCAAAAATAATTTTTCCGTCAGCATTTAGTGAAACCAAGACTTCTCTGTTTGAGACTAATGGTATTCCAGGCGCCACGCGACTTGAAACAGTTCTTTATCTTTTTGAACACTCCGTCTCATTATGACAGTTCAGAATTCTTCAAACGGCCTCTATTTCCTTCTCCTTCAATAGAAGTAATAAATTCCTCTCTCAAGTACGAATATGTAGAACAATGTAACAACAAATGACCCAAATCCTCTACCGTATCCAGGCTACAAAGAGAAAACTTACGGTCGGTAAATATGTATATTTTTTCACGATTTTATGTATGCTCCCCAGCAAGTGAAATTTGAATAAATTAACTATATAATTTAAAGGGAACCCTGTTTGAGAAAAGATCTCTGCGGGCCATCATCCATTACCATTGAATTGTCAAAAATCTATTGGAATCTAGAATTGGCAAGAGATTCAAGAATTCTTGTTTCAAACTGCATTCAACAGTATTTACAACTGAATTGGGTCGCAGAGCGCGAAAAGAGTCTCCGGACATCGGAGGTTTACACATTAAATAAAATTTGGAATTCTATTAAATCCATTAGATATAGTCGTGTGATTGTTTCACATCACATTTTATTTTATTTATAATTGTGTTGTTTTTAGGAATATTGTCATTAACAGTATGTATCACAGACATCCTGAAGATGGTTGAAGAGAATGCAAAAGTCAGTTTTCCTTGCAACTTATGTGTTGTCATACTGTATGACATCCAAGAGATAAACAGGCGTCCAAAACTGAGGAATGATCACAAGATTAAAACACGTTATCACAAAAAAAAAAAAAATTCAGTTCTCTAGTTTACCTTAACTTTCTCTTGAAATGAGAAAGCACATTATAGTACTCATGAATATTCATTAATTCTTGTTCTCTCTTTTTTGTCTGTTGCAGGTTGAGTTGACCGTGCAATTGACAACGGATTGCACGGCGTAGGACGAACACCATGAATATCACTAGTATAGGATAATGGAGAGCATGGAGGCAGGCGACATAGTTACAGGCTTCCATGGTGGTCATATGATTACAAGCAGTTCTACCAGCAGTACCACAGTGTTGCCAACTTTGGGCGCCCAGGCCGATTTAAATTATACAAATGTAACTATGCAAGATTATAATGATAAAGATGAAAGTTGGGCGATCATTCTGTCAACGTTGATCAAAGCAACAATCATGGGTGCAATTATTATTGCCGCCATATTTGGCAATCTGTTGGTGATTGTATCCGTGATGAGGCATAGGAAATTGCGTATCATTACTAATTATTTTGTAGTATCGCTAGCTTTTGCCGATATGCTTGTAGCATTGGCCGTCATGACTTTCAATGCAAGTGTACAGCTGACTGGCAAGTAAGTGTCAATTCATATATCTCTATTTTTTTCCATTTTTTAATTTTAAAAATAAAAAATTCCATTTTAGTATTATTTAATCTCCATAGAGGGAAGTGCACTAGCCACTTATTTAAGGATCTTGGGGCCCCAGACTAAAAATAGAAAAAACACTTATACTATACACGCAGGACCTGCAGAAGTGGTACAACTACTTGGTTTAGACACATAGCCAAACTCTAATTAATAACCAGCGAACAAATTCAGACATAACCCTTGAAATCCGAAAGAGATAGAATTTCTTGTTACTGTAGATTTGGCTTTGCCACTTCTTGTATAGCCCGCACACCTACTATCGTCCGTCAAATTTTGGACAAAATGATTGCAAGATCTGTAGTTTTCAGACTCGCTAGTAAATGAGTCTGCAGGTACTAAGCATGAAGAGACCTTACCTGCACTTAAGTTTTTTCTTTTAACTAGTTCAGAACGTGTTTTTTTTCTCATCGTGGGAAACATTGGTCGAAACACAAGTCGCAAGCAAATAATTCAAGGCACTAGCGAGAAAAAACTTGCGCATGTATTGTACAGAATGTTTTTTTCCCTACAAGTAAAATTACCACTTTCCAACCTTGAAGGAAAGTACTCCTCATCAACTCTATTAGAATAAAAATAACAAAATGGGGGGGGTGGAGACCCAGTAACTCACTATCGACATAATCTAAGTGATGTTAATGCACTTTCATATAGAATTTGAATAAAGACATCTTATTTTATTCTAATCTAAGTGGATATGGATTTATTGCCCCGGTTAACTGGTGTAAACATTAACTCCAAGCTCACAGGCAAGTCGGTATTCATCAGACCCTAAAACCACCTAATGGCGTTTCCGTACAGTTTATCGCGTAGGCAATTTAACGCCTAATTGGAGGAGTCTCATTGGTGTTAAGCCTCCGCATGGGTAGAGGACGTGTGACGGAGTCTATTCCTCACTTATGGCGTCATTTGCAATATCCATGCCGGACAGATCAGTTAGGCTCACATGATAAGATAAGTAAGCCTAACGTGCTCTAACAAAAAATCTACTATAACTCTAAAGTTCAATGGCTCTGGTTAGATAGGTTTGCCGAAAGCTTTTATATGAACTCTTCGTTCATTAGCGGACCCTCGCAAGCGGCATCGAAAAGACCTCCCTTTGGGCAGTGGATTCCTTCACCAGGCCTCTGATTTGCTGAGAACCTAGGTTGTGATAGACACTCGAAACTAAAATACTTTTATTATTTGAACCTACCTGGGTCAATTGCCCCCCGACTATATAAATGGAGTGAGGAATTGAATTTATAAAGTGTAGAATATTTAAATTCTCCACGTAATATTTAACAATGTAGAACATCATATATTTATGTTTCATATAAATAACATAGAAATCGTACTCGTTGTTATTGGTTCTACTAGGGGCGCTAGTGTCGACTGCTGGCAGACGTTCAGAGAACATTGAATTTGCATATATTGCCATATATACAACGATTTGTAGTTGTTGTGACGTACAATAAATTAACGTATAGAATTCGTACTCCGTAAAAGGAAAAAAGTATTTTTAAGGACAATTTTTCGCGAATGTTCTCAATCGATTCAAGGTCTGTCCAAGCAAATGAAATACATATGCAATCGTTTTCAGCATAATATTTCAAATGAATATTCACAAACAGAAATTTTTGGACAAAAACATTTCATGTGGGTTTTTGTCAGTCTCACTTTGAATTTTCACACATATTCTTTTACAACTTTACTTGATGGTACCTTGAAGAGAATTCTTTCTGAAAAAGCGAGCCAAAGCCGTACTAAAAACCACATATTTAGCATTTACATACTTCAAGCTTTACCCAATAATCTACGTCCTGTTTTTTCTTCTTTTTTCAGATGGATGTTCGGACCGTTCATGTGTGACGCATGGAACTCTTTAGATGTATACTTTTCTACAGCTTCAATATTACATTTATGTTGCATCAGTGTGGACAGATATTATGCAATTGTCAAACCGTTAAGGTATCCAATCAAAATGACAAAACGTGTGGTAGCCATAATGTTGTTGTCCACTTGGATCGCACCAGCCGTAATATCATTCGTGCCAATATTGTGCGGCTGGTATACCACACATGAACACCAAGAATTTAGAAATGAAAACCCAGATATATGTCATTTTAAGGTAAGTTTACTTTTTTTTTCTTTTTTATCAAAATTCTCTAATTAACTACTAGAATTGTAGATCCCTAACGGTAAATATACAGAAATTGGTGAATGCATAACTAAGAAACGCTCGACAAATTTAGCCTCCACTCATTTTTAGAAAAACTTACTGGTTGTGTTGATATGTGTAAATTTTTGCCATGCAAGGCAGCATTCTCCATCTATCTATTGTTGAAGACTTTAACATTCAATAGTTGAATTTAAAAAAAATATCTGTTGTGAGGACCATGATATCTATAATAATAAATATCTATATGACATACATATTACTTGTGGCCCAATTTAAAGGTAACCCTCAGTCAATAAAGAATCCACCTTAATTCAATTTTACCCGAAAAAGATTTGAAATGTAGTGATAACTTTATATCTGTGCAGCTTGCATTCCAAGTTTAAATAAAAACTTTAAAACTTGTTTCGAGAAAATTTCGAAAAATTGGAAAACCTGTTTCATGAAGTCGCACAGTTTTAGACAACTATTTTTTGCAAAAAAAGGAATGCTGGCAACATATATGATGCACTTTAATATTATAGGTGGTAGACGTAAATTTCTCTAAGTGGTATGCACAACTTGCAACCCCCCCCCCACACTATACTCAAAGAAATCATTTTTCCAGGAAAACTTGTCAAATGAAAAAGTGTTAACACTATATCAGTACTTAGTAAGAAGTCAAGTTAAAAGAAAAGTGTTCTGAGAAAATGCGAAAAAATTGAAAACAAAATCTTGCTATCCAGATTTCTTTCTGAGCAATCGTTAAATTTTTAGAAATACTAATACAAACTCTATATAAAACGTGTTCCAATAGATGCTAAACTTGAATATATGGTGCCTAAAAATACGTTCCAGCCATAACAATCCTCCATTTGGTTAATGAGGATTCTTTCGCTCCAACGGAATCTTTTGTAAAAATTGTAAAACAAAACCTTAATATTTTGATGATTCCTCGGCTTGTTGAATATGAGAATAAGTTAAGGTAAGAAAGGTAAAAGTGTGGCAGCCGTGGCATTTAGAGAACCTTATAAGCTGTTATCCTGATCAGATCACTAGATATGTTTACATTTACTTTATTGCTAAAAACCACATTTTCTTCTTTCGTCAAAGTTTCTCAGTTTTTGTTTTTATAAGAATTTAGAGTTTTTAAATGTAACTATTGGAATGATTTTTACTTTTCTCACTCGTTATATGCTAAGTTTTGTAATTATAAATTAAAGGTTGTGGTTGGTTCCGCAGAGCTGGAAAGCATCAGGGATATTTTCCGTGATAGCATGCTTATTTTAGTGGTCATCGACCGGTTTCGGGTGTTCGCCCATCATCAGGGTGTTTTTAAATGCGCAATGAAATGCGTTAATTATCAAACAACTTGCTTATATAGACTAATTGTTCAACGAGATATGTTTTTATCTATACTATCTTACGATCATTCAGCTCGTATTCATCATTTCTTGTCAGTAGCCCACGGCTGACACAGTATTCTTTCGCTCTGTTATAAATAAATAAATAAAATAGTAATATAAATAAATAAATAATTAATTATCAAGTAAATCTCCTTCAAAAAACCTAGTTTAAGTCACACATCCACATTTGTTAGATCCATTTTTAAAGGGAACAATATGCCCCTTTAAAGACCGAAACATGTTTTCCCACTCAGGTACCAACACCCCTCTTAACCTAGTTAGGTCCGTACATAAATATTTTAAAACCACTGTATCAACTAAATTTGCTCTGTGCAAGTCTATTTTATCACACTGTTTGACAAAAAAAGTCCTGATAATGGGCGAACGCCCGAAACCGGTCGATGACCACCAAAAAAAAGCAGCCTATCATGGAAAATATCTCTGATAAATTTAAAGATTTATTAAAAAGACGTGTCTGACTACTGATTTTTTTTTTTTGTTTAGATCTAGAAATCTATTTCTGGCCAATAGTTTCAAGTCCGGACATCCTTTTAAATCATTCAAATTGATCCATGGGGCACAAGTCAATCATCCAAAATCAGAATATAATTATAAACTTTCAGAAATTGCTGTAAGTATTTTACCCAGATAGGTAACGTAAGACAATTGAGCGACTTAATGGACTTGCTAGTACACTGATGATGAACTGTTCTAGGACCTCCTTATTATATACTTCAGAGTATCTCTTTCGTAAGTTAACCTTGTCTTCAAAGCCCTATCTGTCACTCCCTTCTTAACTTGCTCAGGGTGGAGAAAGACACAGTCTGAATTTGTCTAGGGTATCAATTAGGAGTTAGTTTGAATTATGGCTGAATTGGAATATCATGACGTTGCTGCAGGCAATATACTGTTGTATAGTGTCTCAATATACTGTTGTATAGTGTCTCAATATACTGCTGTATAGTGTCTCAATATACTGTTGTATAGTGTCTCAATATACTGTTGTATAGTGTCTCAATATACTGTTGTATAGTGTCTATTGGAACATTGGAAATGTGATGTTGTTTTTGTGCAACTCAAAACAGAAGAATTGTAAGAAGCTCAAATTTTGTATTTCTGTTAGTTACTAGCAGTAAGAGAGAGTAAAAAGTCCTAACATAAATACAGAGATAGCGGGGGACCAAGGCGTACCCAGTAGAAGTGATTATATTGTAGTGAGCAAGAGCGCATCAGTAGCATAGAACCAACAACATATATTTAAAATTTGTCACAAATTCCGCAGAACTTCCTGAAATCAAGTTTTTCTGAAAATTTTTTTTAAAAGTTTTAGAATTTTATCTTGCAGTCAGCATTCGAAGTTCAAAGAAAATCGTTGTAGCCGTTTTTCTTGAAAACTCGAATATCTACTCTATAAAGTCACATTTTCGATTAATCGATTTTCTTCAAATTTGGAATTCTAGCAATATTTCTAATGGGTATTACTTTAGAGCAAGGCAAGGTATTTATGAGTGTTGATAGTTCTTCCGGTTGTATCAGATGCGATGGTGCTACCCTAACGGAATACGTGTACCTACCCAATTCCTGAGGTCATTTTTACCTCTTTCACTCTCTCTTACTCACACACACACACACACACACACACATGCATTCATTTGCCACAAACCTCTTTTGTACTCAAGGAGCCTCATAACATGTATTTCCCGGTGACTTAATTTCAAAAATTTGACAGAATCACAATACTGCCTCTTCTACAGGAGTAAGAGAAAGTAAACAATTGTATTTCCTGTATTGTAAGTATGTATTCAGAGTAACCATTTTGACAAACGCTGGTAAAGTCTGCAAACGCCTCAAAAAGCTTTTCAGATATTTATTACAAAAGATGAAGGAAAAAGATAAAAAAAAGCTTGAATCTGTTTTTCCAGAAAATCATAATGGTATTATAAAGGAAGGCGAGCTAGAATTACAGCAGTAAACTTGTGTTTACATTAGCTATATTGTTTTTTAGGTTGGTACACTATAAAACAGTGGAGAAGTAAATAACAAAAGGAAACAAAAAACGCAAATACAGAAACAAATAACTACAAGTTCTATTTAATAACATACGATCTTTTGTGATGACATACTGTTATTGTCACGGCCTTTGTAGTTTGTGACTATATAGCAGTATTATACTATATATATTATATAGACTTGGGTGAATATGTATTATACAGACACTGGAAATAATAATTTCACCACTCGGTTATTCCATCTCCCCTCCACTACACCACTCAGAAGGCTTTGATCTAGTCACGGTTTTTTTCTCTTATTTAATTCAGTTTCGCTGACAAGTTACACAAAATTTGCTTGTTTGTATGAACTGGATGGATTATGTATGTGTCTGTCCCCCTGTGTTGCTCTTTCCCTCTCTTTCTATCAGTAGATTTAAAGACAAATAAAAAAGAACTCCACCCTTGGCACAAAATGATATCACCCTTGAACCAATACTGAACTAACTACAACAGTAGTCAACCATATTTTTAACAGACAATTTCTAGTTACGTAGTTACTACTAATGAAGTTATACTTGGAATGTAAAATTACAACTAGTAGTTATAGTCACTATTTTTATTATTGACAATCATGAAGTTATCAGATTCTACTCATATATTTTTTTGGCAGATTTGCATCAGATCAATCCTAAAAATTAAGTAGGAAATAAATATATAAAGCAGAGAATGTACTAAAATAAAAAGGAGGATTCAAGTAGTTATAGTTGTAGTTTGATAACTAATTACAATAATTAATGCATACAAGTTTGTAAGGCGAAATGGTTAAAGTGGCTCAGACATGCCGAAAGAAGGCCTGAAAGCAGGTTTCCGAATATAACTTTTGGAAGGCACTGATATGGAGGGAGACCTTGTATGAGATAGTTAGAAAGTGTAGGAGATGTATTAAGGAAAATGAATCTCAGAATATGGTGGAGATATGGCCGGGACAGAACCGAATGGCAAAAGAGAGTGGAGGAGGCCCACTTGCAGCTTGCAGGTTAGGTAGGTGAATGTGTTGAAAGAAACCTGTGAGTATTTCACACAGAATTTACTTTTTATGGATATCGGAAATAACTGAGTATGGTCTGCTTGTTCCCACCAACATATTGGCAGCTTGAGGCAACTAGAAGCCAAATCTAAATATTATTTTAAATATGTTGGTTTTTCCAGCCCTCAAAAACAAAATAACTGGTTAATGTACGAAAAACACAAAATAAATTAATTAATATGGAAACAAAATTAGCATTCCGGGTGGAAAGTCAGCCGGACAGATAATAAACATTGTCAATTGATGATACAGGCATCAAAAAAATGAAGGCAAAACTAGAAATGACCTAGTTCGTAGTACTATTAGGTCAAACCTCGTAAAAACAGCCATTCAGACGTCTAGCAGGATAGGGCTACGTTGGTCAGAGCACCTGATATGGTTAGATCCCAATCGAATTGCCATTAGGTCGTCTAGTCATGTTAGAAGTCATGCAAGGAAGAGATTGACCTGGTTAAGATGATAGTACGAGTGATTGGTCAAAGACCGTCATGCTAGAAAAGGTCGATCGGTTCAGACGATAGGAAGGGCTCATTATTATGATGATATGTGTAAATCAGAGGTCATAGCATTGATGTTATCACAGTCTTTCATTTTCCTCCGACAGTTTAGATCTATGATTTAATAATATATCTCTTCCATCTGAAATCAAGATTCTGCCTTTTGTCTGCGTTGAGAGCTCCAATGTTCTAGATTCTACCGGGGGAATGGCTACTCAGCCTACGCCACTGCGACACCCCAAGGATCTATTGTGGCACGAGCTCCAATGTTAGTCTTTTATGATTGCATACTGCAAGATAACGGATGTTTACAGTGGCTGCTTTAACCAGTATGAAAGTAAAATTAGTTAAACAAATGACATTACCAAAGAGTTACTTTAATGGTAACAATAGTTGCAGTAGTAACTGATAATTTTCAAACTGTGATTATACTTTATCCAACTTTGGAACAGCAAATTCGATTTGATATGCATGAATGAAGCATTAGTAATACTGAGCTATATAAAGTATTAAAGTTTCGCTCGACAGCCGCATTTCCCAAATGAAACACAGACTATTTCATTGTTCAATAGCTCTGCTATATATATTAATGCTGCCATGATAAGCTATCACATAACAATGACCGTTTTCCATTGCCATTATTGTATTCTCATTTATTAGAATGTAAACCATTTCATTTATGCTATTTGATTCTATTTTATTTAGCCACAAATAATGGTTTTGATTTTATTTAAGAAACACTGTTTTTGAAGTACTGTTTCAAATAATCACTCGTTTTATATCTATCCAAAATTGTTAAAGAGGAAAGTTTGTTATTTAGGTAATTCTAAAACACCAATTTTGTCCAATATGTAATTTTTGCAACTATACTCCTTTAATAGCCTTTTAGAAGTTCGCATAATAATATTCCTTCCCCCAAAAAACCTTTGGAAAAAAAAATTGAAGACATATACAGAATAAAGAACAAACTGGAAACGAGACATATTGAGACTCAGTGGTACTTAGGCACGGTGATGTTGTTGGAACATATAATGGCGATGGTATTAATGAAACCATAACGCGCATTATAAAATAACAAATAGTCTTTTTGCAAGATCAGATTATTACCAGGTTTCTCCTTGGAGGATTGCAAAAATTCTGAAGACGAATTGTTAGTAAATTAGATTCAATCTGAGTTCAGTTTTAAAAAGGTGAGGTTTCAAATATCTTCTAGGGTATTTCTGGCGACGATATCAATCAAGAAATAAGGAAGCATATAAGTAATTAATAAAAGCTATGTTATCATGAAACAGTTTAAGAAGAGAGCTTCTCCCACGAACTACGAACCATAGATTTATTACTCCTCGCACGCTCCTGATGGGATCGGAATCTTAGATCCTAGCAAAGAGAAGAGATAAGAACTAACTACAAGAAAAAAATATCTGGTGTGAAAAACTCAAACAACTTTCTCTTGCTGCCGTTTAAAAAATTGTAATTGACAAATTTTTAGTTACTACACTAAATTAATGAAATTCGTCGGTGTTTTTAGGAGAAAATCCCGAAAACTGAAAAAACTTTTCAGAGAAAATGCACTTCCGGTTTACTAATTTTCTTGCAGCTCGGAATTTTTCCAACCAATTTATTTCTAATTAATTTTGTCAAGATAGTAGAATTGTATAATCAACTAAGATAACACCTTTCGAGGCAAACATAACCCTACCCCTCCTCCAAAAGCCCCCTTAAGTGATTGTGGTGGTTGGTTCCGCAGAGCTGGAAAGCATCAGAAACATTTTCCGTGGTAGCCTGCTTCATTTTGTGGTCATCGACCGGTTTCGGGCGTTCGCCCATCTTCAGGATGCGTTTTTCAGACAGTGTGGCAACACAGACTTGCACAGAGCAAATTCAGTTTTACACACTGGCTGGTGTTTTTAACTGTATTTAAAACTAAACTCCGAGTTTAGTTTTAACTGTATTTAAAACTAAACTCCGAGTTTAGTACGCGGTGTCTCGCTTTTCTAAGAGCGCCCTTTTCTAAGAGCAGATTTCACACCCATACAGGAGGACATGAGGAGCCGGCGTCTGCCGGCCCTCGGTCTCCCTCGTTCGCCATTATCCTGCTAAGACTCATTACCACTTTCGCGGCATTCTCCGAAGAGCACCGCACCTGCTCCCAGAACGTCAGCTTTGCATCAAGATGCACTCCTAAGTATTTTACGGAACTCTGAGGTTTCTGCGTTCTACCGTCTATCCTCAGGTCCCAGGCACCTGGTAGAGTGACCATATCGCTTACCCTGCCAAAAACCTGCCTGTTTAATTCTATAACAGGCTTTCATTGCCATAGTTTTCACCTCTACAAAGAGCGGTGGAATTCCTAATAAAGTCTCCATTGCAGCTGTAGGCGTGGTCCGCATCGCACCGGTCACCGCCAGACAAGCCAAGCGTTGAATATCCTCAAGCAGCAGTCTGCGGATCTTATCTCAATGCGACGCCACTACACCACAGCCGCATATAACAACCTAAGTTTAATAACCATACCATAAATCACGAACATCATCTTGGGAGTAATCCCCCAATTTTTACCAACGATTCTTCGACATTGCCAAAAGGAAATAATTGCCTTTTGATGCTGTGGCTTAACATGTTCTGACCAATTTAATTTACTGTCAAGAACCACCCCAAGAAACTTCACCGATTTGCAAATCTGAACAGAAGGTCCTAATAACCTAGGAGGTTTTAATGCTACAATCTTCCTCCTATTAGTAAATAAAATCACCTGGGGCTTACTAAGATTAATTGAAAGACCCTTATCCTGAGTCCAATCATATATCATGTTGAGGGAACTTTGCATTAAGTCTGAGATAGTAGTCAGACATCGCCTCATCAATAAAATAACACCATCATCGGCATATGCCTGTACATAAAATCCCGATGAATTCATCCTGGTTAACAGTTCATCCATGACAGCACACCATAGCTTTAGTAACAGACAACCACATTGAGGATGCCCTCTTCCCGCTCCCACAACCACAGTGCGCATACCTATAGAAGCCTGTATAACTCTACTCCTTAAATAAATACCTAGCCAGTTAATTAAAACTGGTTGTATACCTTTTCGACCTAGGGAATCTTCAAGTGCATCAAACGATACTCTGTCAAATGCACCTTCAACATCAAAGAAGCACCCTAAAGCGTATTCCTTGCCTCTAGAGCAGATCCAATCCTACCGACCAGACAATGCAAAGCAGTCTCTGCCGAGTTTCCTATTGTATAAGCATGTTGGGTTAGATGGAGTGGATGATCCTTCAAAGGACCATCAGTAATATACCTATCCTCCAAACTTTCCAAAATTTTTAGAAGGAATGACATAAGACTAATAGGTCTAAATGCCTTACGGTCAGAGTAGTCACTCTTCCTGGTTTAGGAATAAAGATCGCCCTAACTTCCCTCCATAATGTTGTACATAACCAAATTTTAAACAACCTTTAAAAATCCTTATCAACACCTTCATCAGTACATCTCCACCATTTTGTAGCTGAAAGGGATATACTCAATCAGGTTCAGGGGACTTAAATGGTGAGAAACTTTGCACTGCCCGAACCACTCTATCCATAGTAACTACCTCGTCTACTGTAGCCAGGTCACTATGTTCTAGCTTCCTTCCACCAACTGCAGGCGAAGCAGTGCTATTTTTGTTTATGTTACCCGGGAAATGGGTATTAAGCCAGAGCTGTAATGTCTCCATTTCTCCTCCTGCAAAGGAACCGTCAGGATATTTTAAAGTACCCAACTGACAGTCCTTATCCTTACCAAGAATCCGTATCAGCCTAGGTGTCTCTTGAGTCGAATTTAGATCCTCGCAAAACGATCTCCAAGAGTTTCTTAGCTTTCCTTAAAGCATATTTATATGCTTTTTTAAGACTATTGTAACTATCCCATGATTCCGAAGAATCGGTTAGGACAGCTGTCCTGTAAGAGCCCCTAACTTGTCTTCTTAGCTTTTCTAACGAAGATGACCACCAGGGGTTCCTACTACCACTAACCAACTTGGGAGGACAGGTCTCTTCGAATGAAGACTTAATGTGTTCATGTAGAATACCAGCCTCTCTTTCCAATTCAGTAATATCACCAAGAGCACTTGACTGGAAAATCATTCTATCTCCTAGAAGTCTAGAATAAGAATTCCAATCCGCTCTTCTGGGGTTCCTATAGGTAGCCATGGTGATTGGATCAATCCCCAGACTAAACCTAATAATCCTGTGATCAGAAATAGAAGCTTCCGAACTTACCCTCCAATCTCTAATCAGTTTACTAATATTCCTAGAAGCAAGAGTAATATCAATAACTTGTCTTCTAATCCTAGTTACAAAAGTGGGTTCAGAACCCCTATTTACAAGATCCAGCTCAGTACCCATCAAGAAGTCCATGACACCACGACCCCTAGTATTGATGTCGCTGCTGCCCCAGACAACATGATGTGCATTTGCATCACAACCTATAATTATAGGTGTGTTGCTGGACTCCGTAAACCGTACCAAATCTACTAATTCCTGCGGAGGAGGAGAGGGATGATCATAGGGGAAATAGGCCGAGGACACCACCACATCAAGACATCGGCCACCAATCCCCAGAGCAACCCTCACCGCCACCAGATCCCTAGAGCCAAACTGTCTGAGCAGAACGGCGCCGACATCTCTACTAATGCAAATACATGATCTAGCACTCAAACCTCGAACCAATCCTTAATAAGCATAGGGTTCTTGGATAAGTGTAAAATATGTATGCAACCCAGCACTAGAGCGGCACAAATTAGCCATAGCATCTTTGCTATGCTGCAAGTTAACCTGCACCATTTCTACCCTGTCAATCATAGTGATAAGTCAACTAATGTAAGAAATGGAAATTCTGACATACTTGATAGCAGGCAGGAACAAAAATAAATAAATCAATAAAATAAATAAATTAATAATAATAAAATAAATAAATAAAAATAAATAATAAAAATTAATAAATAAATAAAAATACCTGCCTTACATATCTCTCCTTTTTCCTTTGACCACGTTTCAGAAAACGCCGCAGGGGGACAAGTCCTCCTCGGCTCCTCCTGACCTTCTCCTCCAGAAGCAAACCTTCCCTGCCTCTGGATATTTTTCCAGATTCCCACCCACTAGTGCATCCAGGCCTTGGTCACCCCACTCTGGATGTACAGAGGAATTACCCCCACCACCGGTGGTCCCCTCCTCTAAGGGGCCCCCGGCTGACGTATTTAAAGTTAAAAACATATAATAAATAAAATTAAAAATTCATCTTCAGAGCTCTCCACCCCCCACGGAGCCTCACAATTTGGGACGCTTTGAAGAAGCGCCAGAGCTACCCTAGAGATATAGCGTTCCATGGATTGTGAGCCAAGGCCCACAATACCCGGGAACTCACCCATGCGTTCTTTACGCTAGCTGTTGACCAGAGCTGGGTTAGGCTCTGGCCGCCTGTTTAGTGGAGTCTGGAACCAAAGTGGTGTGTTCGACTGCAAGGCACGCCGAGGTAACTTGCCTCCACCGAGAACCTGCGTCCTCAACTACCAGGACTTCCCTTCCCCACGACACAGGTATCCACACACAGCAAACATGTGGGTGGCACCAGCACGGCCACTGGCGTGTAGAAATGTAATTGTGTAGGTGTTAAGGCATTAAGATGTAAGTGATGCAGCATGAACCCCCCCACAGAGGCTCCGCAGCAAAAGAATTCGTTGCGAGAGATTCAGGCCGCACATAAATTATGGCGATCCAAACAGAGGGCAGAAAAGATTCTACCAACTCACACTCCTGACAGGGCACCGCTGCACTTGTTAGTCTGTAATTGTAGCTGAGGTACGTGGGAGTGCTAGATTCCCAAATAACCTGAAGGCTACCCTCTGCGTTCGCCCACCAGCTTGCCATCCACGCTTCCAAAAAGTGGAGCGCAGATGTTTCCAGAGCCACGACGAGGGCGCGCTGGTTGGACTTGAATGGTGTTCTGCAACAGAATATCCGTCTCTAGATACATAGGGAAATTTCACCCTATGTGAGTAAAAATACTCCCTCAAACCATTTGGCCAAGGCACCTCGCGGACTGATCCCCTGCCTCCCTGATCGCCACCGCCAAACGGTGGATTCATCATCTTCCTCACAGTTTATTTGTGACAAATTTGGCTACTGGGAAAATTGGTTTTAATGGGAATCGGTCAATTTTTTTTATGATTTTTATGTCGATAGGAGCAGGATTGTTGGGCTGCGTGTTGAATGGAGTTAGTGAAATGTTGAAGAGCTTGCTCAACTTCACTGGCGGTTTTTAGGGAGATGTTCAGATTAATTTAATTTTCTAATTTATGTTGGAAGAAGTCCCAGTTGATCGGGCCTTCAATCAAAAGTGGTTTAGTAGTTTTAGGGATTGGAATTATGCTAAGGTTAAGGAGTACTGGAGAATAGTCAGAGGATAAATCATTCAAGGTTTGTGCGGTTGAAAAATGGCTCCTACGCCAGAATCAACAAAGAAGTCTACTAAATCTGGGATGCGGTAGGGTTCAGAAGGCCTATATGTAGGGTAATCAGGGGACATAAAGGTAAAATTATGGGAAAGGATGATATTTTTAAGGAGGCGTCTACGGGAATTAGCGACCCTGCTGCCCCAGAGCAGTTGCTTAGCGTTGTAATCTCAGCCGGCAATAAAGCGGGGATCGAGGGATTGGAAAAGGATCTGAACTGAGGGAATATATGTGGTGGAAGGGGAACAGTACACTGCTGCCAAAGTTATAGGAAAAGGAAATAGTGATAGAGATATTGCTGTGACTTGAAAGGAATCTTTTGCTATGAGGGTGTGCTCGTGGTGGGACAAGGAGTTGGAGGCTAGGATTGCAGAGCCACCTTGAGCTCTTTGTCCAGTATGGTTAGTTTCGTATATCTTGAAGCCGGGCATGTAGAAGTAGTGATTGTCAGTCAAATGGGTTTCTGTAATTAGTGCTATGTCAATATTTCTGCCATTCAGTAATACTTGTAATTCTTGTCTGTGAGTTAGTACTCCGTTCGCGTTCCAGAGCAGAATTGTGAGAAGGTTATGAGAAGGATTGTTCATCTAGTGAGTTTAGGAAGGAGCTGTGTTACGAGAGTAGTGAGAAGGAAATTAGAGGAGTTATTGATGACTTGAAGTTATTAAGGAAGGACGTAAAGTGGGATGTGAAGTCTAGGTCGGAGTTAGCTGTAGAGTATGTAGGAATAGTGTAACGATTGATTGGGGCAGGAGTAGGCTGTACTGGGATTGGAGTTGTCTTAACAGAGGAAGGATCATATTTGTTTGATTGAGTGAGGTTTTTAATTGTGGAGCTGGCAATATGAGCATAGCTGTCTTTTTCTCTTCTTTGCAGATGTGGTATAAGTGTAACTGGAGAGGCTGAGTGACTGAAACAGAGACCTTTTCTTCCTTCTGGACAGTTGGCATGAATTTAGAAACTAGTTTGATTTCTCTTTGTTTCTGAAGTTCTTTATGAGTTGCCCAACCCTTATAGGTAGCTCGAAGAGTAGTGGGCGGGGCTATCAGCCCAACTGGATCGCGCTCTGAGAACAAGTCCAATAGTACGTATTCTAGCTGAAAGTGGAGAACTAGCACTGCAAGTTAGAAGGGACATCCTGATGTGTCAAGGTTGTTGCCGTTAAAAAAATCTGTCGCCTATGAAGTCATTTGCAATCCTCAATTTGAACATTTATACGCTAGGACAAATACAAACACTTTACCTTTGGGCATACGTTTTAAAAATTTCTGTTTGCTAAACAGTATATCCATTCCTACCTGTATGTTCGATCTCTCCAAAAATAGAACCTTGGACACTGAATGGGCTTAAGCTTGACGACACATAACTTAAATATATTAAAAGTAAAACTCCGAACTACGTATACAAAAACCTTCTACAAGAGCGATTACTGCTTAAATATAAAAATTATATTAAAATATTCACCGACGGGTCAAAGGCGATAAATGGAGTAGGAGCAGCTTTCGTCATGAATGAGAGGCTGTACAACTTCCCATTAAGCAATATCTCAAGCATATCTACAGCCGAGTTATTCGCTATATACAAAGCCCTAGAACATATTCGGAACTACAATGAACCTAAGAAATATATTATTTGCTCCGATTCAAGGAGCTCACTGGAGATGATAGGCAATCGGGACTCCGATAGTTTATTGATTCAGTGCATACATACGCTCTTAGAACTATGCCTACGAGAAAATAAAGAAGTCTCCTTTATTTGGATTCCCGGTCATGTGGGGATAAGAGATAACGAATCTGCCGACAAAGCTGCTAAAGAAGCGGCATCAATGTCTTGTAGAGACGAACGTGTCCTTGCAGTCGATTGGAAAGCTTTTCTAAAAAAAACAAAATCTTTCCAACTGGGAAAAGGAATGGCAATCAGTGCAGCTGTCAAATAAACTAAGGAATATCAAGGGTACCACAAAGAAATGGTCAACCTCAAATCGAGAGTCTCGGCGAGAAGAAGTTGTCCTAGCGAGAATGAGACTCGGTCACACCATGTTGACACACAGTCACATACTCCGAAGAGAACCTCAGGCGGTATGCAGCGCTTGCAAAACGACAACGGTCCCGCATATTCTACTGGAATGTTCGAAATATGTATACGCGCGGGGAAAAGTAAATTTACCGACCAGTCTTACAGATGTATTAGGAGACAATGAGGGCAATATCATAAGACTTTCGAATATCTTAGGGAGGTTCATCTATTTCATTTGTTGTGAAACTAGCTGTACATATGTATGTGTTTAGTTGTTTGCTGGTGTCTTGTGTATAGGTATTTATTTTATAAGTGATATAAGGGAGTAGAGGAATATGATTAGACCTAGATTGTGGGTTTGCTGTAGAAATTGTTAGACGTGGGTATGGATATGCATCCGGATGACCTGTTTCTTAAAAATCAGGAACAGGTGCAAAGGACCATAGCTGTTAAAAAAAAAAGTTGAACATTCTCGAATTTTTCGTTTTTGAGCTATGCTCTTCATATGCGCGCGCGCGCACACTCAAACACACACACACACACACACACAAACACACACACACACACACAGTCCATTTTCTAAAAACAGCTTTTTTTGGCTCAGGGGACCTCAAAACGGATATTTCAGGGGAAAACTGGTTATCGAAAATTTGGCACTATTACAATACGCAAATAAAATTTTCATTCTATTCTGAATTCTGGACATTTTGTTAATAAGAAACATGTGATTCGATTTTTCAAAATTAAAAATCTGTTACATTTTAATGATTTTTAATAACTTTAAACTGCACTTAATACAATTGTATTCTGGGTAAATTTTCTTCAAACTTGAATGTTTACTATACATTTACTTGGTATTAATATTGCTACTGAACATTTTACCTCACTGATTTTAAATTATAGGAGTACCTCAAGGTGACTACACCAGGTAGATTACTATTTAGCGCTTTTATCAATCATCAAGAAAAGTGCTAAATAGTTTAGCGGATAATCTACTTCATAGATCTTCCGGAGTATTGGATAGGAGTATAAGTGTCAAGTTTATAAGTGATATATTAAAGAAAATCTTTGCAGCCATTTTCAACAAAATGGCGAAAAACTGAGGAGAAAAAACAATTCATAATGTTGCGCACTTCCGGTTGATATATTTTGACCGAAATTTTCGTGTGTAGCGATGGTTACCTAAACTGAATATCAAATTTGATGCTCCCATCGATTTTTTTAATTTTTGAGATATTTTGTTTAACGTACAAAACCAACTAAGAACCTTTTTTGCCTCTTCTTTAGACTTGAAAATATATATTTCTCATGAAAAATAAGTAAAACCTCCAATTTCAAAAATCTAATACGATTCCAACACTTTCCCTTACGGAGTAAATAAAAAGAAATCATAAAACGGCAAAATCGCTGCTTTGAACTTACTTGATGCAGTTCTGCTGGAATTTAATTTCCTACAGCGCCACTAGTATCGCCACCTAATTCTTCATATAAACGAGTTTATACCCAGTTACAATGTTATCAAAAATAAAATTGAATTAAACTATACACTAAAAACAGTTCACACATTATTATTATGACTAAATAATTACAATGATAAAATAATATAACTACTGAAAGTTAATATAAAGACTGAATTATTTACTTAAGGTAAGGTATATGTATAAAATAAAAATATACAAGTTGTTAAAACGAATGAAAAATAAATTAAGGTAAATATACAAGTCTAAATAAAAAAACTATAGTACACGTATCCAATCATAAACCCTTGCCTAGTGAAAATTTAATAAGTAATTTTTAAATTCGACAGGTGAAATGTGGAGTATATCACATTGTAGTTCAGTCGTTGATTACATTAGTCTGGGAATGGGGCTAAATTTTAGATAGTCAGCCCTGTAAGTAGTTTTTGAGAATAGTATTTTCTGCCTAGTAGTAAACTTTGGTACATGAAAATTCAGTAAGTTGAGAATTTAGGAGCAGTCAATTGTTGTGCACAAGTTTATACATGAAAGTCAAATAAATACTTGATAGCTGTTCAATCATCATGGTTTGCACCTCCCTAGCGGAGCACTGGGATCACCATAGATTTTTATCCTTTGTTTCTACAAATAAATGGTTGTAATATAATTAAAAAAATCTCCACCTTCCATTTTTACAAGGAAAAGTGAAGTGGTAAGAAATTAAAATAAAAAGAAAGAAAGAATGTAGGAGTTGAAAATGCCCATCTTAGCAGGCCAGACTTAATTAGCCTTTTAGTTGAGTTCTCCTTTAATTATACTCCAAATAACTACAAGTCAGGGTGGCTGGAATGTTAGCTGAAGAAGAGAGAAATAGAAGGATAGAGAGGCCTTTGATCGAAGTGGAAATTGTAAAATATGAAGTTATATTTTATTTATAACTTCGCACATTTTTCCTCTGACTTTGTGGAATAATCTAGTCATTTTATGTTTTTATTACAAAACGTAATCTCTATATATTTTTAATTATAAATAAGTCTCCCTGTCCGGTGATGGACAGTGTTATCTATAAAGAGAGAACTGTTCGGAGGCCGGGTCTGTACTGAGAAGGATCCGGCCGTCAATGACCGTAGATCTTGACGCGCCTTAAATTAAAAATAAAAGTTATAAATAAGTAATTAATGAACTATTTTTTTTTAAACCTTTTTATTTATCTCAAGTGTATACAACAAGAACAAATGAACTACAATATCAATTATTCAAGACAACGCCATGGTAATTACCGTCGGTGGAGACGTTAAAAACAATAGATAATACAAAATATAAGAAGAAAGTAATTATTTCTAGAACAAAATTAATGCAGCAAGTAAGGCAAAAAATCAGAGTAAACTAAAAAAAAGGAAAAATTTCTTATCCATAACTTATAGATTAAATGAATTACCTGATCACAGAATAATAGGTACAAAAATAAATATAAACAATGGATTATAGAACTGTAACTAGTTTCAATGAATTTATATAATTATTCAGGACAAATACTGTTATAGGCAGCTTTACAATATACTGCCAATAACCGCCAATCAGAGCAATCATCTCCTCTCCGGAAAGGTGCTACTTATCAAAATATTTAAATTCTGATTTCTATTAACTTAGAACATTCGGCAATGAAATGATAAGTCCCGTCTAACACATCTTCATTACATAATTGGCAATAATTATTTTCGTCACTATTTTGCAAGTAAGGGGGTTTCCTAAAATGAATAATGTAAAAATTGTTAGCATATTAACAAAATAGTCCTATGTGACGGACTTGGGAAAAATGTTTATCAGTATTCCAGTCTTCATTTCATTGTATCAATAGACATTATTCGCACTTACTCGTCAGCATGGTAGGTAACATTCTCGCCTTTGGCTCAAAGATCACAGGTTCGATCTTAAAAAACGTATTTACTTTTTTATTTCATTTATTTATTATACTGAAATGTGTACTGAAAAACAATAACGCTTAAAAAAAAAACATCATATAGGTTAACAAAATTTGACTTTCACTCGCCCGTGTCGGCAATAATTTTTCGCTACAAGGCAACACAATATAAAAAAATGATGGTTTCCTCCTGAAACTGTGAATGTGTGTGTAAGACATTATAATAAGAGAGAGCAATTGAAAGTGAATGCGCCTTACTCCAAAACAAAATAAAATGCAGCAAGTGCGGATCAAAAACAAAAAATAATAGTTTGCTGCAATGTTTATTTTTCAGATTCCCATAATTTTCAGAACACGCCAACAATTTCCTTTAAATATGGTTAAATTATAAAAAAAAAAATAAAAAATAATCTTTCTGTTTTTGTAAAAAATAATTTTCCAAGAACACTGGAACTGGAGAAACTGCAATGATTCGCATTTCTGTAATGTTCAAGGGCCATCATTACCCATATAATAGGAAGGATGATCAAGTTTGTCGTAAACTGCTTTACCCTAATTGTTTAAAGTATTACTACATAGAGGATGTATGATGGGCAAGTAATCTAATTAGCGTAATAGCGTTCCCAGGCTCCTCTTCAACTTATTGCATGTCACAACGCTAATTACTAATGAAAATTAATCACTTACTGTTTGCTATGCCCTCAAATGAACAGCGAATTTAATGTGAAAGGGACGACTAGATAGTTGTTGTAGTTGGTTTCGCAG
Source organism: Triatoma infestans (assembly GCA_011037195.1). Taxonomy (NCBI): domain Eukaryota; kingdom Metazoa; phylum Arthropoda; class Insecta; order Hemiptera; family Reduviidae; genus Triatoma; species Triatoma infestans. The sequence goes on from JAAEAF010000379.1 coordinate 201,451, forward strand.
ATTTGGAAAGCATTAGAGTGATGCTTCACGGAAATCTCTGACGACTAGATGGTTTTACTTTGAGTTTTTCGAAAGCGTTGATGGAACTACTGCTGAAGCTAGCAGCGATATTTATTTATTTACTTTCCTCTAGAAATTAGAACCACAGTTGTTAATAAGTCCTTCAAACTGACGCTGTGATATGTGATTTCTTCTTGCTGACAAACTCTGCAGCGGCCATAACTAAGATGAGTTGTAATCATTACAAATTATCCTAGTTTTGTCTTCGTTGCGAAGTTCTACGTCAAAAAAATCAATAAAAAAAACTATTAATAAACATGCCATACTACCACAGTCCTCAGGTTTTTTCAGCCAAAGTTTTAAATTTCGAACAGGCAGACGCCTGCTCTAATGATAGCTTTCATATGAGGCCGCCTGGTTTTTCTTTGAGTTTGCTGGATTCCCGGGGTACCCAGTCAGCACAGACCTGGTTAATGGCTTCCCAGTATTGTCAGGATTTCAGACAGTCCCAGAAGATTTTCGATTTTCATGAACTAATAGTTCTAACAAAGGTATCATTATTTTGACAAGATGAACGCAGTTATTAAGGACAAAAAAAAACACATATCATGTGTTAAGTTAATTTATATGTACTGGTTAGATTACCATATAAACAGATAGAAAGACTAAGATTTTATGATTTAATTAAAAATAAAACCTAGAGGAGCTGGAAATATAAAAAACTACACAATTTTATTTATGTAGATAAAATTCATTGGCCACTAAAATTATTACATTAATTTCCATCGTAAATTTTTATTAAGTGAAACAAAAAAAAGTGAGAAAAACATAACATAACCTAAGTAATGTTTTAATTTAATTCTATAGCCTGACGGTAAACCTACCCAACTTGTACTTAAATTATTACCCTCCTCCTATGGCTACCAACCCTCTCCGCAGCACCCAGTCAGCTGTTTGTGCTGTGAGCGGCCATTATCACGGCCACTAGTATCTCGTATAATTATATAAACATCAATTTAATAATAAGTAATTATCCAAGAGAGCCTGAAAGCCAAAACCACATGGACCACTAATTTTTTTAAAACATAATTTAGACGCTCTAACACTCTGCCAACAATATGATAAAATTATATTCTTATTATTTTAAGTTTATGTTTATAGTAAAGATACTGTAATAAAAAAATGTGATTCTACTTTATATTATGTTTTCTCATTTACCTAAATCTAAACAATAAAATTAGTGATTAATAAATATACCCGACTGTTATGTTCTATCTTAGACAAGTTTACGAGAATTCTACACCTTGATATCAATATTGTTAAGTTCCTCTTGCGGGCATATTTCAATTTGACAATTAACTAGTTTAATTTTCTCTTTGCATGCTGTCCGATAACTAATTGTTATGAGGCCCGTGGCATGTCAATCGCTTAAGAAGAATCGCTTAAGCATCTCCGATTCTGAAGCGCCTTCTGAAATGTGCAGGACATCATTTGCCGGTCGCTTTTATCCATTAACCTTCAGGACATGGCAGTTCCTTCCCCCCAAAAAAGAAGGCCTCAATTTTACATACTGCACAATGTCCACCATTGTATCAGCAGTTGATTTCTTTTGACACAGATCTAGATCTTCTATCCAGGTCGGGATACAAATAGCCTTCTTATTATCCTCTTTACTTTCTCTTACTTGCAAGTACTGCAATCGTGCCAAATTTTCGATAACGAGTTTTTATCGAGTCTAAAAAAGTGTTTTTAGAAAATATTCTGTGCGTGTATATGTGTGTGTGCATGTGAAGAGCATAGCTTAAAAACGAAATTCCAGAATGTTCAAAACTGACGTTCCGTTTAGGTATCACCATGAGATCCGACTGTAGGTCATCTGTCGAAATTCCTCAACCGAACAAAACACTTATCTGTATGTATTTTTTACTTTCTTGCAATTTTCTCAAAAATGGCTCCGACAATTTTCTTCAAAATCGATATATCAACTACACATACAAATATTTACAACTATTATTTAAAACATTTTTCTGGGAAAATTCATTTAAGGACACTTTTAGGGGAGGGGTGGGGTTAGGTTTTCCTCTAAAGTGCTATTTCAATTTAATATACAATACTGTCATCTAAATAATATTAATTAGAACTAGATGTCTTGTTGAAATTCCGAGTTTGGAAGAAAATCGGATGACTGGACGTATTGCATCGCGCCAGATTTTCGAAATTGAGTTTTCACCGGGAATACACGTTTCAGGTCCCCTGTGTCCAAAAAATGGGTTTTTAGAAAATGATCTGGATGTTTGTGAAAAGAATAACTCAAAAACGAAAAATTGCAGGAGACTTAAACTTGGTATTCTGTTTAGGTACTGTTACCCATCAAACGAATAAAATCCATCAACCGCATTCAAGCTTACGGAATGTTTTTTTACTTCTTTGAGATTATCGACCCCCAGGGGTCGATATTAACCTGCAAGGAGCCCTTGTCAACTAAAACCAAAACTGGGGGTCTATGACATGTAAATTGGGGTCTACAATGGTAGTTCTTATCTAAGCAGGTCGTGACTGTAATTTTGGCTTTTCATGAATAGAAGAATTCACGTACACAGATAGATTTATTGCCTGATTTTTACCTGGAACTGTAACAAACGGACCAGACAGTGCACAGCAGTTTTGTATAGAAACTTATCTATGCAACACCAATATCATTATCTAAGTGGGGATTTTATAGTGCACTATTTTATTTCATTTACTTCAGCCAGTTACATACTACTTAATTAATAACATAGTAATTGTGTATATAGTAGGCTGTTTGCTTTATGGTCGTATCGTACCCACAGGGTTTTTACCCATTGATAGGTAGTACTCTACAAGGCTTTTAATAAAATTATTTTTCTTAATATTACATAAATAATTTATAAAATATCATTACCTACATGATTATTCACTTTACTTATCTGGTGAGGAATAATATCGGGTTACTTAAGCAGGGGCAGCGCACTATGTATCCCTGCCTCAAACATCCCTCAACCACTTAACCAGACAACTAACCGACGATCTGCGAAGATACTACAACATCCAGTACGCCACATAGACTGAACCACTCAGTGCAAACGATCAAACCTTGTGGACTGCAACCAGAAAACTTCTCAAGTACAAACCTACTTCTCAGCCTCTTAGACGCACAGATGGGTCGTGGGCCAAATCCGACAAAAAAAAACCGAACTCTTACGACTACATCTCTCTTCTGTATTTACACCTCACGAAGACATAGAAGACCCACAACATACTAAACTTGTCCTGAGTCAACTCGATGTACCTCTATCACTCTCCCACCCACCAAAACCTTTTTCTCCCAACGACGTAAAATTGGCCATGCATAACCTACCAAGAAAAAAAAGTCCTGGCTATGATCTGATCACAGCCAACTTCCTTCTCCAACTCCCTAAAAAAGCCATAGTCTTCATTACCACTCTTTATAACGCTACCCTAAGAACTACTACACACTTTTCCACTCCCTGGAAATTTTCCTCTATTTGTATGATACCCAAACCTAAAAAACCTTCCCACGAACTTACCTCCTACCGACCCATCAGCCTTCTGCCAACCCTCGGCAAAGTACTAGAGAAGCCGCTCCTAATCCGCCTTCAAAACATTTTATCGTCAACCTCCACGATTCCTGACCATCAGTTCGGTTTCCTCTCAACGGTTCGGAAATTGCCTCTCAACTATTCACCAGGCTCAGCGTGTTGTGGACACCGTAGCTAACTCCCTTGAGCTGAAGCAATACTGCCCAGGAGTTTTCTTGGACATATCCCTAGCCTTTGATAATGTTTGGCATCGAGGCCCTATGCTGAAGCTCATGGCAATCCTACCTAGCACCTACTACCTTATCCTACGATCCTATCTATCAGATCGCTCTTCCAAGTTATCCAAGGTTCTTCTTCCTCTTCAATTCATCCCTAGAGTTCCTCAAGGGAGCATTCTTGCTCCCCTCCTTACACAGCATATAGGCAGACATTCCTCTCAATCCTAACACAACTATTTATTCCTTCGCCGACGATACGGCAATCCTCTCCCAAAATATGGACCGTGTAATTGCCACCCGATCCCTTCGATCCCATCTTAAAAGTCCTCGAACCCTGGTTCCGCTAATGGCAAATAAAGATTAATGAAAGCAAATCCAGATACATACCATTCACTCTAAATCGCGAAATACTCCCTCCAATATACCTTAACTGTATTCCTATTCCTTCGGCAAAGTGCGATATCTCGGCCTGTACCTTGATAAACGCCTTACCTGGAACCCACATACTCGACTTAAGCGACAAGAACTTAACTACCGATACCGAATGCTCAAAAGACTTCTTGACAGACGATCAAAACTAACTCTCTCGAACAAAAAAACGCTCTACATAGCTCTGCTCGCACCTATCTGGACATACGGACTTGAACTATACGGATCAGCAAAGCGTTCCAATCTTCATCGTATCCAATCCTTCCAATCAAAAATCCTCCGCACAATAGTCGATGCTCCTTTTTACGTCTGCAACCACACTATCCACAGTTACCTAAACTCCCATTTGTACTGGATCTCGCAAAGTCCCGATATATTAAATGCCATTCCAAATTTTCCCAACATTACAACCCATTGATCCGCAATCTGTCACAGATAACACTTCCTGCAAATCCTTCCCGAAGACTGAAGCGCCGATGGTCTCGCGATCACCTGATCGCTTGATAAAATAAAGGGCATCCTTTGAATTCGCTTCATCGGTGTCTACACTAACCGAACTTATGATGGTCTACACATAATTATGATGGTCATTGTCAAATGCCCCTCATTCAATTCTGTCACATCAAGTTATTAGTTACTGTTTTTTTTTTTTCTTTTTCAGTTTGGTTTTTTATTTATTTAATGTTATTTTATTATTTGTTGTATTATCATCACATTTGCTTGTTGTGTATGATTCGCATTTGCTTGTTGAGTTGCAAATAAAATAAAGTAAAAAAAAACAAGCAGAAATTGTTTTTACTAAAGTAGTCAATTGCAATATTGTTTTTTTTTATCTTATTGACCGATTCCCATTAAAAGCCAATTTTCCCAGTTGCCTAATTTGTCACAAATAAACTGTGAAGAAGATGATGAATTAACCTACGTTCAACATTAAATGCCCTCTATTTAAATTTTGAAACTAGATTTGAGGATTTTTTGACTATGGTAATACACAATGGATAATCATCCATATGGTGACATTGAAGAAACGGATGTCATATTACAAGAGGACTCTTCGCGATCACCTATTGTACAAAGAATATGTGAGTTTTTAAAATGTTTATATTTAAGATAAAGTGAATCTCCTCTAATATTAAAAATCCATCTAATAGATGAGAGGACTGTTCGTCAGTTATTATAATTCTTATCATCCTAGTGATAATGAAGCACGGTATTTCACGGGGATAGAAAAGAATTAGTTATTTCTAATTGGACTTGGTTACAGCATAATTTTTTATAGATTCTTTAAGTGTAACAAAAGATTTTCTATAGATCAATCAATATTATTACAATATTCTATATTTAAATCTGTATTTACCTGTAAATTATTCATTTCTTTAAGCCAGAGAATTCGTTTAGATATTATTTGAAGAATTATTAAACATATAACCAAAATATAATTAAGGATTTTAAGGCATTGATGAAACAAAACACAAGTCCTATTTTCGGTCGTTTGGTGCGTTTTTACCTTGTTTAATATAATGAGTTTAATTTCCTTTTTGAGTGAGGCAATTTAACTTTAATGTGTAGTACGCTTTGAAATGGTCTACATCAAGCTTACTGCACTTTATTTAATTGAAAATCAGTTGGTTTTGTTCACTCAAAGCAAAGGACGTATTATTTTTCGTCTGTGTTTTGTGTTGAAAATCAGTGGTTCATTGGCATCAACCTGTATGGAAATTAGTACTACCCGCTGTAGAATTTCATTCTATGCTCTTCATCACTTTCATTTTCTATTTACATGAAATTCTACGCTAAAATTATTTAAAAAAAGTGCTTAAAAAAAAAAAAATTGGTATAAAGCTGTGCAATGAATTTAGCTTATTCATAAAGCGAACTTCGTTCTAGTAAGTGGGAACTTCTTTATAAGGTGACTCAAGAAGCCACTCCTACCCTATCATTTGACTTGGATCAACAGTACGAATCATTTTTATTATTGCCTGAAAGCACTATTCTAATATTATTATATTGAGAATTAAATTACACCATCTTGGTTTTGTTTTCGGACTGAATTCGAATTGAAAACACTCAACGCTTGCAATGGAGAGTGAATTAGATAAACTTTTAGAAAATTCAGAAGCTTTGCAACAAGAAATTAAAGATTAAGGCAGAGCATGTAAAATTATCAACTTTTTTTTGTGAAGTGATCTGTAATACAGATCGCTTCGCAGCTGGGGTTAGCCAGTACAAAGTTTTGTGCTATCTCCATAAGCGGTTTGTCACATAAATTTGACTAGACCAACCCTGCCCAACTTGTAACAACAGTCCCAATAGCTGCCACGATATTTTGCATTTTCTTTTCTATTGCTCCCGATCCGAAATCAGTTTATTGGTAAATATATTGCTTCCTCAGACTTAAACTCTAATATCGAAAGTGTTTATTAAAAATAAAAACTTATGCACATTTAAAAGATATTTTTCTGTTCGCAATTAGTGCATTTAAAATTAAAAATCATATTTCACAAACTAAATCTAGACAGTATCAATATTTGCACTCTTTTTACCATTTTTTTTCCTTTTTTTTAATATAATTTTACTTTTTTTGTTTTGTATTCTTTTTTGGAAAATTCAGATTGTAATAAATTTATTTAGCTTACAGTTAATACTACTTCAGTTATTTAGTTATTTTTAGAATCTGGTATCTTTAATTTTTATATTGTATATTTAATCAATGGAAGTTGATAATTAATGTTTATTGAGATATTTAATACTTAATTTTATTGATAATATTAACTTGTCTTTCCTTTATTTTTTCATACACTTTCTTCTTTTCATTTCCTTAAGTTTCTGTTTTGTTTTTCTTTCTGTTTATATATCTGACTCGTATTAGCATTGTACGAGGCATGTCCAGTAAGTAAGTGTACTGAGGCTCTCACGGCCGGTGGGATTTTGTTTTCGACATGTTGGCTACACTCTCGTGTAGCCTGATTCCTCCCCTCCGCAATGAGACCGGTTTGAGGTCAGTAGTTGAGAACTGTCGACGCGACAATACGTTTCGTGAAAAATGTCAATCCATCTCCCGCCAAGTTGAATCGAGTGGAGGCGGGGCAAGAATTTTTGAGACGCTACAAACTCCATGGAGATGAATTTCTCCGCTCCATCATTACTGGAGATGAAACTTGGGTTGCACACTACACACCTGAAACCAAAAGGCAGTCTCAACAGTGGCGTCACAACTCTTCACCCTCCGCCAAAAAGTTCAAAACCACAATTTCAGCCAAGAAAATCATGGCATCCGTGTTTTGGGACTGTCAAGGCATAATTTTAATTGAATATATGCCTCAAGGGGGAGGCCATCAACTCTGCAAGATACTGTGAGACCCTAAAAAAATTTCGGAGGGCGATTCAGAACAAAAGGACAAAGGGAGTCTGCCTGCTGCACGACAATGCCAGACCACACACGGCCAACGCCATGAAGGAACTGCTTGCCTCGTGCATTCCGCGCATTCCCCTGACGTAGCACCTTCAGATTACTATCTCTTTACCTTTCTGAAGCTGCACATGGGTGGAAAAAGCTTTTCAACCGACGAGGAGGTGAAGCGGGTTGGCGGGAAACTACTTCGTGGAAGGCATCAAAAAATTAATACCCCGGTTCACCACCTGCATTGAGAGGAATGGTGACTATGTCGAAAATTAGCTTACATATATACTAATGTAACCAGGTAATTTTTTTGTTCAAATAAAAATTTTTGTAACCTACAAAAATTCAGTACACTTACTTACAGGACATGCCTCTTATTTACAATATCAACTCTTGCTTCAAAAATGTATATTTTTATGAGCAATAAAACAATTCCATTTAATTGAAAATACTGGTCATTGATGGTGTGAAGTTGATCTACGCGGTAATGAGATATTCATGTTTACAAAACTGTAAACTACAATCGGAATAATATACTTTGAAGTTTTATTCCACTATTTGAATTTTTTTTTTTTTATTATGTTAAATTATTCAAAATATATCTAATACTCTGGCTAACATACTGTTTCTTTCCCTTTCATGAATCGGATATTCACCATTATTCAGAATTATTTGGTAATACAAAAAAATCTGGTGTAAAACACTTCAACTTTTCGTAATTGCTGTTATTCTTATTCAAAAACACTTGAATTTCCGTGTTCAGACCGCGTCAGTGGTTTGCGAGAAACCAACGTTTCGCCCATATTTTCGGGATCTTTTCATCTTTAAACCTGGAAACTCGAGTGTTTTTTATAAAAATGGCCGCGGAAACCTAAAAGAACACAATTCTAACTGATGAATAATTTTTTTAAACTTGGATATTCATTCACTTGATATTCATTTTCTCCTGTATGTATATATATAGAGAGAGAGAGAGGTGGCAGAGGTACTTGGATGCCAAACGTTAGTAGGTAGTCACTCTACGCAAATAAATACGTTCGCATGGATAAATATATTGAAGCCAGTATGTACTGGTTTTTGTTTTTTAAAACATATGAAATTTCTGCTACAGTCAATGAAGTCTTCCTTCTGGTATATCTTTCCCGTTATTCTAATATCTGTCGGTTTCTTTTAGTTTGCTGCCCGATGGCCTAAGCATCATTCTGATCCGTGATGAAACCCTTCTTTTATGGACAAAAAAATTAATAGAGTAAACGATCTGCTTTGACAATATTGCCCGTTTTGTACAAACGCAAGGTGCTCTGCTCTCGACCTTGGTACCTTTTGGTCGCACCACCTTCTCTGATCCATCTGTCCAGAAGATTAAGGTTATCTCCAAAATCATCCCTTTTTTCCACATAAAAACTGCTCACTTTTATTTGGAACATTTAGAAAATCAAATATGGAGATGTTCTTGAAGAACACCGAGAAGATAAATTTCAAAGCGGCAACCAAATTAAATATTTTATTTGTACTTTTATCCACCCCTGATATAGTAAGTTATAATCATTATTATGTTGACAATAAAAAATAATGATTTTTATTGAAATATGATTGCTGGAATTTTGGAATTAGAAGTTAGTTTCATTGTTTCACACCAGAGTTTTCTTTACAAAATCCGTTCCTTATCTCTCACCACATCAAATAAAGGTTGAAAGTATCAACGAATAAATCTTAGAGCTTTGCCTAGAAAACAAAGAGAAAAGGGAAAAGAATTACAAGCAGAGTGCCTATGCTTCTTACTGACTGACAGACACAAACAAAGAAGAAAAAAAAAGGCCCCAGAAAGTGCTTTGTTTCTCCAGTCAGCATTCCTTGTTTATATAGTGTTAAAGAAGAGAGTACGTAAATAGCTTTTTCAAGAAATACTGTAAAGATTTGGGGGGGAAAGAAAACAATCTCAAAACCAAAATATGTTGAGTAGATTTTGCATGTTTGTTGCATTGTGAAATAAAAATCACAACCTGGACCATGTAACTATTTTTACTTTCTCTCATGGCTGTAAGAGAAATTATTATGCTAAATTTTTGGAAATGAATTTTCTTCAGAAGTACGTTGTTTGAGGTTCCCTGAGGAAGAAAAAAATCTTCATAGGCTAGATCTGTCTGTATACGATTGCGAGAAAAATATCTTCTTTTTCTCCTTCTATCAGGGTGTTTCCCTAAACAGAGTTCCTTACATCAAGTGGTCAAATATTCCTATCCTAGGCGTCGGTCTCACACAGGCCTAGCGCTGTCATGACCTCTGTCACCTGCGTATTCCAGCTTTTCTGCGGCCTTCCTCTTTTTTTTGAAGATTTTTGGCAGGTTGCCAGTTTAGGGTTTTTTTCGAAGGCGCAAAACTGGATCATTCAAACAAAGGACAAGGCTGTACCACACTGTACACTCCTTTCACTAATCCCATCTATAATGGAATGTTTCACGTCGGCGATTTCCCTTATAGACAACATTTGAGACTCTGTCAATTTCATGTATGCTCTACTAACCTGATAATAAAATTTTGGTCAAAAGAGGTCAACCGGAAATACCTCTTTACTGAATGGAAGATTTTTTTTTAATTCTTTTTCTGCGATTTCTCGATATCCCTTCAACGATTTTCTTTAAACTTGATATATCAACTACACATACAGTTAGCTAGAACTTTTATTTGAAACATTTCTATCGGAAAAATGTTAGGGGAGGTTTTTGGGAGAGGGGTGGAATTCTGCCATCTCTAAAGTGCTATTTTAATTTATTATACGATATTATTATCCTATATAATATTAATTTGACTTAAATATGTGGTCAAAATTCATAGTTTGAAGAAAATCGGCTGAATACCAAAGGTGCGATTTTACTGAACATTCTTTCAGGTTCTACGATTTTCTCCATAAAAACATTGGCAAGTTTCATTCAAGATGATATACCAACTACATCACTAACAGACCTATCACTTCTGTATGAGAGTTTTTCCAAGAAAATTCATTTAAGAGGGGGAGGAGGTTAGTGTGGAGGATGAGGTTGTGCTTCCTCGAAAAAGTCATTTACAGTATAGATCCTTCCATTCGGGTAAATTGAAGATTAGAAATGTTACCAAATATCTAGTGATAATTACCTGTATGTTTGTAGAAAATTATTTGATTGTAACTATGTAAAGTGCCGTTTCATATCAGATTTTTTACTTTTTTATTTCAAGAAAATATATATATATATAATTAAGAAAAAGCTTTTGAATTTATATTTTTACTAACAACAAAAAAATTTATTAAAAATATTAACAAGTGTTTGTGAGAGCAAGAAAAATAAATTAAATTTATAGATGGAAGACAAACTGGCAGATAGAAGAGAACAAAATTAATAGTGGTGGTGCAAAGATGTGTGTGGAGCGAGCCATGTGTAAGCGACAAGTTTATTGCATTGCTTTGACATTTCTGACATAGAAAGCGGTGAGGTGTTCCAGCTGATGATTGTTAGGTTTGCCGGTTATGTAGATGTAGACGCTACCTACGGATAATGAAAATTAATATAAAGTTTTTTCCGAAGATTTCTTTTACTTTCTCTTATCAGAGATATTTTCTGTGATAGACTGCTTCATTTTGTGGTCATCGATCGGTTTCGAGCATTCGCACATCATCACGATATCTGTGGCAACAGACTTGCACAAATCAAGATCAGTTTATTCACTTCATTCATTCATTCACCGCCCAAGCAGTGTGAGGTTTTACTTTGTAAAGGTCTGGATCATCACCACATCCCGATCACGAACTAAATCCCGTCATTTCTTCCATCCTCTCTTCCTCGGCACCTCCTGGAATCCATTCTCCCATTTCAGTATTGGCCTACATCTTCCTCCTGCCTGCGACCCACATACATCCCTGGCGGTACTACCGGGAACCATCGGCAGTACATACCCAAAACATCGTAGCTTTCCACTAATAATGGTTTTTCTCTACTACTTTTTCGGTAAGTTGTATATCCAGATTGGAACTTGAGCGCGAACTTCTTGTCGCTTTACCTATCACTTTCCTCAAATATCTATCTCATCTTATTTGATCATTTTTCAACAAAAATTGATTTTTGGAAGGTCCTGGGAAAGCAGCGATTTTAAAAATTTCTTCTGGAAGTAACCACTTTACAGATTGTAGATCTTCAAGATGTAACCTAAATTAAAACACTGCGAAAAAATATGAAATCTGATGAAAAGCGATTATAACTGGAATTGCAACACTTAGTCTAATGAAAATCGTTGGACACGTTTTTAAGAAAATCGCGAAAAACTGGAAAATCCATTCAGTAAAGTGGTATTTCCAGTTGAGTAATTTTGACAGGTAAGTTCCTGTCGGATCCCATGGTGACATCCACACGGAATGTCATATTTGAACTTTCTGTGATTTTTCATTTTTGAGCTATGCTGTTCACATACGTTCACCCCCACACACACAAACCATTTTCTAAAAACCACTTATTTGGACTCAGAGGACTTCGAAAGTGTATTTCCGGTGAAAACTCGACATCGAAAATTTGAACGATTACAATTCTTCTTTTTAACAGTAGTTAGAGAAAGCAAAAATGGGAAATTGCCAGCTATTTTATATCCTTTTATTAAAATAAGGTAAATGGAAATCCGTTGTCTCTTTACATTCATTTCAACATTATAATATTGACTTACCTACATTATGTAAGTATATACTTTTCTTTTCACATTGTGAATCAGTCGAAATGGAATTTAATGTGATCTAATATGTAGCTGTCTGTAGATTATATTACAACTCATTTGTTCCATTAATTACATTTCCTTCACAATCATTAATTTCCTAATTTACCCTAATTTATCTTAACTGTGAAAAACAATACCTTGTTTGGTACTAATTAAAATTCAATAGGAATCAGAAAAAATAACATCGAATATCACGTAATTAATGTCATTATTGATTTGTTTCCTACAATTTAATTATACCTATAGTTTTTCTCTCTCTCTTGGTAGTACTCCTACAACGAGCGAATTTATTATCTAAATGTTCCATTAAAAATATTACATGCAATTAATTACATCTGATAATATTTGAAGGCAATATAAATAATGATTTTTTTAGATTTCCGCGGTTATTTTCATCAAAAACAGTTGAGTTTCCAGGTGGAGACCGCGACAGTGGTTTGTTATAGACCGACTTTTCGCCCATATTACGATATGCTTACCCATTTTATTCCCATAGGAGGCGAACGCGGCTCTGGTATCTACAAGTCACTGGCAAGCAACTAATGACTTGAACTGCTTTTTGAGACCATTGAAAAATGGCTCCTAAGAGTTAAAGTACCTCTTCCCAATACAGGGGCAATGTGCTGAGTTTGGGGTACGCCAGGTTACTCTTGGAGGACCCGTTATGCTCTCGCGCCCTGAACTTTTTTTCGGCTTGGCCTCCTTAGAAAACATTACCAAGAAATGGACACTTAGCAGATCATCTTCGGGCGATTTTTCGCTATTTTTCAAGTTTAGTGCTGGATTTCTTGTGTCAAACTTGGAAACGGTATTTTTCGACATTAAACCTATCCCTGACTCTTTGTGTTTGGGCGACTTTCCTAATCCCAACCTAGTTTCCTCATTCGTCCCAACTACGCACCGGAGGATTCTTTTCTCGAATTCATAGAGTGTCATTTGTAATGACAACTATTTCCCGAGAGTGGCAGAGAGAGAGAGAGAGAGCATCCATAAATTTCCCCTGCGGGTTATGGGGCTTTTGGTCATCGACCGTGAATTAGAGGTGTTAACCACAATTCCTTACCTTTTTGTCCATAGATATCGCTGTTGTTCCATATGTAGGCGAGACGGCCAAAAAGGCTCTGGCAAATGACTCATTAATGGGACAGGGCTGATGTAAGAGTGTACTCAGGGAACACAGTGGCCTACGAGGCCTTAGTGCATCTACATACTTGGGAGGCGCCGAGTTCTAGAATAGAACAGAATGTTTTTTGCTTTGATTGAACATCGCTTCTATCAAATTCATTTCAAAGTTCAAGATGCTTTGTTCGACTTGTAACCATTACAGATTCTACGCTTAAAGCCGACTGTATTCAATCTACAATACACAATAGATCTTGCAGGGTCATAGGTGGATTGGGATTTTATAGGTACTATGTCTACAAGCAATCAAACATACTATTTTGTGTGTGTGTGTGAGAGAGAGAGAGAGAGAGAGAGACTGTCTGTGTGAGACTGTTGAATGATGAACTTGAGTTTACCTAAGCTAGAATGTCTGTACACTCGTGTGTATTGAATGTTGAGAGACGTCAGTACATGTTGATCGTGTAGTGAGGGTGGGACAAATATCCCTCTCAACCCTATATAAAATATTAACAAATTATTGGTGATAAAGGTAGATTAACTTTCAGCAACTTACCAACTTTGATAATTTTAAAAATCGTGTTATTAAAAAAAGAAAAGAACAACTTTGTAATAATTTTGTATAAAAATTAAAGAATTTTTACTTGATTAATTGTAGAATGTTTAAGTCCGCCCACTTTACATCGCGTCCATTCTTGGAAAAAAAGCTAGTATAATTGAAATAAAAATTTAAAAATATCCGAGAAGAAAAAATAAAATTCTATTTTGAGATAAACGGTAGAAAATTGGTGAGAGAGAGAGAAACAGAAGAAAATAGAAGAGAGAAAATAAAAAAAGAAAACTCGGAAAAATTACTTAAATGACTTTGTTCTACGGAAAATTCATTTATTCTACATTAGTTTTATTTGCTTCTGAAAGAAGCCGTTTCACAAAGGTTGGAATATGTGTTTCCAAGGGAATATATGCATGTTTTAGAGTAAGGAAGAAGTATTTTTAGAGAATTGTTCATACGTTGTTATTGTGTGTGTGTGGGTGAGCAGCATAACGCAAAAACAAAACAAATAATTACAGGAGTTCAAATTTTTATATTCCGTTCGGGTATCTTGGGACGGGGGCCAGCTCAGGTAGGTTTCGGGACAAAATCTATGTACCAGAATTCAGTATGGTGTTATGCTATGATGGAAACACCACTCGTCAAAAATATATATGTTCACGGAGGGGGAACATTGCAGGACTGTTCATTTGTCTTAAAACAAGGTTCAAACTGGAAAGACTGTCATATAGGTATCTCTGTGAATAAACTGTACAGCGGACAGAAAAAAAATACATGATCTAAGTTTCTAGTGAATCTAAATTACATGACTTACATTTGTCTGTAAAATTTATATATGTTTAGTTTTATTGAAATAAAAAGTGCATTCATTTATAGAAGAAATACGGAGTTGGCTAAAAATTCCAAGTATGTGGAAGGATGAATCTAAATGTAAATATGATTGAATTCCATAAAAACTTACTGATATAGATTAGTGTATGATGTATTTTGTAATCTAGACAAATCCAGATCAATCAAAGTTTTCAAT
Organism: Triatoma infestans; assembly: GCA_011037195.1. Classification (NCBI taxonomy): domain Eukaryota; kingdom Metazoa; phylum Arthropoda; class Insecta; order Hemiptera; family Reduviidae; genus Triatoma; species Triatoma infestans. The sequence goes on from JAAEAF010000379.1 coordinate 216,515, forward strand.
TTTTTGTAGTATTTATTTTATAAATTTAGTAATTTGACTTACATCTTGAGATTGCCACAAAAAGTCATAGCTTGTCTCAGAAATTAACTGCTTTAATTGTTCCGCCCAATTATACCGTAAATCTCGCCATGTTTCTCTAAAAACAATAACCTGTTAAAACAAAGTTTTGGCAACCTGTTTTTATTCATATTTAATATTTTTATCCACCAATTAAGAGGGACTTTAAATACATTAAAATTTAATTTAATTCTTGCAATTTCTAGAGGTAAGATATAGTTTGGAGTCTTTCTTGGCCATTCCAGAGCAGAATTGAAAAATTTTCAATTTTCGATTGCACAATCTCAATGTCATCTGTTTATCTAAAGGCTCAGGTTTCACAACAGTATAATAAAATGGACTTAACAATTGAGTCAAATAATTTATTCTGGGTTTTTTTAAATATATTTTTTACTACTCCAAAAATGCTACAGTGCCTGTACCACATACTGACCATATCTTAAGAAGCAAAACTAAAAAGACCAGAGTTAGAGAATATTAATCTTAAATAGCGAAATGAATTAAGAACTCTCTAATTTTCTTTGAGCGTCCTGTATTTGACAAAAGCACAGTATCTTGTATAAACAATAGAGATGTTAACCCATTTTCACAATCTATACTAACTGTGTCACAATTATTAAATAATAAAACATTATCCAAATTTTTTAGAAAGATCGAGTACAGCGTTTGTGATATTGTATCGCCTTGCAGCAATCCTTAAACTGAATTCAGTCTAAAAACCTTTCAACATTGTTAACCTGATATTTTATAGATAAGCAAACAGAAATGCTGTTTTCGGTTTAATTAATTATATTGCTGACGTTTTATATATCCAAGGGCTTGGGAGAAATAGAAAGGCGGCCAAAGAACCACATTGGCTGGTTTTTACAACCTGTTGGACAATTATTTTTCTTGGAAGAAATTTGAAGATGCGAGAGAAAAATATTCAACTTGATAGCCCCGGAAACAGCATTATTATGTGTGCAAAAATGAACTTTTCAAACGTTGGGTTCGTATCAAAAGGAAACAGAATTTTTTACTGCCGCCTCAAGTTGTAAAAGTGTTGGGCGAGTTGAGCGCTTCGATCGCTTCCATTTCTCGCCGTATCCACAGTGAAACTCTTATTAACAAAAAAAATGATAATAATAATAAAAGTATTTTTTTATTATAATAAGATGGCCGCTTTTACTTTAAGATGTTACCGGGCTAAAGATGGTGGGAAAAAAACACTTATCCATGGCAGTGAGAGATGGAAGATCAGGTTTAGATGGGTTGGAAGGAAAGAGTAGTTAGGTTGACCGAGAGAAACAGATAAGAAAAGTGTGAACACTATGAAAGAGAAAGAAACCAGAAGCAGAGTCCTGTCACTATGAACTGGAAAAGTTTCTTTTTTCTTTCTTTGTACTTCCCACGATTTTCCCTTGATGACACCAACTTTTGTATTTTCTCTGGCACACCACATCCACATACACACATTTAGACAGGTATACAGACAATTTCCCAACAAAAACAGATACAGATCAAAATGTCAAAACAATGACAGTCTGCAGTTTTTCTCCGCTTTATTATTATTATTATTGTCTCATTATATTATTGTCTTATAATATATAATCTTACTGTTATTCTAAGAGGAAATCATTACGAAGGAGTCAAGTTTTCGAAAATGATTTTTCACAGGAGATACAGGTTAAGAGGTTCCTAGAATACGAAAAAAAATACATGTAGCGAATAGTGTGTATTGCGCTGTGTAGAAAATATCTTAAAAAACGAAAATAATAGGCGGGAAGCTGAAACTTGTCAATGGTTAAAAACCACCAACCGGAAATACTCAAGACAACTGATTTTTTTTTTTCTAGTTTTTCGTGATTTTCACGAAAACTGCTCCAACGATTTACTTTAAACTTGAAATGCTTACTGAACAGATTTAAACGTATTTTAAGTAAATTGATATGATGGCTTCAAGAGAAAGCCCTTTGAAAGTTTCATTCCAGATTTTTCTTTTATTTTTTGTTCTTCCATCAGTGGTTTTGGGGAAATTTATTTTCATGTGATGTGGTCAACGACTCCACACACACATTTTCATGTGTTGATGTGGTCGACAAATCAAATTTTAATTAATGTTATAGATCTCTTACTACAGCTAATACAATGATAAAATTAACCTATTTTCTTCATCATTTTCCTAACAAAAATATACTGATTACATTGTAGTCTAGAAGTCCGTGTTAATAACACAAGATAATCCAACACTATTTAAAATATAATGTCACAGATTCCTCAGAATCCCCTGAATTCAATATTTTTCTGAAAAACGTTTCAAATAATAAAATGATATATTTATATCTGTACAGTTATAAATGAGTTTTCAAAAAATTTGTAGAAGTTTTTGAGAAAATTCCACAAAATGTCAAAAGTCTATTTTGTAAAGTTGGCTGGTTTGGTTGCCAGCTGATTTTCTTCAAATTTAAAGTTCTAGCAATATTTGTATTGTATTCCAAGTAAATGGTGCTACAACTGTACTGAGGCGGTACTTTAGAGGAAAGCTTAACCTTTAGAGGAATTCCGCCAGGACTCCCCCAAATTATCACTTTTTCTGAAAAAAAAAGTTCAAATAAACGACACACAGTTTCAAAAAATCGCGTGTCATTTTCGTGCCAGATCCCACGGTAGTACCTAAACAAATATTACCAAGTTTGACCTTCCTGCAATTTTTCTTTTTTGAGATCTTTAGTCCACACACAGCAGTCTGAGAATGTGAAAAAGAAAATAGTTGACTAGTTTAAAAACAATATTCAATAAACCCAGACTAAACAATGAATAAACTAAGAAACTTTAAATCTTCTGTACAAAACTTTAATGGTTGGAAGTCAAAATTAATATATTTAATTTCTTCTGCAGTGTGTACCTAAATTGTAATTTAAACCTTTTCTTGAATATAGGATTCGGTCAAGTTTATATACTATAACATAAATTTAGAAACAGATATCTAAATGTTAATCAACCCTTTATCTGAATCTTACATTTAGCGTTGGCAAGTGAGGTAGAGCTGGCGGAGAGTAAGTGTTGTTCCCATTGGCCAGCGATAAGAGCTGAGCTGATAAGATAGCGACCAGTCGGACAGCTGCTCACTAGAGTGTGCCAGCAAGCCTTCCTACCTTGTACTGACATAGATTTCACTTGCCAACTAATGCCTAAATTAGAGTAACATAGTAACTCGGATTTTATCGAATGTGTTATATCCACAGATTTATAACGAATTTTATAAAAGAAGGGTATTTATCAATAGTCACATATTTCTTACTGTCCAATGACTGTCCGATTAAAAATTAATTTACAAAGTCCAAAACAAGCTCAATTTGTCAATAGATCTCTATGCATTAACATTGTTTAGAAATGGAAAAAACAACCTGAGCATAGGTGCTTGAATCAATGGTTAATGAGATTGGATTCGTGGATTATAATATAAGACTAATAATGAAGTTTCAGAAATAGCAGTTTAGTTTCTCGCAAATGAAACATCACAGTCTGCAAACCAAACCTAAAAAACTTCCTTTCTACGAAACGAAGCAAGCGGTTCCAATAATTTTGGACAGATGGCGATATAATTCCTGTAATAATTAAGCATAGACAAGTATGATTTAAGCTTGTTATATTTTGTGGAGAAGGAATTGACACAATTTTCTCGATTTTGACTTGGAACTTTTACCAAGACTTGAGACTGTGAAACTGGGGAATTCCAGAGAATTCACGAAAAATTCCCTCCTCTGTACATTAATGTTGACATTAAAACTATATAACGCTGATAAAACTTTGTTTAAAACCACACAAGATTGGGCAACACCTCCGCACGAAATATCGAATCCAAACCATCGAAACTAAATATAGAATCTATTACCATTTGAAAAATAGCAGGTGCTGGGGAAAGACAAGTCGCTTAAATGAATATAGTCCATTTTGAGTGTTAATACTTAATAACTCCAGACTGGACTTACCGACTTTCGATTAAACATGGAACTTCATTATTAGTCTTGTATAACACACGAATCCAATCTCATTAACCATTGATTCAAGCGCCTATGCTCAGGTTGTTTTTTTCCATTAATTAGCTCAAGAAGACAAAAACATATGCAACCAACGAATATATTAAAAACATCATCTGGAAGAAGGAGAGGATATTTATCTATAAGAACTGAGGATTAACAGATACTTTAAGATTAACATAAATACGAAGCTGACCTAACTTTTTAGGAACACAAACTATGGATGAAGCCCTAGACTATAATTCATTTTTTTTTTTTTAATTATTCCAGTTGATCCAATCTCAGGAGCTCTTGAGCTATGACTTCACTTCATTTCCGAGAGCATAGTAGACACTATAAGCCTTTGGAAAAGTGGAATAACCCCATTTTTTAAATTGAAGTTAACCTTAACTTGTTTGATGGGCAATTATTGTTTTAGGCATCATGAGATAATTGTCTCACTATTATTAATGCAAGCTAAAAAATATTCAAAAGGTTCGCAATTGGGTTAAAGGGCTGGCACTGAAATTTTTATGCTGATTTTTCTTTAAAATGTTTCTCGAAATGATATCCTTGTCACCAGACATGTTATGTATGTAAATCCTCGTCCTGACTGTTATACTGATAAATATTATGAAGTAAATAGAATTTGACCAAGTGATCCAATAAAGTTGAGTAGATAGCTTGGAGACTGAGAAACGCCACACTAAACAGATTACTGTTCATTTTATAAAGAACAGACAACACAATACACATTAATGACACCACTTAACTCGGTGCTGTAAACTGAAAGACTAATTAAAGAAACTGTACAGACTATGACAAGACTTGACTTAAAAATATACTTTGCACTGCTAGCTGAACAGTCTCAGGCTAACCTTCGTATTGTGTACATACATCGTGTTGATCAGTAAGCAAACTAAGTAATATTGTATTAGTTAGAAAGTTGATTATTAACTTTATTTTAAAGTTTTTTGTTTATTCTCTTCTTCTGGATGAGCATTGTGCATTTTTTTAGTTTTTTCTAATTTAAATTGTTATTACTATTAATTTTAATTTTGGTAAAGTTTTGTAATGGATGAAAAGATAAGTGAGGCTATACCACCTGATAAGGAACCGCCAGACAAAGTGACAAAGATGAGAAAATGAAACCCTGTGATGGGTATGTAGACAATGAGAAAGTCAGAAATATGTTTTATTTGAAAAATATCAAAATTATGAAGATTATTCTAACATTCGCTGGCAAAAAGGGTACACACAGGTAGAAGACTCTTGTTACAGTAGAGTTCATAGAACTCAGTCACCCTTGTCTTTTGCCCTTCTCAAAGGAGAGGATTTGAACTATCAAGTGAGGGCATTCTTTCAAGACAGTCTGAATTAGACATTCTACCAATCAATATCAGTGCCAGTCATAAGTTAAAACAAGTTAAATCAATCTAGCTAGTTTCAGTATACTTATAAGCATATTATTATGATATTGAAAGTATTTAAATTCATTTAGAGAATATATTTATTGTTAACAGTGGTGACTATTTACGTATTTCTTATACTTCTCTCTCTTTAAACATACACACAAGCCCTTTACAAAACCGCTCACGCCACAAGCTACTACTACTTCACAAACAACATCACATCACACAACTACATTTCACAATACATTCCTACTGGAACAGTACTGTTAACTTTCAGGGGACCAACTCTGCCTGATTAGGTATAAATGTATGCGTTACGTCAGATGCAATGTAGAACCATATGTTCATAGTGTAAGTAGAGCGTACGTCTTACGCCAGGGTCGCTAACGAGCACACCGCACTAAGTAATGAACTGCTCTTTCCCCTCTCATGCAGACAAATCGTTCGTTTATTGCCGAAAATAAACGATCTAATTATTACATTAATACTGTGCCAGTAAACAATAAAAAGCCAATTAATTCACTTCCTTCTTATGAATCTGAAAGAAAAAATTGCTTATTACTCTTCAAGTTCCTAAACATATACCCGGCGGTTTAAAGTATTAATATAAATCAGGTTTGCGAAGCGGCTATCATGTGTTAAAAACTATAGACAAATCAGGGGTCGCGTTACTAATAAAAAATACTGTTTTATTTTCTGAAATTAAAAATCTTGCTTCTCCATCAGGTGTTATGTGTGTAGGCGCATCTGTATTTATCTGTAATTTATTTATAATTTTTCTGTATAATAAACCCAACAATTAATATTCCACAGAGGGTATGGAAACGTTTCTTTGACAGTGTCCCTCGACCTGCAGTTATATGTGGAGATTTCAACTGCCACCACTCCGCATCGCTTGGTAGCGATATTACTGATAGTAAATGTTATGTCATGGAGTTGTTCGTCTGGGTAATAAATTAAGACAAGTCACTTCTCCGACCATAAGTGGACTGTATTATTTTTATTTGTATGTTACATGAAACTCCCCAGCAGAATAATACACAGTTAACCATTATAAAAAAAGAGAGTGCGTATGCAATGTTGCCAACCCTCAAAACAAAATTTCCCTTTAACATCCTCCCCCCCTGTTAAAGAACCCTTTCTTTAACCAAAACCAACAAATTATACAATATTAAACAAATATGTAAATCTAAAAAGTCATTCATTAGTATCTGTATTAAGTAATGGACACAACCTTTGTCACAGGTCTCTTGAATGTTGAACCGCCTGATGTAGTCACCATAGCCACTCGTACAGTGCTGTCCTTGCCAGGGTGTAGCTCCGATATTCTAGCCGTTTTTCACATCAATGAAGGTACATTGTCTTCCTTCAGTAAAACCAAAGTGCCTACTGGAATGGCTGCTGCCTGAAACTTCCACTTGTTCCTAGTCTGTAAATTGGTCAAAAGAACTGCTTCATTCTTTGTAGTAAATCCCATCTCTTCAGATAACTGTTAGGTTTCTTAGTTAGGTCAGTCTCAAGAGGCATAAGGAGAGGACCTCCAATGAGAAAATGAGCGGGAGTCAAGGGTTCATAATCATTAGGATTTTGTGATAAAGGAGTCAATGGTCTAGAATTAAGACATACCTCAATTTGATTAAGTAATGTGTACGCTTCCTCAAATGTTAGTACCGCAGAACCCATAACCCGCCTAAGATGGTATTTGACTGACTCAACTGATGCCTCCCACAACCCACCAAAATGAGTGCACCCGGGGGAATGAAATGCCATTGTATTTTTTCCATACCTAATTGGTTAGATATTGATTCAAATGTATTGTTTTTTCTGAAATAAACCCTTGAGCTCTCTTACCGCTCCAAAGAAATTTGTGCCATTGTAGATGAGTAGATGTGGGAACTCATACCACGTCTAGCAAAAAATCGACGCAAGGCAGCCATGAAGGCAGCCGTAGTCATATCGCTAACCAATTCTAAATGTAGTGCCTTTTGTTTAGTCCTACGACTTATCTTTACGTATATTGGACCGCAAAAATCCACTCCACATACCTCAAATGGTCTTCTAGGCGTTACTCGATGACTAGGTAATGCCGCCATTTTTGGATAAATAATCCTTGGATTAAATCTCTTGCAGCGCATGCAGTTATGAACTATAAATCTACTTCATCTCTACCGCTTAGAGGCAAAAATTCCAAGTGCGTTATTGATAGCAATAGCTGAGGTCCAGCATGTTGATGTTGTAGATGCAGGTGGGTCATAATTAGTTCTGTAACATAACTCTTGTATGGAAGTACAGCCGGATGAATTTGCTGTACCGGTAAATCTGCGTTGACTAACCTTCCTCCTACGCGAATAATTCCAAGTTCATCCAGATAAGGTGATAATGAAGCTAATTTGCTACTCTTGTTTACTTCTCCCTTTGCTTTTAGCCGTTCTACTTCTGTAGAAAATTCCTGTTGTTGAACCCTCTTTAAAATGATGAGTTTTGCTTCATTGATTTCTCCCACCGATAAATCTCCACATTGATTTCCCTTATGCCGTGCCTTATTGTAAAACCGAAAAATGTATTCAAACCACTTTAACTAGTTTTGTCCAGGAGGAATATCTTGAAAACAAATCATGCTCAAATTGCGTTGCACCTAATGAATAGACTAACCTTCTTTCTTCAAATTCTTCTGGTTTTCTCCAATCCGGTGTCCATTTCGGCCATTCCTCAAAATCTTTCTTAAGCCATGCCGGGCCTCCCACCAAATAATTGAATCCTTTAATTTGCATGGTGTGATACCTGGAGTTATTAGACCCGCTGGATTTTCTGCCGATGATACATAACCCCATTGCCTTTTAAAGGTTACCTCATGAATTTGAGAAACCCTATTTGCTATATATTGCGTCCACTGAACAGGTTCTCCGTAGATCCATGTAAGAACTACTTGTGAATCAGTCCATAAATAACAGTTCTTCGCTTCTAGCTTCAGTATTTTAATAACCTTATCTATTATTTGTGCCAACAATAAAGCTGCACAAAGCCTAAGCGAGGAATAGTTTGCATCTTCTTAGGGCAAACTCACCCTTTTGCACACAGAAGCCGAGCCGTGTTTTCGCCATTCCCTCCGTTTGATGTAATGTAAATGCAACAACCAAAAACCTTTGTTAATGCATCGCAAAACCTCTGTAATTTTATGTTTCTACTGACACAAACTCTTCTAGGGCAATAGATGCTATTCAGTCCTCCCAAAGACCTTCTGAAACAATCTCATCGAAATTGTAAACTGGAAGATAATGGTTCATCCCACTTCAAATCATGATGCCATAACTCTTGCAGGAACATCTTCCCCTTTATAAGTACTGGAGAAAGAAAACCCAAAGGATCCCAGAATTTATTTAAATCAGATAAAATAGCCCTTTTTGTTATTACTAATCCATTGTCATTACTATGCACATCCAATCTAAACTGATCTGACTGCGGATTCCAGCTCAAACCTAAAGCCTTAATTGAACCCTCCTTGCTCAAATCAATAACGAAATGCTTGCTCTGGATCTCTACTGACAAATTATTCATCAATGTTTTGGAATTAGAACACCATTTTCGGAGTTCAAACCTGCCTTGTGTAATTCCTTACAGAGTCGTGATTGAATTTTTGAAAGATCTATTTCGGACTCAGCACCTGTCATGAGGTCGTCCATATAGAAATCTGACTGAATTATGTCCGCAACTTGTTTGTCCCTTGAAATTAGATCTAATCCTACCTGCCTTAAACACCTTAATGCCAGATATGGAGCGCAATTCGTTCAGTATGTAACCGTTCATAACCGAAAAATCTCTAAAGGTAATTTTGCCGAAGACCTACAAAGTATGCGTTGCATGTCCATATCCGACCTAGTTACTCAATCTGTCTTTACATTTTACAAATGTCCCCGGTTAAAATGAATGTAGGCAAACGCAATTTAATTAATATTGACCATAAATCGTTCTGTATTGATGGTCCTGTCATCAGCAAATCATTTAAAGACATTTGATTGATCGATTTAAAAGAAGCATCGAACACCACCCTAACACGAGTAGTAACACTGTCTTCCACTACCGCAGATGTGGCAAATAATATCTCGGACGATTTTCCAGTTCGTCATCTGGTACCCTTTCCATGTGTCCTAAATTTAAATAATCTTGCATAAAGTCTACGTACTCCCTTTTTAGTTCAGCTTGATTGCTTAAACGCCTTTCTAAAGCAAGAAATCTATTTTTCGCTCCTGCCAATGAATCACCTATTTCTGAAGATTGTTTTCTAAAAGGGAGCTGAACGATGAATCTACCTTCTTTGTTTCGTTTGTAGGTATCAATAAATAATTCCTCACAAATTATATCTTCTTTAACCTTGTCAGTTTTTACTGATCTAGTCAATAGGCATGAATTTTCTGAACTATTAGTTTTTGCAGTACATTTCCTGACACCACCCAACCTAAGCAAGTATTAACTAAAACCAGTCCATTATTTTTTCCTAAATGGTAGTAATGTTCTGATAATAAAGAAAAGAATATTTCACAGCCCAAAATACCATGTACCTTTTGTTCCGAATGTAAGAATTCTGGGTCTGCCAACCTTTGATTAATATAAAAGGGAATTCTCCAATGTTTAGTGTTTATTTCTCTTTTTGTTGCCAAATTGATCGTTGGTAGGACATTAAATACCAATCGAGTCTTAAAATCTGAATTTAATGAGGAAATATTTGCTACAACACTCTGATACATCCGTTTTGTTTCCTGTTACCCCCACCACCGCTGTATTGACCTTGGTAAACGGTAACGCAAGTTGTTCTGCTAATACCTTTTCTATAAAATTTGATTCCGATCCGCTATCGAGAATAAATCTACATTTATGTGCCTTTCCTTGTTTATCGTATATGTTTACTACTGCTGTTGCAATTAACGCGCAATCACTAACTCTTGCTAAACCGGCATATTTAATATCATTTACAGAACCTTTCATTGTCTCGAGATGTTTTGTGTCATTCTTATCTATAAATTCACCCTTTGTTACAGCCGCATGAACTCTGGTTCCCTTAGATGAATCCTTTTGTATTTTTAAAGAACCCTCAACTTTAAAGAATCCTTTGATCTAATTGCACAGATTAGAGTGTTATGTTTGCCATTACAATGTTTACAATTTGAACTTTTTGCAATCTTTTACTAAATGACCGAAGGCTAAGAATTCCAACAATGATTATTTGATTTAACTATATTTCGTCTTTCATCTATAGTCATTTGTATAAAAGTTTCACAATTGAAACGTTTATGACTTCCCTTTCCACACAAAAAACACGAATCGGAATTGCCGACAAAGAGACACAACTTGTTTGGTTTATTTCCAGTGTGATTTAATTTATTTTGCCTTTTAGAATATTTTAAAATTTCTACTTGATTACCTTGAGTTGTTTTGGCTTCATAGGACTCCAACCACAAATACCTTTCTTCCAAAAACCTATTTAATTTTTCGAAAGTTGGGTAATGTTTAGTAGGATTAGCTTCTTCCCAACATCGCAATGTAATATTATCAAATTTTGAAGTTAATAAGTATACCAGTAATGGCCTCCAAAATGTCGTTGGTTGATCCAATAATGTTAAGGCCTTTATATGTTTGTTATATAAACTATGAAGTTGATGTAATGCCTTTGCCGACTGAGATGTAATTCCTTTCTGCATTAAATAGAGCTGATATGTGGGCCTCAATAGTAAATTATGTTGTTCTTGTACATTGAACATAACTCTTCCTAAACTATGTTATAATTTTTCCCTGAAATTGCAATGTTGTTAACTATGTCTGCCGCGTCCCCTTCTAATAAACTAATCAAATAATGGAATTTCTCAATTGGTTGTAATTCTTTTTCGTCATGCATTAGTCCTTTAAATGTTTCATAAAACTGAACCCAATTTTCATATGATCCATCAAATTTCTTTATGTCAATTTAGATTTTCCTAACCTTGAATAATTAGACCCTAATTTATGTGACTGTGCATTTGACTTAGGGTTTTCCCGTTTAATCTTAAGTAAGTTACTCTGAATCCGAAAAAATAATTCTTCAAAATTCTCTCTCTCTATTTCCTGTTTCTCAGCTATTTCTTTAAACACATCTACCAACTCTTCAATTTCACTCTGAACTGAATTGAAGCTGGCCCATATTTCTGATAATTTAAATTTCCTACCCTCAAGTAATTCAAAATCACTGCCTTCTTTGTTAAATTTGTCAATGAACTGCCCAATCCTAGTAAGGGACGCCTTTACCCTTCCCCGTTTAGCTTCTAATTTGTTAAATACCACCTTCGTTGTTTCCTAATAATCAAAATACCAAACAAAATAAAAATGTAAACCTAATTTATGAAATTAATCAAACAATAAAAAAATGAATTAAAACTGTAAAATTATGTTTAAACTTATAATCCCCAACGTTTGTGTAATACAAATCAAGGCATGCTCAATTAAAACCAAGTAATAGAAAGTTGAAAGAAAAATGAGGAAGAGACTGACCTTAATTGTTCCTTGTTGTACCCAAAGTTTAAAAGTTCTGAACCTCTGATTGTTTGTATTTCAACCTTTGAAAAAAATTCTAACCCTGAATGAATCCGTATTTCTCCTGGTAGACGAAAATGTTGTAACCATGAATCTTGAATCCTATGTGGCTCGGAGGACCAAAATGTTATTTTATGGAGTTGTTCGTCTAGGTAATAAATTAAGACAAGTCACTTCTCCGACCATAAGTGGACTGTATATTTTTATTTGTATGTTACATGAAACTCTCCAGCAGAATAATACACAGTTAACCATTATAAAAAAAAAAGAGTGCGGATGCAATGTTGCCAACTCTCAAAACAAAATTTCCCTTTAACAGTAAAGGTAGATCTCTTCTGTTGGCCGCAGAAGAAGCTAATTTTTTATTTTTAAATGATGGTAGTCCAACTCTCATTGGAAACATAAATCAGATTAGGCGTTCAGTAATAGATATGACTCTCTGTTCGAATGGCTTCGCTGCCAGTTTTGACTGGGCAGTTATACAGCAGCCAATGGGCTCAGTCCATCTTTCCATACTTATTAGCTCAATCCATTTAACTTTAAGTGAATGTAGGTATTATCCTACAAGAAAATGGAATATTAATAAGGCCGATTGGGAGAAGTTTACAACTCACTTTACTAATTGTAACTATGCCGATACTTATGAGTCGTTCATAAATAACCTGAATACAGCCTGTGAAAAATCGATACCAGTTAAGAAGAAAATTAAAATGAAGCGATACCATACGGTCTAGCGATCACAGAGTTGTGCACACGCAATGAAGGAACGGCAGGCAAGTTATATAGATTACAAAAGGAACCCTACGTTAGAGAATTACCTCAGTTACAAACGTACGGTAAAGGAGGCTAAGAAAAATTCTTGGGAGGAATACTGTAATCACATAAATGGGAGCACCCCAATTAAAAATATCTGGGAGAAAATTAAAAGTTGGTGAAGTATACCCCAAATCGGAAATAGGTGATTGGACGTATGAATTCTTAAATAAAATAACTCCAGCATATGTGCCTTCTAATTCTCTTTCAATGGTCTCTCTAGTACTATAGCAACATCTGTTAGATAAAATTTCATCTGCTGATCTCTTCTGCCATACAACATTCTGGTAACTTAGCCCCCGGTAGAGACCATATAGTGTATTCAATATTACAAAAGCTTCTTATCCATACAATAAATAATCTACGAGATTTATTCACAAAATGTGGCTGTCTGGTGAGTTTCCTAGTCCTTGGAAAGAGTATATGGTTGTCCCCATTTTGAAACCAGGGAATCCGCCTCAGGAAGCTACGTCTTATAGACCGATATCCTTATCGTCTTGCGTTCTAAAAACTTTCGAGAGGTTGTTGAAGAGAAGAATGGAATGGTGTTTGAGTATCTCAACAAACTCCCTAATAGCCAGTTTTGATGTCAACGGGAAAATCAACCATGGATGCTATATGTAAAATTATAACTGACATTTTGTTAGGTTTCTCTAATAACTGTACTACACTGGCAATATTTTAGACATAAGCGATGCCTATGACAGTGTTGATTTTAACATTCTATGTAGCAGTATGTCTAAATTGGGATTTCCAACTATGTTTATTGCAAAACTGGTCGGGTTATTGAATAATAGACATTTATGTGCGATTAATAATTTGTTAGGTCCTAGGAGGGCTCAGATCGGTTTACCGCAAGGTGGAATATTGAGTCCGCTCCTGTATGCGGCATATGTGGCCGATATTGTTAACTACATTTCCTGAAGGAGTTGAAATAATTCAGTATGCCGACACCCTATGCATTTATGTCACAAATAAGGATTTCAATATTTGTCAAAGTAAATTAGACACTTCTATGAAAGAATTAAAAAAATGGTTTAGCAAAAATAGGTCGAATATCTTTTCAGAAAAAACAGTGGTCTGCCCATTTACGAGAAAAAGAAGCTTGCCAATCTCAGAAGAGATTTCGCTTGGTGGAATGCGCTTTCTTTGCAAGACAATAGTCAGATTTCTGGTTTATTTATGGACAAGTCGTTGAACTGGGCATCTCACATTAAATCATGTATTGGATAAATCCGAAAAAATATGTTAACATTCTTAGAATGATTACAAATATAAACTGGGGTGCAGATCCTGGCACTGCTCAAATATTCTATAGGGAACAATTAGATCCATACGAGATTATGGTTCGATTTTCTATGATCATGCCAGTGGGACAAATTTGAAGAGACTAGATGTATTGCAGAATCGTTGTCTACGTCTTTGTTACGGGTTTTTAAAATCTATTCCCATAGATATTCTGCTGTCAGAGGCAGGTGAACTACCGTTGACACATAAGAGGAAAATGTTATCGAACAGAGTAGTAGTGAAATATGCAACTTCTAATGAGATAGTAATAATAAGAAAAATTAATAATCTAAATGTGTCCTAACATCAAGGTACTGGCAAAAGAAGAAGACACCTCTTATAACTTCAACTTTTGGGGATAATGCCCCATTCTTGGTGCCCTGCAAAAGAATTCTCAATTGCCATCATTTTCTGTTGACTATCAGGTTCTAAATCGATCGCTGCAAATTTATTTCTGCGGCCAGCCGGCAGATTTGCAATATTCCGATAAGTATGTACTTGATTACGTGTCTCAAAAGCGGCTTAAGTCGTAGTTATTATACACTGATGGTTCAAAGACGCAAAATGAAGTAGGATGTGCCGTTTATGATCATAAGGGGGATCACGTTATAAAGTTTAGATTGCCTGATATCTATACGATATTCTCTGCTGAGATGTACGCTATAGCCGCAGCCCTGAAGTACGCTTTAGATTCAGGTATTAAAGAAAATTGGGTCGTTTTATCGGGCAGCAAAAGCTCTCTTCTTAAACTGAGTAACTGTACTAAGAATTTGAATTTCAACATATTCTCAGTGAAATTGTAGTAAGTGTTATCAGCTCTCAACTAAAGGAAGTGCAGTCTGCTTTGTATGGATCAAGGCACATGCAAATATGACGGAAAATGAGCGGGCTGATTCTTTTGCGAAACAAGCTATTTGCGACGGGATGATCGTTAACAGTAAAGTTCCTCTAAGTGACGTAATTCCTGTTAGCCAAAAAAGAATTTGGAATGACTGGCAAGGTAAATATGAGGAGTCTCTAAAGGGGTTATTTTATAAATCCTAAATCCTGAAATTCATAGAAGGCCGTGGCATTATGGGATTGCCTATTAATAAGAAACATGTAAGAATAATTTGCAGAATGCGAGCTAATCACGGTCTATGTAAGGCTTACTGCATAACGCACGGTCTATGTAAGGATTGGCATATCAGGGAACTCGCAATGTAATGAATGTGAAGAGACGGAAACGCTAGAATATTTAATAATGATTTGACCCGGGTATGCGAGAGAAAGAAAAGTATTGTTTACCAAAATTTCTGAAACAATTGCAAACCCCTTTAATTATAAATCACTACTACAGGCACCAGCTTTAGAGCTGTGTAATGCCATATCTAAATTTTTAGTTCTGCCAATAGAAAAGTTTAATGATGGATAAGTAGAATATTAAAGATTAACTTCAATTATCTTCAGCTATGGCTTTATGCTAATGCCACAAAAAAGAAAAAGAAAAAATACAACACGACCAAAACAACATTCGCCATTGCTACCATAGCTAGACTGATCGACAAAGTGGACTTACATCATACATCGATACATATATATCAATTCTCAGAAATAAAATGAAAGTACAACTTTTACAATGTCCAACAATTCTTGTACAAACATACTTTACAATTGACATATTTGAATACGTATCAATAAGCATTTATGTGTGAAAATGTACAAAGTTTAAAAGAAAACTTATGGAGCCATTAATAATAATAACATTCAGTAGTCACATAAAGTTAGAGTTTGATGGAAACCTTAGTTTGAGATATGGTGGTAGTACTTAGTTTGAGATATGGTGGTGGTACTTAGTTTGAGATATGGTGGTGGTACTTAGTTTGAGATATGGTGGTGGTACTTAGTTTGAGATATGATGGTGGTACTTAAACGGAATATCAACTTTGAGCTTACTGCGATTTTTCGGTTTTGAGATGTTTTGTTCCCAATCACACACCATATTATTCACCATTCGCCAAAAAACATTTTTTTTCGAACTCAGATGGCCGAATAAAAACATGTATTTCCAGTGAAAACTCAATTTCCAATGAAATTCCAATACTTCCTCTTAACAGTGAGAGAGGTTCAGCAACGAGTGGCTGTGAACTATTTATCGAATTACAAAGTTCAATACACTTATTTAAAGATACGCTTATTAAGTTTACCAGCAAGGCAAATATAGTTATTCCTAGTTTAATAAGTTAGACGACGTAAAATTTCTTAAGCCAACTAAAACAAAATAGTTTTCTTAACTGATATACATAAAGTATACTTAATGTAGTAAAGTGGCGTATCTAAATAAAACAAGATACATAGATAGTTCTCAACTAATAAACATAAAGCTAACACTTGGAACTAAATTATATATTTCATTACCTGATTAGCACAAGTTAAGCATAAAATCAACCTTCTGTTCAGCATAAACGTCCCTTTAGTTCGATAAATTAGTTAAAAATCAGTCTCCAGTTACATTTGCTCGTCCCAATTCCGTTTCCTTTCTCCGCCGCCCTTTAACCATATGTCTCACCTGTTTACAGCATCCGCCCAATATTGCTTTATCTTTATGCTATTGTACATTATTAGTTTTTAATAAGTTCTAATCTTGGCCACAGACACGCCTAACTCTCTTTCTCTCCTTTGTTTGGTTAATGCTGTAGTCATGGAAACCGGTTTTTTGTTTTGCAGTCGTATTTATGTTAATACAGTCTATTTTTTTAAATATTGAGATGACTGTCCTATATATATGATATTTTGACTGCATGATATTTTGCAATACTTTAAAGCTTGAGCGTCAGCGCAGAGAAGACAAATTAATTGACCTTGGCAATCGTTTTTAACGTTATTATACTCGTATTTATTACAATTTGATATTTTCTGATGAATATGTGATAAGAAGATAAAAATTGACCACATCACTTTAATTCTTGAATTAAGAAATTTTATATGAATTGATGAATGACTTCTATTATCAAGCTTCTAATGTGTCGCTTATTATTTTCTGAAATGAATTTAGATATAAAATATTCTTATTAATTCCTAATTCTGGGTTTTGATTTTCAATTATTTGGCAAACATTGTTTACATCAATTTCTAAATATCACTCGCTATAATTAATATCTTTACTTGGGCTGCCTTTAGCACATTGCCACCATGTTCCTAGATATTTTATTGCATAAAATATCTCTTTCCTTTTCATAAAATGATTCTATTATTGCATTAGCTTTCAATTTTCCTACTTATTTCAATAATTTTTGATATTCCGATTTGTAATTTCGTTGGATTTATAACCTCTTTGCATTTTATCCTAACATTAGTATTTTTATCATTTTTTGAAGATATTATAGCTTTAAATATCGTGTACCACTGTTTTTAACAGCTGAAGGTTCTTGCTTTAATACTTCACTAAATGATAAGGTATGTTCTGACATACAGCTAAGATGTTCTTTTGTTATTCTTAAAACTTCTGTTCAATTTTCAATTTTCTGTTTCTATTCATCCTCTGTTAATCTATTAAACTCATTTAATGAAGAAACCGAATCCAGTATACATTATCGTAAGTCATTAAAACTAGACTAGATCGTAGACTCTTAGTTTGAGTCTAGCTAGCCGTAATGTATGTAGGCGGATTTTGAATTCTCCCCTTCGTGGTAAATTTGAATATGATTTGTAACATGGTGGATAACGTAACAGTTGGGCGTATTGCCATATAACTTTTTGTTTTATGAAAATGTGCTGCCTGCAATCATTAACAATGTGTGTGAATTATTGTTAAGTTTTTTTATTTTATTTCTCCTGCACATAGCAATGTGTTCGGACACATTAGTGTGTTCTGATTATTGCTTTTAGTTCTGTTGAGTGTATGTAGGCACTGTGGCCTGAAGACTCTTTTTATATTTTGTAAATATGGACATTACATAATTTGTAAATAAATTATTCAATTTATGAATAAAATGTCTTCCGTCAATCTCAAGAGTGACCATTTTTTCGCGATTTTCTCTAAAATGGCTTCAAAACTTTCTTTACGGAGTACTTAATTAAAAGCTTATCATTGTATTTGAAACATTTTTCCATATTCAAATATTAGCTTTTCTATGTGCCAAAACTCTCGCTACAGCTATTTTTACATTATGGGTAATTAAATTTTTAGCCCAGGTTTGAAAAAAATGAATTTTAATTGCATTAAGAGGAAGCCGAGTTCGTGTTATCACCAGACTTTTTTAACTTGTTTTTTGAGTTTTCTATTTTTTTTAACTAAACTTGAATGGCAAAGCATTAAATGAAACTGAAGGAGGGAAAAACCGGAAATTAATTAAATTAAGAATAAGAGAATTATTACAACAACGAGAAAGAGAAAGAGAGCAAGCTAGCCTGGGTCCTTTTTAAGATTGGCAGTGGGCGAGAGTTTGACTTTTAATTTAGTAAACTGGGGGAAGCTTTGGCAAGGAGTGTAGAGAGGGAATATCCTGCTATCGAGCAGCCATGAAGATCGCTGGCTATCCATGCTATGGCGGAGAACTCTAATATCGTTCCATCAAGCTGTCCCATCTCGAGAGCAGAGCATTGTGGAAGGAGAGAACTGGCCTAAAATTCAGCCCAACTTCTTTCAATGCCAATAAACTGTTCCCTCACACTCTCTCGGCTTAGGATAACTGAAAAAGCTTGTTGAAATTCCTGGGAAGTAATCAAGCGGATTTCTTCTTCATCAATAAACAAACTGGATTGACTTCTGTGTTGTATGTGTTTGGGATAATTATATTGAATAAAGACTTCCGATCGTAAAAAATAATCAAAGATTTGAAGGAAGGTGTAGAAGGACCAGTGGAATTCAATATCGTCCTAAAGTGACAACTGGTTTCAATTTGGCCTTTTAATAGTCTGCGGCTTTCACATAGAAGGGAACAAGTTTGTATTATGCTAAAACACAGTGTTTTTCAGATGTAAACTGGAACAAGCAGTGAAGCACCACCATCACCAAAATTCATTAGGATTCGTTTAATTGTTTTTATTCACCGCTTGGCTGAGTCACATTTTCGACAGAGATTTGTTATATTTAAATACAAAAATGTGGTGTGACTCGCAATATTTTCCCTGACTGCAATTATTACAATTCCAGTGGACAAATTTACTTCAAACTTGGAATTTTTATTAAACTATTAGTTGGCCCCGTCATTATTGTAAAGTGGTGGGGAAGTCTGTTGTCTTTCGGACATAACAAGTTACCTGGATGTGATCACATTGTATGACCTTCTGTTAGCACTTAGTAAAGCTTAACGGCAATTTAGATTCATTTAGGGGAAATGCACTGCGACCTAAAAGATCTATTGTGCCCCGGAACCCCTTTACAGTGCATGCCGGCCTCCGGACAGTGTTGTCTGTATCGAGACACCGGACAGAGAGCTGAAGAGAAAAATCTAAGAACAGTACTGCTGCACTCGAATCCGCGACATCTGCGTGGGATTCCAGCGCGCCAACACAGAGCTAATCCCTTCCACTAGCGGCACTTTTAATGTCAAGCCTAGCTCACAGGAAATTAAGAGAAAATTCCAAATTTTTCAGGATCTTGTTCTGTAAATTCTTACTTCTAATTAACCGATTTTTTTTCTAAGTGGGGATTCTAACGATGGATTTAAACTTGTTTTATTAAGGGGGTTGGGGTAGCGTGCGCTGTAACCAAATCAGGCTTCTTTAATGGAGGTGAAACTTCCCATCCAAGTCTATTTCTGTTGGAAATCCTAAAATTCAGCAAAGTTTTAAGGGAGATATTTTCTCCTCCGCCTGGTAGGGATTGCAGGCCTCTAGACTTTGTGAGGATGGTTGTATTGGGTGGTAGCTCCATTGGGAGTCTCCCACATCTTCCCACTCAATTTTCATATGCTGTCCCTTTTCCATAGCTTTCAGGTGCCCGCTGGGTCTATAATACTCCTATGCCTAAACTTTCAGCATGTAGAACACTGTTTTGTTTTCCTAGATTGATGCATTCCTTAAAACTTTTTACCAGAATGATATTAGCCTGGCTAAGTTCAAAGTCTTGAACCCCAATATTCAGTTCAACTCTCTTGAATGAGCTCCAGTATTGCTCCAGTTCTTTGAATAGGAATTACTGAGTGCCATTAAAGCATCCTCTCGAGAATGGTTTGGCAAATTTAATGACCTGGACAGAAACAATCTACTAAACCGAATCAAATCTACTATTTAAGTGGCCATGGCAAATTGGCGTAGAAAACTTATAATATTCTTTGTAGCCCATTCTTTGTACTAAAGTGATACTGTAGAAGAAAATTTAACTTAACTTGTGGCTCCTCCCACAATTTTGGGAGAGGAATACTCAAAACAAAAGTGCATTCCAAGTTAAAATAGGTGAGATGTGTTTGAACACTTAGTAAGGGACATTGAGAGCACATTCTTGAGAATGTCACGCCAAATGAAAGAAAAAATAAATTCTGTAAAGTTGAAAAAATTTTTACCGCAAGTTTGTTCCTCTTTTGACACCAGTAAGAGAAAGTTCAAATATTGAACAAAATTCTCACTTATTTTTAGAATCACTAATACTTAAAATCTCCAATTAATCGGAAATTGAAATGCTTTATCAATTTTTTTTTTTGGAATTCACAATCTATATAAATAAATATAATAAGTGAACAGGATGATGATGTGTGATGATGAATGACGTGATTAGCTGGAGGAGAGAAGCTACCCCGGCGGTAACACTCTCACAGGAGTTACTTCCTATTGCTGGAGGTGATCATGGGGTCAACAGCGGCTCAGTCGACGGGGTGGATTATCTGGTATAGTTGTGGAAGCGAGATTTTGAACAAGAGGATTAGAGTTGGCAAGAGAGTCATAGAATTTTTTATATTTAGTTTTGACAGCTTCAGATACATATGGGATTTTGAAATCACTGTGGAGGGTGGAATTAGAGACATAGAATGGACCATCTGTTATCTGACGGAGTATTTTTGACTGAAGACTGAATTTTCTGGGAATTTGAGCGCTTGGTTGAACCCCACAGTTCAAGTCCATAAGTCCACATCGGTTTGAGTATACAGTTGTATATCAGTCGTTTATGCTCGAGAGCTATTTCGATCGTCTTCCTATTAGTCTGAGTAGTGTCTTATTCCGTTGGCTATGTTCCACTTTTTAGTTTTGTATGTGGATTCCATGTTAGTCTTTTGTCGATGTACATCCCAAGGTAGCGAACTAAGTTTCTAGGAGAGAGTGGTATTGAGTTGAAGGTTACTGAAGGAAGGAGGCACGACGCAGAGTAAAGGTGATTTGTTGATTTTTGTGGGTTGAGTTTAATCCGCCATTTTTTGGCCCAAGATTCTATTTTATTTTAATGATTCTGTAAGAGAGTGGAGGCAGTTATGGGAACAGAGCTGGATGCAAGGATGGCGGTGTCATCAGCGTAAGTGCAAAGAAGAGTGTTTGTACAGGTTGGTAGATCTGAAGTGAATACAGAAGCGGGCCAAGTATGCTGCCGTGAGGAACTCCGGCGCCGGCCAGCGAGTAGTCAGAGGTAGCAGATCCGCAATTAATCTGAAAGTAGCAGTCAGATAAATGAGACTTGATGAGTAAGTAATAGGTTGATGGTAGGCATTTTTTTAGCTTCCACAGTAATCCTGGATGCCATACCCGATCGAAGGCTTGAGCCACATCGAGGAAGGCCCCACAGCAGTACTGTGCTTTATCAAACTAGAGATGTTTTCTCTTTAATTTTTCTAAACCAGCTGTCTAAATTCTATTGGGTAATTATAGATTAAGTTTAAATAATTACAGTTGTGAAACTTGTTTGTAAACAATATAATTCATTACTGGCAGAGACAGTACGCTTAATTAATATTTATTGTTTCTATATTTGAGAAATTTGTTCAATGTCAGAATATTTAGTTCGGAGCTGACTACAAAGGCTGTAAAATTACCTAATTATTTACAACCGCAATTATTTTATTTTATGAAGATCATCCAAGAACATTTTTAATTACTAATCAGTTATAATTAATAATTGAGCAAACAACATAGAAATTAGTAATTATAATCATATATTGTAAAGTTTTGTTTACTAAAGTAAAACTAAACCAATTGCGCAATCTCCTGTGAAGGGTCAAGGCCTGTCTGACTATAGTGACTTTGGTTGGGTGGCAGCACGTCTTTTCCTCATTCTCTGTGTTATTAGAGTTCGCTAATAACTGCAGATCCTTACTTTTATTCAGGATAATGATTTATCATTCAATGGAAATAAATTCTGGTAGCAACCCAAGGTAGGAGCAGTAGCGATTAAATCTCCACTAGAGGAGATTATACTTTTTAGCAAAAACGCACTTCCGGTGATGTGATTTTCTTCAAATTCGGAATTTCAACAACATATATGTAGTTCTAATTAATATTATTTAGATTATAGAATTGTGTAATAAACTGAAATAGCACTTTAGAGTAAACATAACCCCACCCCTCCACTAAAAAGTGCCCTTAAATGAATTTTTCCGGAGAAAAGTTTCAAATGAAAGTTATAGTTCTTTGTATGAGTAGTTGATATGTTAAGTTAAAAAAAAATTGTTGGAGCCATTTTTGAGAAAATCGCATGAAGTGAAAAAAAAAATTGATGAAAAAAAGTGATACTTCCGGTTAAGTAATTTTGACAGATAAGTTACTGTCGGATCCCATAGTGATACCTAAACGGAATTCCAAGTTCGAAGTTTCTGCGATTTCTCGTTTTTGAGCTATGCTTCACATCCATACATACACGCACACACACACACACACACACACACACACACATACACACACACATACACACACACAGAGATCTTTTTTAAAAACGGCTTTTTTGAACTCAGGGTGTCTCAAAACGTGTATTTCTGGTGAAAACTCGATACCGAAAATTTGCTAAGGTTACCATACTTCCTCTTACTAGGAGTAAGAGAAAGTAAAATAAAAAATAAGTGCAGAAAGGTCACAACTTCCGGTCAACCTACTTTCATCAAACTCTGAATTTTAGCAAGATTTAATTCTTATTAAAATTATATAATGATAAAACCATTCCCTTGGCAAAAAAGTTGCATGTTAGTCTTTGCAGGGAAGTCTTCAGTTGTACGTACAGTCCTCTTCTCTGAAACTTTGCCTCTCCAGCTCCAATTCATTTTTCCAAAAAATGTTTCTAATGAATGAAATAGACCTTTTTGTGTAATTTGCAAATTAAAAAAAAAAAAAATCGTCAGGTCGTTTTTCGCGGAAATTGACTGAAAAATAAAACGGAATTTCAAGTTTGAAATTTCTCGATTTTTTTTTTCATTTTTGAGCATTTTCTAAAAACCACTTTTCCGTACTCAAGGGAGCTCAACAAATCTATTTCCTGTGAAAATCGAATTTCGAAAATTCCACGCAATTGCCCTGATAAAAGAAAACCTACGTTAAGCATTCATGTTAACATCCTCGCCAATAAATACTTTCATACTGCGAAAAAAACCATTCACGCTAATAAATACTTTCTCGCTAATAAATACATTCAAACTAATGAAACACATACACGCTTATAAATACATTTTTGCCAATAAATACATTCATGCTAATGATTCATTCATACTACGCATTCACGCAAGGGGAAAGTACTCGATATTCCTTTCCCCTTTATAATAAATAAACTAACCTAATTGGGTGAAGTACTCGATATTCCTTCACCAAGATTCACCTAACTCAAGTACTAACCTAAATTTTGCTATAGATATTTATAAAATAAACAAATAGCCTACTTATATAAGGAGAACCCTCTTGTAGAATAGCACGCTTGTCATGTGGCAGGCCTGCTGTTTCTCTCAGTATACGCAGAGCCTGACACCCTTCCAATACGTGAGCCACTGTTAGCCTTTCTCGGCATCGAGGGCACTTCGGTCTTCTTTCACCAATAAGGAGATGCCCATAGGTCACACGTGTATGACTAATCCTAAGCCTCGTCAGAATTACTGATTCATGCCGCGGGTAATCCTTGACTACAGCATTTTTCACACATTGTTCTTCTTTCTCTAAATTTCTTACAAGCAAGGAGGGAATTTAAAACGAGAAGAAATAAAAACTAATTCTATCTAAATTAAATATCCCTGAAAATGGTTATTTATAATTAAAACAATAATTACTTGGATTTAAAATTTATTTATAATCATGAAACAAATTTTATTAAATAAGCGGTCGAAGTTTATAAAACGAAAACAATCATTTGCAATGTCTAAAACATATTATATAATGATGGTAGTAGTATATTGTTGTATATTAAATTGTACGTAATGTGATATTTTAGTTCATTTTATAATTATTATTACCTTAATATAAATAACCTTTGGGTCAGTTTGTTTATGTAGCGGTGCTTATTATTCCGACTGCATTTGCCCAAACTAAATGAAATTTTGTACAATAGCTTTTATGGCGTAACGGACTGTGTATGAAGCTGTTTATTTCACCGTACAAATTGTCTCGCCATATTTGCTGAAAAAGTAAATCGAAATACTGTAAATATCTATTTTTGTTGTTGCTTTTAGAAGAAATATTTTATAATGAAATCGATTCTAAAATGCAACCATTTTGTTGTATAGAATATATGTATATTATTGGGGGGGGGGGGGAGGTACTCCACCATAATAAACTTTATTCGAGCTAAAATTTATTGTTTCTATTATTTTTAATTTCTCTCTAATTATTATTATTATTTACAATATAAAAGTATTTGTTGACCGTTGATGAATTATGTTATGAAAAAATTTGGTGAGGATCGGTCAAGAAAGAAACATTCAACTATGCCAACATTTCGACAGAGTTTTCTGTCTTTATCAAGGCTTTAATACATACACAGCCGTGAAGATGTGGAGAAAGAATTTTTAAAACATATACATTTGTTAGAAACATAAAAAAGAAAATTAAAAGTTACTAGTTACTTGACTCAAATCATCTACAGAAAAAAATGGTTTTCATTTCATTTATTTATTTTTTTATTTCTTATTACTATTAAAACACTATTATTTATTTTTTGTAGCAGCAAAAGCTATGGTCATTAGCATCCCACGAACCTTTTTATTCTCAAGCCGCTTTCTGTCTATATAGCATTTCACTCTATATAGCAAAGGTTCTACTGTTTTTTACTTTCTCTTATATTGCGATCTTCCTAGATTTTCGAAATTGAGTTTTCACCGGAAATATATGTTTTGAGATCCCATGAAAGCGAGAAAATGGTTTTAGCGAACGGTCACTGTATGGTGTGTGTGGGTTTTTTAAAAGATTATCTCAAAAACGAAAAGTCATAGGAAGTTCACACTTGCTACTACCACCGCATCTGACACCAAGTCTTTGGGAAAAATCCATTAATCGGAGGTGCGACTTTACTGAATTTTTTTTTTCAATTTTGTTCGTGATTTTTTTCAAAAATCGTGCTAACGATTTTCATTAAACTTCGTATACTATCTACACGCATAATTACCTATTACTTTTATCAGAAACATATTCCCGGGATAAATTGATTTTGGGGGTTCTGGGGGGAACAGTGATGTTAAGAATCCCCTTGAATGTACCACTTCAGTATAATATATGACTTTATTACCTAAATAATATTAATATAAATTAGAAGCATTGATAATATTCCAAATTAAGAAAACCTAATAATCGAAAGTGCTGAAAGTAGGTTTTCAGATTTTTGTGATTTGATTGTTACACTTTTATGATTTTAATTTTCTTGCTTTCTCATTGGGTATTGATGATATGTATGGAACTAATTGTCTCCCAACTAGTAATTTTTTGGAGATAACTTGAATAAAGAAAATGTAATGGCTGGATTTACTTCAATTAATTAATAATTAAAACTTATGTTTTTATTGTAATATAATGATAAATACTAAACAATGTCCGCTTTCTTATTGATCATACTCCACCGGAGCTTTTTTATTGATCACCATCATTGAATGTAAAAAGTAAATGCAGGTAAATTAAAACTGAAGGAGACTGCCACTCAGTTTCGAACTGGTGTTACCTGCTCTGCTATTTGACAGTTTGACAAGGCACTTCACTAAATTAAGTATGAAGCTTTCTTTTCAATATGAGTTGAATTAAATTACTAAAGTAAACTAATTAAAAGTTAATATCAAGGAAAAATGGATATAGATTAAGAAAGTTTAATTGATATTGTTGAAGGGCAATGTTTAATGAAGTTATTCAAGAAATATTACAAGTTTTCATAGACAAATAAGACTCAAAGCGAGTTGAGAAAATGGATGTTAAAATGAAGGGTAAATAAAAAGTCGAAGTTGTAATTTATTAAAATAATATTTACGTAAAATATATTTTATTTGCACTTTTTATTTTATTGAGTTTTATGTGACTGACGGCCGACTGTTAGCAAGCATTGGACCGTGTATTTCGGATATCGAGTTTTCACCGGAAACATTCAAAAAGTTTTTTAGCAATAAATTGCTCTGAGTGTCTATCTGTCTGTGTGTATAAGAGAGCATATTTCAAACAGGAAAAATCTTGTTCAACTATGAATGTTCAAACTCAAGCTGTGAGGTCATCCACGTCTGGAAGCCTGACAAACATGTGCCAGAAGACACACCAACAGCAGGCTCGGCACCAATGAAAGGGAGAGAGGCGCCTAATTTGGCAAACCTATCCACCTACTCGTTCGTAAAGATTCCCATTTGACCTGGAACCCAGACCAGAAGCACATCCTTCAATGAAGAAAGATCTTCCAGTCTTTTAGAACATTCCAACACCAATCTGGAAGTGAAGACCATGAATTAAGCGCCTTCAACGCAGCCTGGCTGTCCGAGCAGATACAAACACCTTTTTAATTAGTGTTACGCACCCTCTCATCCAAAATACAGCAAAGAATTGCATAAAACTCAGCCTGGAAAACGGTGGCCCACTCACCAAGAGGCGCTACCAAATGATCTCCCGTCTCAAAATAGACGGCAGCCCCAGACCTACCATCCATCCTGGAACCGTCCGTGTAGCATCGGAGATAATTCTCAGGAATCACACCAGACGGACCCAGGGTTAACCAATCTTCTCTAGAAGGCAACCTAACCCTGTAGGAACCAAAGACAAAAGCCTTCAACATCCTATCAGAAAGGAAACCTGTAATGGGAATCCTTAAAAGCATCTCGCGATAAATGGTAGAATGACCATATCGCTTACCCTGCCAAAAACCTGCCTGTTTAATTCTATAACAGGCTCTCATTGCCTGCTTTTTCACCTCCACAAAGAGAGGTGGAACTCCTAACAAAGTCTCCATGGTAGTCCGAAACGCACCAGTCACCGCCAGACAAGCCAAGCGTTGGATATCTTCCACCAGCTGTCTAGCGGATCGCTTTGACGCCACCACATCAAAGCCGTATATAATAACCTAGGTTTAATGACCATGCAATAAATCCAGAACATCATCTTGGGAGTAATCCCCCCGTTCTTAACTACAACTCTTCGACATTGCCAAAAGGAAATTACTGCCTTTTGATGTGGTATGTTAACATGATCCGACCAGTTCAATTTACTGTCGAGAACTATTCCAAGGAACTTCACTGAGTTAAGTCTACTTTAATCTGAAACTAACCCATAATTAACTTGTTTGATTGCGTGGAGAAGTTCTGCTGTTATTGATGAATGTTTTTTAGATGGAGCGGCAATAAAGCCAAATCTAAGAGCGACCTGGCAGATCTATTCTGGTTTCTTTAGCTGTTAGTGATAGTAAACAGAATGTGATTGTAAAATGTTTTAATGGAATTGGTGTTTGTCTGCGTGTTCGCTAAAACCCAAGTAATTGTTGACACCGACTAACCAGGTACAAACTGTGTGTATTGAGTGAATGTTGGAAGTGTCATGTCATATATAGTCTGTAGATATATATGTATTATTTATAGTTAATTCAGATAAGAAGAAATTAAGTATTAAGGGTTAACACCCCCTTTGGTGCCCGAACTGGAATTGCATCTTCCTTATTAATACAGCTGATATATATAAACATATTGATATCTTTGTTTTTAATTGTCGAATTTATGTAAATATATAGGTATATATCTGTATGTAACTTAGTGTACGTTCCGGGGTGGAATTGAGAAGCTTTATTCCGAAATGCTAGTAACGCTAGAGAGCTTGAAATATTAAATGTAAATAATAAAAAAATTACTTACATAAATAAATTATTTTTTTAAGTTTATAATATATACTTTCTCATTATTTTCTGAAACCATTTGCCTTTTCTTTTTGTTGTGATTTATTGCTTCAGGAAATAAAACGGCCATTAAAGTGTGTGTGTTGTGTGTGGGCGCGCGCATATGTATGTATAAGAACAGCACAGCGCAAAAACGGAAAATCGTATAATGTTCAAACTTGGCATTCCGTTTGGATGTTACCCTATTTTGTTTAAATATGTAATGTTGGCTGCATAGATAGAAACGTATCACTTTTATTGGAAACATTTTTTTGAAAAATGGGGGGGTGGAGGCTGTCAGATTAAATTTAAAGTTGCACAGTTTTGTTGGTTTTGATATAGGGCGTTCCACATCAAGCCGCTCAGGTATACAGGTAAAATCTCCACTATCATTTCTATATGGTCATTTCAAGTAAACATCTTCCATGTTGCAGGTGACCGCAATTTATGCAGTTGTCTCATCGTTGATCTCATTTTGGATACCATGTACCATAATGGTGTTCACATATCTGGCCATATTTCGTGAAGCTATAAGGCAAGAGAAACAGCTGCATTCAAGAATGGGCAATCAGATGTTATTAAATAATAGCAGTAGAGACTGTAATGGCGACACATTGGGTAGCAGCGGAGGTTCCAGTAAAGCCTTGGCGCTGAATGAAGTTGGCCTGCATTCAACGCCCACCAAAGATAGAAATATAATCAAAATGAAACGTGAGCACAAAGCGGCTAGGACGTTGGGCATCATCATGGGAACGTTCATCCTATGCTGGCTACCATTTTTTCTATGGTAAGTTCAAAAACAACCAAGTTTTTCCATAGTTAATAAATATTAAACTAATATTACCAACCTCTACTAACACGTCTCGATATCAATTAATAATCGATCTGCCAATAGAAAAATATCACCAATATAAAAATTGTCAATAGTATTTTTAAAATATCAACCTGCAGTTGAATGTAGATATTAATCGATTAACGTAACGTTATTTGGAATGAATGGTTACCTTATTTGCCGGCAGAACTACGAGAAGTAAGTAGTTCATTTTTCTACAGTTGAATAATATGACAATTATTATTGCCTCTAAAATCAGTGTTGCAAACATTCGATTAAACAAATTTTAAGGTTTTGATGAAACTGCTAAAATCTATTATTAAGAATAAATTTAAAAGAATTTGTTGACCGTTGAGGAATTATGTTATTAAGAAATTTGGTGAGGATCGGTCAACAAAAGCATTCAATTATGCCGACGTTTGAACAGAGTTTCCTGTCTTTGTCACGGCTTTAATCTAAAAAACAATACAATGAGGAACCACAATGCATTAATAATGCAATTTTAATTATTAACCCATTGTGGTTGCTCATTGTACTGTTTTTAGATTAAAGCCTTGATAAAGACAGAAAATTCTGTCGAAACATCGGCATAATTGAATGTTTTTTCTTGACCGATCCTCAACAAATTTCTTCATAACTTTAGTATTAAAAGTAAAAAGTTGTTAAATTAAACATTTTTTTGTGTCAACATTTTAAAATTTTTGCCAGGCGTTCCAACCTACTGAGAATCCAAAATTTTACTATCTAACATCCTTGTATCTAACGTCAATGCTGCTTACTATTTCTCCAACCGTACCATTCAAAATGACCTCAATGTAATATACCTTTCATTTCCAATTTAACCCTAATGCAATATAAGAAATTCCACAACACCTTAACCACACACTATAACCCTCTTGCCCGTCGCCTTTCTCAAGCGACAACAGCCTCGTGACTTGCTCGCGAGTTAATCTAGTGAGTGAAGATCTTTTTTTGTGAAGAGCTAACTGGGAGGCTTCTCCAATCAATTATTATGTACGTTTCCTCTACCAACGGTATTACCTTGCCGTTGTCATAATATTAAAAAAAAAATTAAAATCAATTTAACACTAAATTAAATATCAGTAAACATAATATAATTTTGCTTAAATTTAATCTAATATTTTACAATCTCTAAAGGTAACCCTTCTCCTTTCAATGGATAACATCCCCTTAGAGATAACCGTTCATGAGTTACTAGTTTTAACTGCTGTAGAAAAAATATATACCTATTATTAATAATGCGAAAGTTAAGTCCTTTAGGTAAACCTAAATTTGAATGTACAATAGTGGAACTTACTCACTAGTCAAGTAAATAACTATTTTACCCATTTCGCTACAACATGCTTTCCTTCTTACTGTTTGTCTCAACAGCTTAATCTGGCCTATAATACTGTAAACTGCGTCGCATCCTTCCACTTCGTTGCACTGCCCATGTGGCCGGAATTTTCTTTTCTTACTTTTCCGTCTGACGAGCTTGTACTTATTTAACAGGACAGGCACCGCAGCTTGTTCCGGCTTCATTCCTTCATTTAGCACCTGCTTATCAGTTATTTTTTTTTATCTCCGGGAAACTCTTCCATCTAATATTAACTTTATTTTAAATTGCTCTGGACCTTTAGCTCCGTCGCACTATTTTTAATTTTTCAACTTCGTCGATGCTCGCTTCAATTTATTCCTTTACAAAATCAACTTTCTTTTTTTGATTAGATTAAATTAGCCGGCTATCTGAAACAGGCTATTCAGGGCTTGTCTGAGGTTCCGCTACGTTCTGAACCTTTTCCACTCCCGCAACTTTCAATCAGGTTCAAAAAAATCATACTGAGATAAAAAGGAGAAAACAGATTCACGGACTAAGTTACTCTGGTTATAAAACTTGTGAAAACTTATGAAAGTCTTTCTCAAAAATATTACTTGAAAGCCCTTTTTTGTATGCAGCGGAATCTTTCTTCTTTTATTTGCAACTGATGGAATATGGGTTTTTACCAAATATCAGTGGGGTGCCCCAATGTATTTTGGCGTATGTTGACCTCTCCTTGTGACATTCAAATTTGAATTTGTGTAAGACATAACGATACTCCAAGAAAAGTAAAATAAACTCCACTCAGGTCTATCTTCTGTAAGTAAAAGAAGTATCTTGCAAGTAGGGCTTTCAAAAAACTATCATAAATCTATGATTTTATCCATCGTAGATTCTGACAGGTTCCAAAATAATGAATATGACGGATAAAATCATAGATGTTATCCAGCAATGCGGACCCAACTAGATATTCACCTACCATAAGAATTACATGACTAGTTACCAACACATCTGCAATGGATAGTATCTCTGAGCGCCATATTCCATCAGTAACTTATTCCATCAGTTAGTTTTCGTCTTTGTTTCCAATTACAGTTATATCTCTTGCTGATCTCTGTTCTTTATTTCATCTTTTTCTTTTCCATATTTCCACAGGTATGTAATAGTATCAGTCTGCGGAGAAGAAGCCTGCCCTACACCAGAGATCGTTGTATCAACACTATTTTGGATTGGCTATTTCAACAGCACTTTGAATCCAATTATCTATGCATATTTTAATCGTGATTTTAGAGAAGCATTTAAAAACACTATACAATGTGCATTTTGTTCATTATGCCGGCGGCCACCATCCGATCTAGAATCATTGGAAGTACGTCGGCCATCTTTACGTTATGATGAACGCACCAGAAGCATATACTCAGAAACATATCTAAAACATATAGATCGTAGAAGATCTAGCGAAGTGGGCAGCAGCCTTTGATGTGAAGAACAAGTCTAACCGAGACGACTTTAGGTTAGACAATTATTCCATCATCAATCATTTTTTTATTTTTCAGTTTTCATTTTTTAATTATTTTTAATAAATTAATTTTATATAAACCTATATTATATATATTTTTCTTTTTTTAATAATAAATGATCATTTATTCAGAGAAATTATATGAATATATTTAAAATAAACATATGATAAATAATAAATTTTAAAGAGTTACCAAAGCAACAATTTTTATGTACATAGTTTCTATGAATTTTTTTTTTCTTATGTAAATACTATGTTTTTAAAAAGAGAGAAAATATTAATGAAAATGGGAATATATAATCGATAAATACAAAAACGTTAGACCATTAAAAAAAAAACAAGTTCTAGGTCGCGTAATTTAAAACGGGTATCATAATAATTACAATTAGATGAAGAAAAAAGCTTTATTAACCAAATAATAAATAGGAATTAATTAAGTTAATTAAATGAATAATTAATTTTATTTTTTAAAAATAAAGTCTTAAAACGCATTAATTCTTTTTTATTTTTGCTTTTTTTATTTTAATTTTAGTTAATCTTTTTTTATTTTTCATGTGCAAATCTTGGCAGTTCTACACTAAATTAACAAATCTGCTGGTAAATTCTAGGAAGCATTGGCAAACTATTTTATTTTCTGTATTTTTGGCAATTTAAGCAACCGTTAGTAAATTTATTTTTTGTATGATGAATTTTCAAAAAATATAACTCAAGAAATTTTCAATTTTTTGTTTTTGTTCAATTTCTAAGTTAATTAACTTTGATTTATTGACATTTAGTTGAATCCAATTGCAAAAAAAAAAGTTGTGTTTTTGCATATTTCAAACATGGGTCTCAAGAATAGGAAATAGTCAATAAAACAATTAGTTTGAATAAATATATGCCAATATAAAGAAGAAAATACTGAGATAACTAGGTCATGTGAACTGATTGCGCATAGCAAAGTTTGCAACAAGTCGGAAATACAAAGATGCGAGGACATCCTCCCAGATGAATTATCTGAAGAGTACCTCCGAAAAGAAATGAACATTAACTTTGACATTTCCAAGTTCAGGGTCGGGAATATTTGGGGCACACTTAATGCTGACGCTGAACCGTAGATTAAGTATGGTGGGGCCGATGTACGTTGTGTGGGACCAAAGATAAATTATCTTCTATTTTGTTATATGATTTTTTAAGCTCCTGCGGCCATTTTTCATAAAAAAACATGTTTGTGGGTCCGTGATTGAGACCGCTCAATGGTTTGCTGGAAATTGATGTTTCGCCCGTATTGCAATGATCTTATTCAGGCACGTTTCACTTTAATTGCTCCATTTAGCTGTCAAGGTAAAATGGCCCTGAAGAAGCTCATTGCAATAGGCGAAACGTCTGTTTCCAGCAAGCCAATGACGCGACTCAACCCGGACACTCAAATGTTTTTCTATTTTATGTCCTTTTGGGAACAAAATATTTTTCAAAATGTAGAGAAATATTAATTATTATGAGGGCGGGGCTACTTACCGTATGTAGCACGTGGGGATGCACAAAGAACATATTTCTATCAGCGGAGTGTAGATATTCATCGATTATTCGCCGATATTAAAAATGAGTGGGTTCATTGTTTTTGGTACTACAACTAGGAGAAGTAAGCTCATTTTTCTAAAACAGTTGAATAACTATTCACACTAAAATCATTGACTAAATTTATACTTTTAATCTCTTGATATTAAAAGTTACTTTTATTCTTTATAACTTAAAAGGAAAAACAGTATTGCCACTTTTCAACATAAAATGCTTACTTTGTTGTCCCTGACCGGTTTTTGGTTGTCATCCATCGTCACAGTAAGGCGATCAAGTTCGTGTACAGTGTTGACTTCAATTTACATGATTAATACCATTCACATTATTCGTGGAATTTTGTGCATCCCGACTTGCTATTAGCAATGATATTTACTCAAAAAATGTATACGATAATATATTTCTGTTGAAAGCAGAGTACTTTAACTGGGAACAAAACGGATGTGGCTCCATTCCTAGAAGAATTTTTAATTACTTAATATTTCATTTAGATATACAATGTTTAAAGTAACTTCTTAAAGAATGCAGTATTGAATAGCAAATATAGAACTGATTGTTTTGAAATATGATAAACTCAATTTTTTTTATCGCAGAGAGCTTTTAAGTTTTGAGACCCGTATACTCTCCCAAGTTTTTTTACTTCACTTAGGAAGAATAAAGTATTGGAAATCAGTATTAAGAAATCTTCCGGAAATGACTTACTTTTGTTTGATTATATCATTCTATCAATACATTTCTGCCTTTAGAAAAAAAAAAACGAAGTTACAGTTCGGATTACCTTTAGTTAATAAATTCATTAAAAAAAAAAAAAATATTGCTCTAAAAATCAATTATTCAATTGACCAGCCCTTGCCTCCTAAAATTTGAACTTCGTGATCAGCTGGGAAGTTATTACGTTATGCAAATTCTTAAAAAAAATTCCGATAGATGAATGTGATGTCTTCCATTGCGCACCTCTCTAATAAAAAAAACTTGATAACTAGTTAACAGGAAATAAATCAATGAATTTTCTTATTTTACTTTTTTTAAATTAAGAAAATTTCAATAATCTCAATAAATTAATTATGAAATTTTTATTTTTGAGATTATTAATATAAAGATGGCGTGTAATCTAGTGAGTAATTTTAAGCATTGCCATCTCCCAATTAACGTGTCATCAGCTGATCGTGTTTTACAAAGGAAACAAATTTCGTTGCGATAACTTTTATTGCCTATTAAACCACTCTCTTCTGTTTCTCTGCAATTTCAAAAAAGTAATGAAAGCAATAAAAAAAAAGTATAAGAATAAAAAAAAAAATTACCAAGATAGTAAACTAATCGATTATTATTTACTAAATACCTAATCGATAGTTACCTAAAAAAAATTACCAGAAAACACCAATGTGATGTAAATATCATTCAAAAAAAAAAATAGGTAGTTTTATAAGCTATTTTATGACAATGAAAACAATTAATTTATTAATAAAAATGAAGTCTCTTATTAATAGAATCGTTCAAATTAATTTGTGTGGAACTTTTATTGTATTAATTTTAGGAGCTTTTTTTCATTACTTATTTCAACAAAGTAAAATTGCCATCAATCAAATTAACTCAATAGAATTGGTATTTTGGAATGATACATTCTGGAATAAGAAAACTATATTGTGGGCACTTCAGGCATTTTTCAGGCTCTACTCTAGTTTTTTTGCCTTTCTGATCTTAATATTATATAATGAGATTATATTTTTATTGTTTTCTTTTTGTTTTTGTTATATTTCATTATTATTATATAATAAAAAACTGAAAAGTATTACTTTATTATGGGGTTTCAGATAAATGGTACAGTTCTAAACCGCATCTTTTATGATTTTCGTTTAAAAATATTTGTATCGTAAAGAATTTCGTGTGGCTTCCAACTCGTTGTCTATTGTCTTCCGGTTGCTTAACATATCTTTATAGAACTTGCCTCGGCTGATTAAACTCATTCAGTTCAAAAAATACGTTCAGTTATCGCTGAAATCTTCTAAATATATCAACATCCATTTCTGTAATATGTTCACTTAAAGATAGTAATATATATATAAAGATGCTAACAACGAGGGAAGTTGATGTGCCTGGAAGAAAATAACAACATGATTTCATTTCGGGCGCCAATGACCATAGATGTTGACGCGTCTTAAAATTAATAAACAAAAACATGATTCACCTGTCCGATCTATTCCATTTCCGGAGAACTAGCATCAATGTGTTTTGTTCTACATTTCCAGTTTCACTTGTTTCCCTCCACGATTTTGTTTTGAGATTCAAATTGGGATCGAAGTTGCATGATCTTCCAATTTTCGGAGACATGCTGTTGTTCTATTACAGTTTGCTTCTCTGGACTTACCGAGATATATGTATTTATGTACTTTTTCTTATCTTTGATAAGGAGATGATAAACCTTGGCACCTATGTATTATTATTACTATTACTGACTGTTGGGAGGGACCAATTCCTACAATATCCACATCTCCTCGAGGCCACACATTGCACCTCGTACAGAAATAAAGAGAGCGCAATGGAGGACAACAGCAGTTCATAATGAACTCTCTACAAACCAACCAGTTCAAGATAAATTCAATGAAAAAAAATATCAACGGAATTCCCTTCCAAAAAGAAGCAAGTGTTTCCTGAATTCGCGTCCATTGGATTGTATTTGTATTTAAATTCTAAAGAAAAAAAAGAATTAGGAACTGGCTTCTTAGTACATTATGAATTTTAATGCGCAAATTGTTCCTGAATTGGGACTATTATTTACACGCAATTTGTACTATGTTGCATATATGAATAGTTATGGAGAGAATGTGTAAACTAAATCCCCTACGTCCTGGATCGCCTTTCAGGCGATCATTGGTCATTGTGAGTGTAATTGAAATGTAATCGTCTGGAGAAAAAAGTTACGTGCAGTTAAGTATTACGGCGGTTGATTTGTTTTTTTATTAGTGCAACTGTGTAATTAATAGCAACTGAGGTAAACTATTGCCCCCCATCAGATTTATTTCGGCAAATACATGCGCACAAGCTCAGCTGCCGCAAACAAGGCCATTGGTGCAATCTGAATATATAATTGTGAAATCTAACAGAAATTCAGGTTATCCGACTTTTTTCTTAAATAACACCAATTTCTGTTATTTTTCGTTTCCAAAACTATTTAGGATTTTGAAAAAAATCTTAAAAAGATTTCATTAGTTATTCATTAATTCCAATTCATGAAACAATTAAAATGAACAAATAATAAGAGACTTTTATAAATAAAACGAAAAAATATGTTGAAAAATAATAATTCCGAAAAGAACCAAAATAAAAAATGTTTACGGAGCTTGAGATAAAAATTTTTCGAAATAAGAAACTTTAGAACAAAAAATGAAGCATAATTAAAAAAAAACAACTAAAGACTATCAAAATGAAACACTAAGTAGACAACTGAAACATTAGTAACTTTAAAATTATGAAACAAAATAATAAACGTAAAACAATATGACAAAATGTTGAATTAAGCTGTAGATAAGTGATAATAGATGTTTAAAACTATTTGATAAAATGTTAGGCTACTTCTAGGTCAAATTTTATAATGAGATTATATTTTTATTGTTTTCTTTTTGTTTTTGTTATATTTCATTATTATTATGTAATAAAAAACTGAAAAGTATTACTTTATTATGGGGTTTCAGATAAATGGTACAGTTTTAAACCGCATCTTTTATGATTTTCGTTTAAAAATATTTGTATTCTTATATTTTTTTTTTGCCTTATAAACATGAAATACAAAATTTATGAGTTATATTCATATGTAGCTCTCTTAAGAGAGTAATTCCAGCAGATAACTCAATCTGTCCCTTCTCCGAATTACTGAATTCAATAATTGAGTCGCTAAGGTGAGCCACACTTTTGACTAAACGCATATGCACCCAAAAATTTTAAACTATCATATCCACCATTAAATCGTTTAAAATTTTTGGGAGCATATGCGTTTAGTCAAAAGTGGCTCACCTTAGCGACTCAAATGTTGAATGTAGTAATTCGTTGCATTTATACGATAGTTCATTCAGAAGGTTTTGAGTTACCTATGAGAAAATGGTTTACCCCTTTTGGGAAAATTTCTATCATTGGTGCTCGTAGCACACTCCTGCCGCTTGAATGACACTGTAAAGTCTTATTTTTCACAATTCGAAAGCAGTAAGCCATTTATTCGCACCTGTCTTCCAAAAATCCCCATGAGAGTGTGACATTAATTTCCATTTCTGAATGAAATTGTCGACTCCGTAAAAACTTTTATAGGTTTGAAGAAGAGATAGCAGGCACATCTGCCTGTTAAGATGTGTGTTCAATCATTTTTTACCTCATTGACCAGTCAAGCACCGACAGTTTGTCTGGCAGTATGTGAAGAGGCATTGTCATAGTTGTGAAGCAATAAAGCCTCGGACGTTCAGAGTTTTTAAGGCAGGCCAGAACTATAGTTTACCAGTTTATGGTCGCAGTTTGCAGCCCTTTCACAAATCATCTTCACCAATCCAATGGTCCAGTACTTTTATGAAGCAGCCTTCATATTCACAAGTGACTTTATTTCAATGCCCACTGTTTTTCATTTGGGTTTGGTTCAAGTTTTATGAACCCATACGCTTCATTTTTCGCGCGTTAAACTATCTTAAAACGCTGTATGCATTATATA
The DNA here is from genome assembly GCA_011037195.1 of Triatoma infestans. Lineage (NCBI taxonomy): Eukaryota > Metazoa > Arthropoda > Insecta > Hemiptera > Reduviidae > Triatoma > Triatoma infestans. The sequence continues at coordinate 254,747 of JAAEAF010000379.1, forward strand.
TATATACATATATACAGAGTTTCCTCAACAGAGGACTGTATATATTCCGTTTCAAAATTTCCACTGTTGTATGTGCTTTTCAGTGAGGGAACCGAGAGCTCTTTTAAATTTAGCAAACCACCTTAAGATCTCGCGGATGGAGCTTCACTACCAAAGGCCGTGTGCTGCGATACACTGGGCATCATTCAGTCCTATATTAACATCGTAGAACATAATAGCTGGAAAATGCGCTTTAGTAAGTTCCAAGGTTGTTTTAGTATTAAAAAATTTACATCTATGACATTCCAGTGGTTAAATTAAAACGAGACAAGTGGTTCCTAAATAATACATCTAAATAATCGAGTAGTGCAAACAATTCAGTTGACCTCTTGTTTTTTTCTTTTCATTTCTCAAAACTTTCTGAGTGATCCTCGTATCGCTTTCTAAACTAATCATAGATACTATCAGCTAGAAATACATAGCTGAGAAAATTTCCTATAGAGAGCTCTACCGATACCAATTATAACTCCAATAGTAACTACTTTTCAGTAAATTTCAACGCTCTAGTGACTTTTATTTGTAGCGTTACTTATGTATTTTTATAAACTCAAGAAAAAGTTTTTCTTTTTGAAGTTGTAGTTAAATAATGAAAAACAACAACAAAAAAAGTAATAAAATTAGCTTTTCTGGATGTAATAACTAAATGTTAGTAACTGTTTTTTACAATTATAGTGTATGTTAGTTAAATATTAATAAAAGAAAATAATTAATGTAATTAAATTAAAGAAAAACGAAGTAATAAAATTAAATAATTGAAAAAAACTTGATGGCTTTAATTGGAACCGCTTTTATTTACCAAAAGAAAAATAAATTATAAATAAATGAAAACTTCAAGCGCTTTAGTAGTAAGTTTTTCATTTGTCAGTCTGTTTTCTTTTCTTTCTTTTTTTTTGTAATTTTTATTTATTTATTTATTTTGTAGTTTAAAAATTCTTTTTATACAAGAAAAAAAATTGTAGGTTTAAATAACAATTAAAGTTGTTGAATAATAGAAATGTTTCTTAACGAACCAAAATACGAATAGCAATAGAATTATATGGTGAGGAGATGGAAACAAGAAATTGCAATAAACAAATTTAATGAAATTTTATTCTATAATAAATCTGTTGCCATTTTTGTATTTTTTAATGAACAATGTAAATAATTCGTAAAAATTAAAACACTTTTTTTTATTCGATTGTTATTGTTTTGTTTAAGAAAAAGTACTAATGAAGAACCAAAGAAATTTTGCGTTTTCTTTAATAATTTTTTTGTTATAAAATTTTCAAGTGATTTTTCTTTTTATTATTATTATTATCATTATTATCATTATTATTATTATTATTATTATTATCATCATTATCACCAGTATGGTCAATTCAGAGACTGGAACAATTCACTAAATGCTCATATTTTGTAAACTAGTTACATTTAAAAAACTTTTTTTCTTTAATCCGAATTATGAATTTTTATTCATGTTAGCGATTTGTCGAAAAAATTTTTATCAATAAAATACGAAAATGAAACTTTCACAATTTAGCCTGCCAAAAAGCAATTTTTTATTTGGATGGGCGTGTGGTAAGCACGCCGCGATTACAACTGGCCCTGCGCTACCTAAGGTTCACGATGCTAGGTCAATACTGTCTTTGCCGTCGACAGATTGATTGATACTTGCACCAGGGCGAGTGTGCTTGCCAGTCTTAACGCATTAGGGCTAATAAATAACGAGTGAGTTCTCTCCTCTGATTTCCTTTTTCTATTCGTACAATATTAATTATTTCTTAATATTTTTTTTATAACTTACAAAAATATAAAAATTGCAGTAGATTAGTTTTTTTTTTGGGGGGGGGGGATTTCAATATAAAAAAAATTGATTATGGACTGAAAACTTCAGTCACATCACACTCATCATTTCCAAAGTTATTTTCCTTTGAAAAGTCATATTTTTAATGACTGGATAAGAAGAAAAAATCGATTACATTTGTCGACACTACTTTCTGTACTAATAGTTCCTTACAGTGAAAGGCTTTTAAAATATAAGTTGAAGTTTCACTAATTAGATAATCAATTAAAATATTATTTTAAAAAGCACTTAAATTAGTATAATTTTTTTTCTGTCACGAAGTTCTCAGGGGAATTCACTCTGAAATATCTGAAATGGACCCCAGAAACTGCCATTCTCTTCCTAATTAATTTAGATGTGAAATACACGCAATATAAGGATCATTAGAGAATTGAAGAAGGTTAGTACAGTAGTTTTTCACTTAGCAGATCAGTAAGTCTCAATCACAAATTGACCTGACTGGAGAAAATAATTAATTATAATAGTTCCTTTATTTAAAAAAAAAATTATTGTTTCTATTTTATATTTATTTATTGTATTTTAGGGGTTCATTATATTATAATTATTATTTGTTTTTGTTCGTGGGGAAAACCGTTGCGTTACTAGTAAGTACATAAATGGAAACGGAAGGAGAAACTTGGAAAACACTAATTATTTGCGTGACAATCGATTTGTATGTTTTTTGGAATATTTTTGGATAAAATGAAAAAAATGTATAAAAAAATAAAAATTATTACAAAAATATTGAATATAATTTAATTAAATTAAAAATATATATATATATATATGTATATTCCTAAAAGTAATAAAAAGAAAAAGAAAAGTAAATCTAGAGTGTACAAAGTATTTTTATTATTATGATTTTTATTTTTTTGGAGCAGATTTCATTGAACAAAATTTTTTAAAGCATTTCATTCAGTTGAAAAAACAAACTATAAAAAGTATACAGATTAATAAAATAAATTGTACAGAGAACATATATATGTATGTAAAATATATATATATATATATATATAAATAATGTTTGGATATACAGTTCGATTTCAGTCATCAACGAACATTTCTGATCAAGCCAGAACAGTCTGCAGTATTTATAGAAATTGTGTGAATTACTTGGAGATCTCGCAAAAAACTCGAACTTGAAAGACCATGTTGAACAAATTCAGACTCGGACGAAACAGAAAATCGATAACTGTCAAAATTATGGATAAGTAGTATAATATTATGAAAGAAAAAAGTTTTAATATATAATCAGAGATATTTTCCGTGGGTTTTTATTTTATGGTCATCGACTGGTTTCGAGCGTTCGCCCATCATCAGGATGTTTTGTTCGATAAACCACTGCGCTAACACAGACTGGCGCAGAGCAAAACCCTTACTTTATACACTGTTTGGAAGTGTGTTGTTAAGATCTAACCATAACATATAAACACATACACACAAGACTACTGCTGTATTGGTTGTCGGCTGCTTTATCACCATTATTTCTAGTTCACGTTGTTTAAGGCGTCATAAACTATAAAAATTTAGGGAATCCCCACAATTTAGGCAATTATAAAAAAAATTATATTGGAAGAAAGAAAGGAATTTTGTTTTTCTTACTTAGAATTTCATGTTAATCACAAAACAAGATGTCAAAAAAAGAAAAGCCGTGTTTCAGCAAAGGGACAGTCTATTTATAAAAGAAAAACAGAAAGAAAAAAAAATATGAATAAAAGCACTTAAAATAATCATGTTTTCATTTTTGATAAACTCTAATGAATTTTCTTGGAACATATTAAATCAAAGAAAAACAAATTTTAAAAATATTAGAATATCTTGAGATATTGTAAAAAGGGTGTTGATTGAGAATGAGATGTTCTTTGGAGAATTTTGAGAAATGGAAAAAAAAACTGGGATGAAAGACCTAACTTATTTCCGTTTAGCATGTCTTGCTGAAAGTTACTATTACTGCGCCTTTCGAGCTTTACTTAATAGTTGGCCCTAATTTGACAGGCAAAGTTTTGAAGACTAACTATGTGACATGCCTTCATTACACACCAAACAAGTTGTTATAGCAACAAAAATATATAGGTGTCATAATTATTATAAGTTAAAGGTTGTTCGGTGAAAGTTACTTAATATCTAAAGATTTTCGCTGGCTTTTTTTTAGCAACCTTGATAACAGCCTGACATATTTCCCAAGTTTTTCTATTTTCATAGAATTCATTCTCGCTCTAGAAACTCAAAAGCTCGATCTATTTTTATTTTTTTCAGACAGGTTGTAGTCAAATAATTTTGTTAATGATTTGTTAGTAGGCTATTATATTATAATGGTTGACTAGGGTAAGTTGAAATGGTAATGACAATAGTCAATAGTCAATAGATTTATTTAAGTTTTTCTAAAAAATGTTTTTAAAGTAGTTGAGCCTTCCCTATTTGGTCATTATTAGGTCAAAGACTTGGTTGTATTTGAGATGTCGTGATTATAAAAATGTTTATATAATTGTAGTATTTATTATAATATATCCTATACAATGTCAACCAGCAATACAAAAATTCTACTTATATCATTGCAAAAAATTACGTAGTTATTTCATTGGTTACTCTATTGTGAATTCTGTATTACTGAGGTTTTTAAATTAGTAACATATGTATATATAAATTATCTTAATCATTAATACATACTCATTATATAATATTGTATGTTAATAATTTAACACACGTAATAGATGATGGAACTAACCTAAGAAACTTTAAAAATGTCAAATTATTGAAAATCCTCATTTAAACTAAGATTCACGATTTAGTAACCACTCTAATAAACTACATAATTTTCTACTGTACAAATAGAATTTTTCTATGTAACCTGATAATGTGTAGGAGATGATATACAATAACTACTACATTATATAGCCTTTATGGTCAAAGTATCACAAGTATAATTAAGTTTTTGTAAATTAGCAAATAGAGTCGAAACGTCAAATGCTTAAAAAAAATAATTTTTATGAAGACCTAAATAAATCTAGAGTCTCTCGCAGCTTTCCAAGTAAATACCTTCTTCCATTAAATATTTTTTTTTTAATTTCAAGGACACAGTCTGTTCTTTCAGTACAACCTTAATCCACACTCCCAGACACACGTCATTTACTAGGTCAAATTTTCATAAATATCCGGCCAAAGACATTAAGACGGTTTCGGGCGTTCGCCCATCATTAGGATGTTTTTGTCAAAACAGTGTGGTCAATGACCACCAAAAGAAGTAGGCTACCATGGAAAATATCACCCATGCTTTCCAGCTTTGCGGAAGCAACCACAACCGTTTTTATTGAAGTTGGAGGAAACGTGAAGCGAGTATCAAAAATCACGTTAACAGAGACTAAAAGTTGTTTTTTACACAGTAAAAACAGGAAGTCTACAACTCTCATATCCCTCTCTCCCTTTCACAATATTTGTTGGCACCTCCGCCCTTTTAGGGCGCAGGCTGATTTTCCCCATTTTCCTTATCGCTTCCTTTAACCAACTTTTACAACCGATTATCTGCAAATCAACCTTTACAGCATCTAACTGCCTTAACATGATCTTCCTTGTTCCCTTGGACATTTTTTTCTTTTGTAAAGGTAACTTTACAGGTTGTATCCTCACCTTAGCCGGACTCTATTTCCTTTGTATTCATTCAAAAAAAGTTCCTTCAGCCCAGGACTACTTATATACATTCTTCTGAACAACATTCTGTAACCTACTGGCTGGGGACCTTGGTGAGTTCTGAAAATACGTCTGTGCAGTACGTCTGATGTACCAAGTACTCCACATCCTCGAGGCGATTCCTGCTGGCAGTTTTAATAAACAGTAATTATTGTAACCATTAATAGTTAACTGTTCATTAAGGACTTTTTTATTTATTTAGCCCATTCTTGATTTCAAAATTTAAGTTCATTCATATATGAATATAAATCCTAGTGTCTTTTAAAAAGGCTAAAAATATTAACTTGTGCTTGTAGGCCGACTGCTCACGTAAATCGTCATACACAAACAATTTCCACCAGGCCTTATGTTAGATATACATACTCCTTGAGACAAACATTGTCCAAATGGTCGATGAATAAAAAAGGGTTCAGGCTCTAAGAAATCTTTCAAGATTCTTTACTCGCAGATTGAATACGAATGAAAATAACCAAAATTAGGTCGAATATTTTAACAAAAGAATATGATGACTGGAGTTTAATGGTGGGGCCAAGGTCTATACTATCTATCAGCCGATATTTTTGAAGTTATTTAATATCAGCCAAACCTCAATAAATATGTACGAACTATTGACTGGTGTTAACAGTTATACAGCCGTGTTACTGCTATTGAAAATCGGACTGTAAGTTTCCATACATGATATATACATATATGTAATTATTAAGCAACATGTCTGGTCCTTATTATTATTTTTCTTTAAATTTCCAGGAATAATAAATAAATAAATGAAGCGTGTAAATATTGTATTGTAAAGTAATTTGTTTGTAAAGATTTTTTTTTGCATTTGATCTGATTCGTTGACTTTTTTAAAAAATAATTTATGATATGTTTCAAAAAATATTTAAAACAAGTGTCAAGTATACGAAAATTGCTTGTAATATTTTTTGTTTTGATTGGAAAATTATTTGAAACGTTTACTTTATATATGTTTATTGCGATAATTTTTTTAATAATCTTTTTTTTGTATATATAACTGAAAAAAAATAAAAAATTATTTTGAAGGCAGATCAAATATAATACTACCATGACAACTCTATATGCGCATGCTTGGAGGGCGCCAGTATGGTTTTTCCCACCACAATAACATTCGTTGCAGCTCTTCCATTGTCATTGGTACGACTGATCTATCCCCACTTCTTCCTCTACAGCTTGCACCCTGTAAACATGCGCATACAGTGCACTTAACATGTATATATTATAAACAACTGTTATATTTAAGGTATATATATATTTAAAAATAATTAAAGTATATAAATACTCCAATGTATGTGAAAGAAAAATTTGTAGATATTGTATATGTTTTATTTTCAATGGTGAAAAAAATGAAAAATTATTACCAAATAAGGAAAAAATATATATATATGTATACAAAAAACAAAAGTTGTAATATATATTAAATAAAGTAATGTTATGCCAAAGAATTATTGATTATTATTTATTTATTTGATTTGACAAGGTTTTTTTCATTTAGAGAATCTACCATCAAACCAAGAAATGGTGGGGATGACAGGAAAATTCTTGCATCTATTACCTCCCTCATTATCAATATATATGTTTATATCTAATACATAATAGACTTTACATTATTATTCACTCTGTTTAAATAATACATAAATCTTGGTAAATTTTTCCCACTCTCCGGTGGCATTGTTTAGTCAGCACTTTCATAAGCAAACACGTTTATATGGATGCGCAAGTATGTTTGAATTTCTTTTCCCCTCGCTCTCTCTAAAAAAAGTTTTCCCACTGTACCTGCCCTAAAACTTGTTCCACTTTTGCTAAATGATTTGTAAGTTTGTATCTTTTTTGCACGCACCAGTACTATGTGTTTTCTCGTTCACTAACTACCTGAGATATATTGCATCATCCTTCGCCGCTTTTTCTCTTCGCTTTTATTAGTTGTTTATTTAATATTGATGTTAATATTATTATTCATATTCTAATGGCATTATCATTCCTCTTTAGTTACTTATTTAACTTTATCATAGTCTTTCCTTAGTCATCATATTCTTTTAGATGTTTAAATTGTTATTTCAATCATTTATTTCCGTCTTTGATTCGTCAGTGTATTTTATCCAACTACACTTATTAATATATTCTATAGCAATCTCTCCAAATTTTGCTTCTGCATCATATAGTCTTTGGTAAATCACTTGTACTCATACTTCGGCCTTGCAATGTGTTTTTTAAATTCAATTCGTTCTTTCAACGTCGAGGCTTCAGTATTATTTTTTCTTTTGGGATATTAATAATTTATTTAATATCCTTTTGTTTTTGTCATTAACTACTCTTCTTCCGGTCAACGCATCCGTGGCTAGATTCGTATAGTAAATCGTCATTGGGCTGCTGTATTGATTGGAATACCCATGTTTGAATAAATAACACAAAAAAATGAAAAATCTCTTTCTGCAAATTTGCTTAGTTGTAGTTAACTAATTTTCTTCGAAATTTAATAATTTTTAAATTGTGTTCGGGTGTCTTCAATGTCACTTGCACGGGACAATCTAACCCTTTTGAAACGACTTTTCATTTTTCGAGGCACAATATTCACACCAACAATCCAGACACCTATGTACTAGTGCATTTATGAATAACTAGAACAGGATCAGCGACAAAATATAGCCCTGCTTTAAACCTATTTTGGTTGTAAAACTATGTGTCAGGACTCTAGGGGTATTAATTTAAAATATTAAGAGCAATTAAATATTTATTAAAGTCATAAGTAAATTTGACATCTAGAACTTTTGATAATTGCAGAAAGAAAATACTTTACACCAGAATTATTTTCATTTTAAATTTATAGTTGTCATTTAAGCGAGAAGAGAGGTATAATAACAAATATAATATAATATTGATGTGAACATGGTAAAGTGTGCTTTTGTTTGAGTTCACACGTTCTAATAGTTGTGTATAGTCGGCCGGTCTACTAGTGAGAGCAGTAGTGGCCACTCTAGGCTGCTCAGGTTATAGAACCTCACTCTCTCCTTCTCACTACAACCTGACCCAACTATTCTTCCTCTTATTGCTCCCACTAAAGGATCCGGACGGAGTTTTCCAACAGTAATTACTGCTGGAAATCCAGTAAAGAAGGTTTTTCTTCCTTTTTCATCCAGTTAACACTTTCACACTTTCCTTATTTTCTATTGTTATTTTTCTCCCTTCACAATGAAAATCTTCTAGCCATTTAATACTTATTTATTTAAAAAAAAAAATTAGATGAAAATTTGATACTAATTAGCCAAGGTAATTTTCGTGTTGAAGATATATTTCGAATTTATAAAATTGTATTTATTGTTCTTAAAATTTAACTGTATCTAACTATGATAATAGTATAATACTTATGAAGATGCTGTTAACCAATCATATTTAACTCTCGAAACATGTCGAGCATAGCGGATCAATGGACGTGAATGAGCTCGTTCAGTCAAGAAGGTAATGATTTCTTCTCTCGTCAGATTAGGCTCACCAAAATAAATAACTCTAAAATCTGCCAGTAGCGAACATTCCGTCAAAAAGTGATATAGCTCTTCGCGGGTATTGAAATTACAAAAAGCGAGCATAATTCTACTTCAGGACCACTCTCAAGCCAGTCTATACTTGAGATGAAATAATTCCCACCCTCAGCTTAAAGAACCAGTAAACTTAAGATTGGTTCAAGTTCTCAGAGAAGGAGACACTATCCTTATTCCGATGTTCCGAAATCTTAATCCCTACCCTTATTCCGATGTATCCTTATCCGAATATAACAAAAACATGTCAGTGTGTTGATAATGAAAAAGGATCATCCAAAAACTCGAAAAGTCACCACATCCTCCCTGATCATTTATTTAGATAATATTTACAAACGTTAATAATTATATAAACAATAGTTAAGTTTGCTCGTTGTTAATCAAACAAGCAAAAAATTAGTTGGCTGGGGCCAAAGAAGAAATTTTCATTTTTAAAAGTTTATTCGACGTTTCGGACAACTTTGGTGTCCTTCCTCAGGAACTGTTAAGGACGAATGAAGAGTTAAATGTTAGAGCTTTGGCCCCAGCCAACTAATTTTTTGCTTGTTTGGTTAATAATTATAATTACTATTTGCATCTTCTGCTACACTACAGATAGTATATAAAGTTTAAAGAAAATCATTGGAAATAGATAACTAAGGAAAGACTATAATAGTTTAAATAAATAACTAAAGAGGAATGATAATGCCATTAGAATATGAATAATAATATTAACATCAATATTAAATAAACAACTAATAAAAGCGAAGGATGATGCAATATATCTCAGGTAATTAGTGAACGAGAAAAGACATAGAACTGGTTCACGCGTGCAAAAAAGATACAAAATGACAAATCATTTAGCAAAAGTGGAACAAGTGTTAGGGCAGGTACAGTGGGAAAACTTGTTTTAGAGAGCGCGAGGGGAAAAGAAATGCAAACATACTTGCGCATCCATATAAACGTGTTTGCTTATGAAAGTGCTGACTAAACAATGCCACCGGAGAGTGGGAAAAATTTACCAGGATTTATGTATTATTTAAACAGAGTGAATAATAATGTAACGTGTATTATGTATTATACATACATAAACATCATTTTCGATAAAATCGCGAAAAATTGAAAAACAAAAAATTCTTTAAAGTTGCACTTCCGGTTGACGTAATTTTCCCAAAAATCTTCTGGGCAGATAGATGCGGTACTATTATCTAAACGGAATAACAAGTTCGAGCTTCCTGCTTTTTCGTTTTGAGATATTTTACATAAACAAACCCACACCATACAGACCATTTGGTGAAAACATTTTTTTCGAACTCAGGGGACCTCAAAGTATGTGTTGCCGGAGAAAACACAAGTTCACAAATTTGACACACCAGCAATACTTACTCATGCAATAGCAACTCTTCCAGTCCACAATGGCCCCCTCACGATTAATTTCATATTTACGAAATTTTATAAAAGATATTTCAAAGAAAAGAATGCAAGAAATGTGTTGGTGTAGTGGTATGAGAGGGGACTTGTAACTGGGAGGCCCCCAGTTCGAGTCTCGCGTATAACTGATTAATTTTATATTCGTTTAAAAAAATTTAATGGTAGTGTAGGTGCTTCTGCCTCCATCCATGACACCTAATTTGATAGCTTGACGTTAAGCCCGTCTGAAAAAATTGGCATTACTTTACTAGTGGAAACCATACATTATATTGACGTGACACAGGAAAACTTGAAGCTCCAAAAAAATCAATTTTTTTTGAAAAATGTTTTAAATAAAAGTGGTGGTCAGTAAATTTGATACAATCGTTCATCTTCTTGTGGCAGCTAGCGAGAGGGTGAAAGGATGGGAGAGAAAGTAAAATGGTTCTTCGTTGGATGGTTTTGACATATCAGACACATATACACACAGACCAATGATTAGAAACTAGTTTATTATACACAAAGGCCCTAGCCTAGAACATTTATTTCCGTTAAGAACTTAGTTTCTAAACTCGGACACGATCGCATACTTCATCATACGACAATAAGAGAAGATAAAAGAAAAAAGAAAAAAAGAACTGCAGATTTATTAGAAATAATGAACACAGAAACTAATTGTCCATCAGACAGACGTGACTGAAATTTTTAATTCATCACAGAGAGGATCCTGGCTAGGCGGCCACCCCAGCACACTCTGTTGGCTCCCAACTGCAAGTTCATCACACTGAGCAGATACCACAGCCCCCACAATCTTAAAAGGTGTCTCAAATCTAATAATGTAAGACCAGCAGGACCATTAAGTGCTCTGCTTAACATCTTTTTCTCTCTTTATTTTTTACCTTCTTTACCCCACTTCCAAAGTTTTTATAGGTTATATTTTCTTACTATAAAAGTTTTCTCTCGTTCTTGTTAAAACTGTAAGAGTTATAAAGAAAAAAAGAGAAACTGTTAAAAAATGTAACACTTTAATTCCAACATAATTACAAATTGAATGAATAATTCCGTAGCGAAGTAATAAACAAACTCATGTAATTCACTGAACATTAACTAAAGTACTCACAGAAATTTCCACCAATTAACCTAAATTGTAAAGCTGTGTTATAAAATAAACCTACTGCTGATTCTATTAAATAAAGATTTTAAACGTTTAACTTCCAAATAAATTTTCCATTAATATGATATCACTATAAAGAAATGATAAATTCTATAAATTTCTTTGAGATAATGTGTGTGACATAAAATACACGGAAGTAAATGTTTTTACGCTCCCACAGTCCGAAAAATATTGTTTTAGCGTATCATCTCTGTATCGTGTGTGTATATGACTGTCATCTCTGTATAGTAAGCTTAATCTTGACATTCCGTTTACCACCACCACAGACAGTATCCGTCACGAAGTTTTAGTCGAAATCCATCAATCGAAATTTTGGCTTTACTGAATTTTTTTTTTTTGTTTTCGCGATTTTCTCAACGGTTCCAACGATTTCTTTTTAAACGCAGTATACTATCTATACACATAAATAGCTACCACTTTTATTTGAAATATTTTCCCGGGAAAATCGATGTTTAAAGGGAGAGGGTTCTGGGAGGGAAAAGAAGTGTTATGAAGCATTGACAGAATCCCAAATTTCAAGCAAATCGATTTACAGTAAGCAGGACATTACAGAATGATTAGGTTTCCGAGCTTATGCATTATGGTTTTAGTTTTATCCTTTTATCTAAGCGGAATACCAATCTTGAATTCCTGCGATTTTTCTTTTTGTGAGATTAATCACACAACACACATACACAGACCATTCGCGCCAAAACTATATTTTCCGCACTCAGAGGACCTCCAAACATATATTTCCGGTGAAAATTTAATTTCGCAAATTTGACACGATCGCAACACTTCCCCTCACTAGGATTAAGAACAGTAAAAATTATAAGTGTGAAGAAAATTTGTATATTATGTTAATTGCATTAAGAGAATATCGTGTGTTGCACAGCCGAATTTTTTCGGTTATTGGGGACGATGTACCAGATGATTACAATTTTGCGACATTTATAAAAACACGGTAATTTTTAACAAATTTGTGAAGCCACAGGAATTAAAGAAAAATGAGGATTGTTGGAGCATAAAAGGAAGTAGCTCCCTTTGAACCAGGGCCTTGATACCGTGCAGAACGACTTTGTTGATTTATTTAGTGGCGTCCTCCTATCCGAAATCAAAAGCAAATCGGCCACCACTAAAATCAGATTGTATTTTCCCTCTCTTTAACGTGTCAACAAATTTTTCTTTTTTCTCATTATTTTATATTCTTTTTAGGGTTTCTTTCCACTTGTTCAAAGCAGTCGCTTGGATTCCAAGACTCTATCTTAATAGAGTCTTGGAATCGAAGAGTGGGTAGAGTGGGTAGATAGTATACAGTGATAGGTATTTGTGTGGGTAAATAGTATACAGTGATAGGTATTTGTCTGGGTAGATAGTATACTGTGATAGATATTTGTATGGGTAGATACCCACACCCCCTTAGGGACACTTCTGCTGTTCTTTATTTATAATATTTCTAGGTAGGTTGGCCTAGGCCCACGGTGCCGATTATACATAAACATAGATGATATTTAGGGCATACAGTTAATCTGAATTTTACTATATTACAAGGCAGCACCTTTTTATTTCTTCACCTTCTTAAATAGTTAATTAAAGCCTAACTACTAACTAATAGATTCTCAAAACTTTAATAAAAACAATTTTCCAGGATCAGTATAGATTAACACCTGTGAAGTTAGCATTTCCCAGTTTCCAAAATAAAAATCGTTATGGCTGTTTTTGATAATTTTTCAAAAACCAGGAACCTACTCTGCAACGTCACACTTCCGGTTGACCGATTTTCTTCAAATTTGGAATTTTAGCAACGCATTTAATTTATTTGAGGTAACAAATAGTACAGTAAACGGAAGCGGCACTTTAGAGGACGTGATTTAACGTTGCAGCTCTCCTAAATCCATTCCAAAATTAATTTTCTTGATTGAGTTGTAATCCCAATATGCAATGTTTAAAGAAAATCTTTGGAGCCGATTACTGAGAAAATTCCGAAACTTGAAAAAACAAATTGAAATACAAAATCAATACAAGTATTTGCTTTAGTTAAAGACGGATCAAATTTAATTCTCATATCAAACGTTTCTTTCATGATTTCTATGAAAGTTATTTTCGTTTTTTTATTTTTTTGCGCCACCTGTAAGCCTTACTTCGACTTGCACTCGGCGTTAGTAGAAGACGATGGGCAAGAATTATTTTACATTATACTGCTGGAGTTCTCATACGGCTTATTATATATTTTTAATTTCACTGAGGATTTCTATGCAGTACTAGAGGCAGCTCCTATAGGTAGGTGCTAATTGAAACTATGCGCTCTAATCCGAAAATACCCCCTTTATATCTTTTATGCCATCCCCACCACTTTACCCCCACCATCCTCACTTGGTGTGACAGTTTTATGTGTCGCTTTTTGCGTTAGGTTTTCAACCAATAGGTCCCAAATGTTAA